>JAJLRO010000009.1:0-352879 GCA_030566995.1 Sungouiella tsuchiyae | reverse complement strand
CACGAGAAATACTATTTAAAGATATAGTATTTCCCACTTTACAAAGACAGAGAGAGAGAGAGAACCTAAAGGAGAAAGATATATAGCTTATTTGACTATTAAGTATACATCTACGAGACTGTTAAGATCCTACATTAGCTATGAGTGAATTGAACGGTTATGTTGAATCGTCACGTCGGTCAAAATTCCACACCATTGATACCAGATAGTAGTGCACGATTTCGCAACCTAAGTGGTCGAATTTAGATTGGAAGGTCATTTTGCATGAGAGTAACACCGAGGCGAAGACCAAATTGGGACAACCGACCACAATCATTGCTGTAAAGGGAAATGTAATAGCCGATACGATGATGCACACTGTGTTAGACGCCTAGTGGCTTATTCTTTAGACATGAGCTCGCATTCCTGCTTACGAGTTAAAGTTCTTCTCTCTGGGGTTCTTCTCTCACTTATTCTTCTTCTGCTGGTATCAATACCGCCCAGCGGCACTATTGTCATTTGGACAACAATGATACAAGAGACAAATGAATTGACATTCGTTTCGAGACGAAAATAATGCTGTTGTATGTCGGAGACGAAGCAAATTCCATCGCCGGATAGCGTCAAGAGCGCTTGCCCTAATTCGTCGGGCGAGGGCTCAAGATCCACTAGTTACGGAAGACTTTCTGGAGTCTGCATGCTCTACAGAGCACACAACTAATGGTAGCGGTGTGATGACTTCCAGATCAGAAAACGGAGCTGTTGTATTGTATTTTATCTTCGCAGTTTAATAAGTATCCAATAGACATATACCATGTCTTAAATATTGTGATATTGTCACCAATTTCATCCCAAATACTGCCACTTCCTCCTATTCCTTCACCTGCTTCTTCCACCACCTCTCCACAGGTCATCCAAATGATCATCGCTCTCATCAACTTGCAAACTCCTACTATCTGATATTCACCTTGTTGAGGAGATGATCTACCTTCTTCTTTCTACTTATTATGTAGAAACTAATTAAGCCCATATTCAGTTGTCATCGATTTAGCCGTATTATTAAAGTCTCAAGGAACAGAACTAGAAGATGCAACTTATGTTTGTTCATCAGAATTGCTGCACACTCACCAGAATTGAATTCCTCATCGTTGATATCAGGCAAATCTCATGAGTTTTCCTGGAGGTTCCGCCCGATCTCAATTTGCTGAGTTCTTTAAGAACTGGTACAACAAAATAGTTGAAAATTGGGATGTTCTTAGATATGTGGATGGGGATTAAAAAAGAGAGGGAATATATCAGGTGCCCCACCCTCGTACCCTCGGATACGAGCGACGAGGGTGATTAGAGGGTTCGGTCTTTGGCAGGACGCAGTGTCCAATTCACGACTAAAGCTGCAGGAAAATTGGTAGAGCGCAGGATCGCACCGATAGAGCCCAGAAGAGTTACTTCGCAGTCAATCCATCATGAACACTCAACGTGAACTCTCAACTTCTCACCACATCAATCAACGATATTGTTAATCATGAAGAAGCAACACGCTTAGCAGGAAATCTCCCGTTGAACTAGACAGAGTTGGGGAACCTTCTCCTTGATAATTGACCACCGTAGTTCTACCCCACTAGTTCTTTCTCCACTTGTGAGCAAAAAGTCCTCTCGCTGTGCGGAGATGAAAACTTGTAGCCGTGGACCATTGGCTGGACAGCTTGGTGTTGTACTTGCACCATCTGTTGGTGGCTGCCTAGTTGACTTCGCCAACAATGCCCATTCACACGTTGTTGGATTAATGTTGGCAATGAGATTCCTTAATCAAAAACATGAGTACGGGCAGAAAGATGTTGATGGTAGACTCCTGCGAGAACATTATGAACTGCAGTGTAGTCACAACAATTGAGGTCCTAGTGTAAACTCCAAGAAGAGAGAGCTGCACCAGGAGGTGTAGATGTTTGGTAGTTGTAGTGGAATGTTTTGAAGCGCAGTGTAAGGGAATATCTCCCAAAATGCGTGCTATCTGCCGAGAGTTAGCAACCTGAGGGAAGTAGTAAGAAAGCACAATGGTCAATCGAACTAACGATTATGAATCCTAGATGTGTCATGGCCACAAGTGCATATCTTATAGTCAAGAGGTGGATAGCATGATTATATTCATAGCCAAGACAGAAATGTTGTCAAGGTGTTCAATCTGACAATTAAAGCATGCCCACTGGTAATGTCTCCTTCTGCACGATTGACTGCAAAATTGACCAATCTTCTAGTGAAATCTACATTCACCTGCCTAAAAACTAAGCCACGATCAATGTCTTTATATATCAATTTTATAATATCCATGAATCTGGCTGATGGCTTATCTGGCTGACTTGCGACCATCGCTTTCAAGTTAAGTTCGTGGTGGGAAGAAGAATACTTGCGTGTAGATTTTCGGTATTCCTTAGCGTTGTTCATCTTCTCTTGAGTTCGGAATTGGTCCTCTTCCTCTCCTACTGAGCACTGTCCTTGTCTGCGCAATTCCAACCTTTTTTTGGCTGGCCAAAGGATTTAGAACTTCTCCTTGATTTTCCATCCTAAGAAAACTGCGCTTCAATCTCTCTAATCTTGTTGTTTCACTAATCTTGAAGGGGGTAGAGTGATCACAATAATAAGACAAGCGAACAAAATGAGAAACTGAAGAAGTGGTCACCAAGAAGAGGGAGAAAGGCTTCAATTCAAATGAAAACAGAGAAGAGCACAAAACTGATACAAAACAATACTAACAGACACTGAGCAAGAAACTCTATTTTTGTTATTTGAACAAACACATAATATCTCAAACCGTCACAATTCCGTCTCAGGTCAATGCCCTGGAAGGTGCAGTCTTTTCAATCTCCTCTCATCTCTCACATCCCCTTCCATATAATTCATCTACATTGAAATCATCAAATATAACTGTCTCTACGCTTTCGTAATTCTCGCCTGTCCATTTCCCTCATACTTAAGATATCCCCCAACTCTAAATTTTTCACTATAGCCCACCATAAACTCCTCCATCACGATGCATAATTTCCATTATCAACCGCAAATCCTCTCGCCCACCAAACACTTCCACTTCAGATCTATAGTTCTATCCCTCCCATCAATCCACCCAGCTCCCTTTCTCGAAATATATCGCCGTTAGCTGCTTCACCAATCCGGTCGTGCCCCGACCACCAGCCCTCTGCACAACCGATGCCCTGTAAGAATTTTTCCCAGCAGTTTCTCCATCTTCAATCATCATCATGGCCGGCATCGATTATCTTCTCTTCGAGGAAGCCACTGGCTACGCGATCTTCAAGGTCGACGTCCAGCAGGACGACATCGCCGCCAGAATGAGCGAGGTCCAGCAAGCTTCCGCAGACTTGGCCAAGTTTTCTCAGATGGTGGAACTTGTGTCTTTTGCCCCATTCAAGGGCGCCGCCCAAGCGTTGGAGAACGCCAACGACATTTCCGAGGGCTTGGTCAGCGACTACTTGAAGTCTGTGTTGGAGTTGAACCTCCCAAAGCCTGCCAAGAAGGATAGAATCACCTTGGGTGTGTCCGACAAGAACTTGGGTCCTTCCATCAAGGAATCATTCCCTTACATCGACTGCTTGTCGAACGAGATTGTCCAGGACTTCTTGAGAGGCATCCGTGTGCACGGCCTGAAGCTTTTGAAGGAGTTGCAGGACGGAGACATCGAGAGAGCTCAATTAGGATTGGGCCATGCTTTCTCCAGAGCCAAGGTTAAGTTCTCGGTGCAAAAGAACGACAACCACATCATCCAGGCCATTGCCTTGTTGGACCAGTTGGACAAGGACATCAACACCTTTTCCATGAGAGTCAAGGAGTGGTACGGCTGGCACTTCCCTGAGTTGGCCAAGATTGTTCCCGACAACTATACTTATGCCAAGTTGGCTTTGTTCATTGGTGACAAGGCATCTTTGACCGACGAGTCCTTGCATGATGTTGCCGCTTTGCTTAACGACGACTCGGGCGTGGCCCAGAGAGTCATTGACAACGCCAAGATCTCGATGGGTCAGGACATCTCGGAGCTAGATATGCTTAACGTGTCCACCTTCGCCGAGAGAGTTGTTTCCATCTCCGAGTACAGACAAAAGTTGTACCAGTACTTGACCGAGAAGATGAACACGGTGGCTCCTAACTTGTCCACCTTGATTGGCGAGGTTGTTGGTGCCAGATTGATTTCCCACGCTGGTTCTTTGACCAACTTGTCCAAGCAGGCTGCATCTACCGTGCAGATCTTGGGTGCTGAGAAGGCGTTGTTCAGAGCATTGAAGACCAAGGGTAACACCCCCAAGTACGGATTGATTTACCACTCGTCGTTCATTGGCAAGGCCTCTTCCAAGAACAAGGGAAGAATCTCCAGATACTTGGCCAACAAGTGTTCGATTGCCTCCAGAATTGACAACTACTCCGACGATCCTTCCACTGCCTTCGGTCAGATCTTGAAAAAGCAGGTTGAGGACAGATTGAACTTCTACGACACTGGTGCTCCACCAATGAAGAATTCCGATGCCATCAAGGAGGCTTTGGCTTTGGCTGGCGACTTGGTTGACGGTATGGATGTCGAGGAAGAGGAGCCAAAGAAGGAAAAGAAGGACAAGAAGGACAAGAAAGAAAAGAAGGAGAAGAAAGAAAAGAAAGAAAAGAAGGACAAGAAGGAAAAGAAGGAAAAGAAGAGAAAGGCTGACGACGACGAGTCGCCAAAGAAGAAGAAGAAGAAGTCTAAGGACTAGATGGGGCACCGCATCGCTGCAATGTAAACTACATTATCTTGAACCAAATCACCTGTATAGCATGTTATCCTACGGAAAAGTGAAATCACAGTAGCATTACACAATCAAACTTACTCATAGTAAAGTGAACCCTAGTGGGCTACAACTGGAGCACCGGCCGGAGCAGCTTCCGTCGACTTCTTCTTTAAGGTCACGAGGTTGCTAAGCTTCACCTTCGTCTTTCTTAACTCGCTCATGTCTCCGACAGGCTCCAAGTCGATGCTGGGAAGCACCAACAGAACAGTGGAGTCCAACACCAGGTTGAAGGTGCCCGCAACTGGATTGGCGACGTTTTTGGCCAACTCGGTGGCCTTGCTGTCGAAAACCACAGAGTGCACAAAGAAGCGGGTTTCATTGATAGACTTAGCAGCAGGCTCAACAACGCTCTTTACGAAAACAAAGTGGAAGGTCCTCACTGGTTGAGTGAGCAGATCGGTTATATCCTGGCATTCCACCGTTTTGAGTGAGGGCACATAGCCATCCAAGACATCCAACCCACTGTCTGCCCAACGGTCACCAGTCTCGTACACAAACTTGAAAGGCTGGAATGTGCTCACAGTCTCGAGTGAGTCCATAAGAGGGGCCTTCCAGGGCTTTATCCATTTGGAGCTCTCCATGGATTTGTGGACCTCCAAGACGGTGGGGTATTCCAAAAGGTGACCCCACGTCTTATGTCTCACAACAGTAATGGGAGGAATTTCGGAAGCAGCGGGTGACACGGGCACTTCAGCAGGAGCTGCATTGGCAGTGTAATTTGCGTTGGTCATTTTGAATTTCGAAGCAAGGGAGTAAAGTGGGGAGAATAATTCACAATGAAGTCAATTCGCAGCCACAAACGCAAGTCGACTTGAACAACAAAACAATTAAAAAAAAAGGGAAAAAAAAAAAAAAAGAAAAAGGAGCATAAAGAGTATGAAACCTTCGTTTCAGTGGCTATTGTCTGCTCATGCAAAGTTGAGTTCCCATCCAAGATCCACAAGGATAGAGTGCCAATCAACGACCAGGTCACCATGGGGATTTTTCTCCCACACTAGTTCAATGAGATGTTTCACCCGAATAAGGTTCCATGGGCCATACATCTCCATCATCTTGTCTATTCTTTGCCTCATGACCACCTTATCATCCTTAGTGACCATATGGACCCCGGCGACGAACATAGGGAACACAAGACTAGCTTGCATGGGAGAATCTATCAAGATATCGATGCATTTCACCAAATCGTTGACGAGAACCTGAGACTCTAATGACGACGGGTTGCATTTCATAATTGACTGACGCAAGTAAAGTTTGCAACTCAATTGGAAGGCTTCAAATAAGGTTAGTTGTAACTCTAACTCCGAGTCGCTCAAATCCACAAGATCATGCGAGTCTGGTCTGGCAGTATCCACAGTGTGCTCCAAATTCTTTGCTTTTTCAATGATGGAAAGAAGGAGTCGACTGTGTCTGCCGTGCTCGCTCAACTCAGAATCTAGATCATCATATTCCGTCAGAAAATATGGTTGCTGGTTCTCCGGAGAATTGAAGACAGGACTGGAAGGAGATGCACCGGTTTCCTGAGGAGATGTACGATTGTAGTAATTTTCAAGAGATTTCTTGCTGTCGTATGCAATCGAGCCGATTTCGGCAATCACTTGAAACAAACTCTTGCACACTCCAAGCAACGGATTGAGATTACCCCTGGAAACCCCATCCGGGTCTGTAACAATGCGGTGGTACGTATCGATGGGAAAATAAGTACCTCTGTGTGAAGTGGAGCTGGCTAATATGTCATGATATGCAAAATTAGAGATAAGCCAATGCTCCTCTTTGTTGGTGTCGAAATTGAGAATACCTCCATTGTTTAGAAGAAGCTGCCAGCTCCAATTCAAGTATATCGTCCAATACTTGATATCTCCACGGCAAATCTCTGCGCTGCAAAGAATCAAGAGAGCCGCTAGTTTATTCATGATTGTTCTTCTGTCGTGCTTGAGCGATGTTGTGTCGTTGAGGTCCATATCCTGTCTCAAATGCTTCACGGCCATCTCAGCGTACCTGGATCCTTCGGATAACCAGGTCCCTCCAAGATGAAAGCCAGCCCAGGCCAAAATTCCATATAATACGCCCTTGTCCCTATGCGCTAGGGGCAAGAACACCTTTTGGTACGAATTCGATTCGTCCTGACTGTGTGGTGCAATCGACACTTTCTTCGAGAGGGTCTCGACGTAGTAATTGTACAAATAATTTCCGGAATTATCCAAGCCGGGTAAGACAGATAGCGAAGGCTGTGGCGAGGAGCCGAACGCCGTGTTGAAGCTCGAAGCCAAGTGATTAAGTTGCTCGGGAGATCCATGGTTCAGAACGAAGTTCATAAACTCTGGGATGCTGAAATTGGACGAAAGTTTGAAATCAAGCAGGTCTGAAGTATCGTCAGTATCGTCAGCTTTGTTGCCATTATCGTCGTTGTGCTTGTCGAGAAGAGTGATTTTCGAAGAGGAAACGTGGCTGTGGAACACATTGAGCTCTTGTAAGAAATTCAACGCGGCCGCAGACGATCCCGGGTTTTTGCTGTCGCTTTCTCGGAAGTATTCGAGATCAAGTGGGGGCAGAAGATGAGGGCTAAGGCCGGAGAAAAGACCTGGCAGTTCTGGCCTGTCTCGGAGCATCACAAACGACATAGGGCCGTTATCTTGCGGTAGAGTAGCAGCGCTACCAACACTGTTCGAGTACTCACCATTTTCCTTATTGTAGTTTGTGTTCGCACATGCATGGAGATCCAATTGTGCTCCGTTGTTCAAGTCCAAATTATCGATGAGTCCCGTTTGATCCAGGAACTGTGTATTGAAGGGATTCCCATAGGACTCTTTGAGGGCCTTCATGTATTCTGGAGAGGGCCCTATTGCCGGTTTTGCCAGTCTTACCGTTGGTAGAGTTACCGTCTTTGGCGGTGCATTCGGCTGTGACGGAGCATTCTGTTGTGATGCTACATCGTCGTTGGCGGCTCGAACCTTCGTAGTTTCTGGAGATGGGGCGCTATTCAGCTCAGCAGCTCTCCCGGAGCCTCCGTTCCCGTCGCGGTTGTTTCTGGCTTCCACCATTTCGCTGTCGGTTTCACTCTCTTTCCCGTTCTCTTTCATGTCATTTTTTGGCCTTGGCTCGTCGATAGCACCATTGTTGTCCTCCTCCGAGGCCTTTCTCCGGCGTTTACGCATCTTTGTCCGGGTCTCCTGCTCAAGAACACGCTGCCGAAGCGCTTGGATATCCTCTCGAGACATATGTGCTTCGATCCACACACACTGCTTGGAGAACCTCAGACAATCGCCACAGACGGGTCTAACGTCGTCGCACTTCTTCTTTCTGGTTTTACAAGTAATGCATCCTCGTCTGGACTTGACTTGGATCCTTTTTTTGTTCGCAACTGAAGGAGGTATTGGGCCATTAATGTTGAAGGTATTGAAGCATGTGGCTTGGACTGGCGGCAAGAAAGCCACCTTGGAAACTTCTCCACTGCCCTGTTCCGTTTTAACGGCTGGGTCCTTTTCAGACATGTCAGGCGACGAATATGGGCAAGAGGCTGAATATGGAGGCTATCTAGAGATGGGGTTGTCTGCAGTCTGAGGAAGGGACATGACAGATAACGAGAATTGGAAGTGAGTATGAGGTTGATGGATTTTGCTATGGTTGGATGTGGAATGGAGATGGAAGTGAAATGATCT
This sequence comes from Sungouiella tsuchiyae, assembly GCA_030566995.1. Lineage (NCBI taxonomy): Eukaryota > Fungi > Ascomycota > Pichiomycetes > Serinales > Metschnikowiaceae > Sungouiella > Sungouiella tsuchiyae. The sequence goes on along the minus strand of JAJLRO010000009.1, from coordinate 344,424 downwards.
TCGGTGATGAGAGACAGAAAAGTGTTTTGTTGTGGAACTACGAGAAGTACGTAAGTAGAGGGAATATGAGAGGTGATGGTATGAAAGGTGATGGTATGAGAGGTGATGGTATGAGAGGTGATGGTATGAGAGGTTTTGATCGAAATATGAGAGGTAGTTGAGGCAGTGTGAGAGTTAGTTGATACAATATGAGAGTTAGTTGAGGAAATATGTACCGAATGGAGACATGAAATGGAAGAATTAATTAAGGTTGATGATAAGGTGATGCGACCACAGTATGGAGGAGCAAGCCAAATGAACTACACGATAGTGAGGCGGCCAACTGTACACCGTAAATGTGACTCAGAAGCGATTTATAGAGCTGACATGAAATATCAAGCTTATAGTCAAACTCAAAATTTAGCTGAAATATCAGACTAGCTCGAGGAGGGCCAGACATGTGATAGTGTGATAGTACAGGTCGCGAGAGAGGAAACAGAAAAGGGAAATATATCAACGACAAAAAAGATCAAAGAAAAAAGGTCAACGACAAAAGCAGAAAAAAGAAAATAATTGAAAAAAACGAAAAATCCTCCATCTCACCTGCCGGCCGAAAATACCATTCTCCCTTCCTACCAATTTTACAACCCATCCATGGCCACCCTGGCTGTCATGGTTGTCATCCTGCATACATACTACCTCCTCCACTATCCACCCATATCAGTGCATTACTCCATTTGGAAGTCTCGCACGAGACCTCTTTCGCTGTCACCTTAGATTACCACCTCATTCCAGGCGTCTCAAATCCTCCACTCTAACCGTCCTGGCCCGATACCAAGTCATGTGCCCATGGAAGTCACTGGAATCACCCTGTCCATATGCAGGCCGGCGCACCGTCACCGCCGAACCACCTCACCTCTACGGGATTTTTTCCTTCCTCACCCATTTTTTTCTACAAAAGTCTTTTTTTGCCACAAATATCATCATGTCGTTGAAACGTATTAATAAGGAATTGCTCGACTTGGGAAGGTATGTTTTATTCGTTTGTTCAAGCCGCTAGTGGCCCTCAAGCCGCCCGCTAGCCGCCGAAAACTTGCCACTTGGTCTTCCGGCGGCTCTTTGGTGAGAAACCTCGGGTTTTTTGGTGTGTTCGGGAATTTTGACGTATTTTTAGCTGTCAGAGTGTGAAATTCTGAGGCCTTTCGCGCTTTGATCTGATGAGGCGGCCAAATGCGCTGTTTGTGGATACCTGGGAGAGGGTAGGGACGTTTCTCGTTTTGGTCCTTCGATCCTGGGTTTTTTGCAGTTCCATGGCTGATCTTGCTCGTCATTCCTGATCCTCCTAATGCTCCTAATGCAACTGTCTTCACTCCTGTGGCTTCCGGTGGATTCCTCTTTCTGACCTGCTTACTAACATTCCAGAGATCCTCCTTCTTCTTGTTCTGCTGGCCCAGTCGGTGACGACTTGTACCACTGGCAAGCCTCCATCATGGGCCCCCCAGACTCTCCATACGCCGGGGGTGTGTTTTTCCTTTCCATCCATTTCCCAACCGATTACCCATTCAAGCCCCCTAAGATCAATTTCACCACCAAGATCTACCACCCTAATATCAACGGCACCGGCTCCATCTGTCTAGATATCTTGAAGGACCAGTGGTCGCCCGCCCTCACCATCTCCAAGGTTTTGTTGTCCATCTGCTCCTTGTTGACCGACGCCAACCCTGACGATCCTTTAGTGCCGGAGATTGCTCACGTCTACAAGCTGGACAGACCAAAGTACGAGGCCACCGCTAGAGAGTGGACCAAGAAGTATGCGGTCTAACGGCTGAGGGCTTGAACGATACATAGATTAATGTACATTTTTGCATTAGTTGGAATCTTGGGCCGCTATTTTCATTGTGACAACTTCTTGTCGCTACTTTTACCACTGTTTTTCTACCTATCTCTTGATCTACCTGTCTGCCTACCTCTTGATCTGCCTGTCTACCTCCTCTGGATTTGCTGTCTACTTCTATCGATCTGTGTCTACCTCCTCTCGGAAATCCTGCCTGTCTACGGTTTCTCTCAATATCACCATCTCGTACAACTGATCCTGCAGACAGCCCCATTTCAGTCAACAGAATATATCAGACCCTAGCTGAAGCCTGCTGGATCAATCCGCAAAGTTGCGCTGTTGGCCATATTTACTTGTTTTTCAGACGGCTCGCCAAACTCTGTTTACGGTAATCGCAATAATTTCCCGATTCAAGCGCGTGTTTCTGAGATTCGTCCGTTTTTCTACCTCAGTTAACCTTTCCAAAGTACTTCTGGCTCTTCCACCACAATCCACTTAGAAGCGGTCGAAAATGGAGAGTCTAGCCTCTTTTCTGCAAAGTCTGCCGTCAAGGCTCCTTCATCTTGCGCAAAAACTCCAAGAAAAGAACGCTTTCGACAAGTCCTTGACGGAGTTCCAGCTACAGCTCTTGACTCACGTTCTACAACGAAATAACGTGGATCTTTGGCGCAATTTTTTGGACGGAAATTGTTATTTGAAGGTATCCAAGGGCGAGCATTCCGATACCACGGCGAAAGACGATAGTGACGAATCCTACGAAGAAGGAACCCAAACTATCAACCAATTGGCTCTCCACGTGCGCTATCTTCTCTGGGAAAAAGCGATTGACTTCTATTACGACAAGAAGAAGACGGATGATGGACTTCCAGTACCTATGATTGAGGAGTTGTCAGAAGACAACGAACTAATAGAGTCGTTAGACCACATTTCACCTGATGCGTCAAACCCACAGGACTCCACGGCCGCTCCTGCTCAAAAGACTGTCAGAAACGAGGAGGATGACTACGACGACGATGAAGATGATCTAGATGACAAAGACGCCGCAAATGAAGAGGGAGATGGAGCCGAAACGGATCTCGAATACAACGAAAATGGACTGGTCATTCTCACTATTCCTAAGGCGGTGTTTTCCAAGGCTTCTACAGAAGAAACTGAGCAAGAGCTTGAAAAGTCACAGTCAAATGAGGATATCCCGTCTGCGTCTGCGTCGTTGGAGGAACAAGAAGCCATAATCAAAACCTTTAACAAGGTGTACCACAACTTCGAGTACGACCGTGAGACCTTGATCAAAAGAAGAAAACTCGAAAAGTCGGATATGCAGCTCGAAGATCTGAAGATTGTGGAAGACACGGCAGCCGGAAGCATACCTATCCAATTGGGGGTGGCTTCCCACTCGTTGAAGCATTTGCTCAGTACTATTCAAGACAGAAGAGATGACATCACATTGAACGATTTCGAATTGCGAAACTTGTTCATGGATGTTCGTAAAAATCGTGGAAAATGGGCCAACGACGAACGAGTTGGACAAGAAGAATTGTACGAGGCTTGTGAGAAAGTTCTTTTAGACCTACGTGGATACACCGAGCACTCCACGCCGTTTTTGAACAAAGTGTCGAAGCGTGAGGCCCCAAACTACGGGTTGATAATTAAGGAACCCATGGATTTGAATACCGTCATGAAAAAGTTGAAGGGATTGTCATACAACTCCAAGCAGGAATTTGTGGATGACTTGATGCTTATTTGGAATAACTGCTTGACATACAATGCTGATCCCAAGCATTTCATGCGGGCGCACGCCATTTCCATGCAAAAAAGGACCCAGAAACTTGCACCTTCCATCCCTAACATTGTCATCAGAAACCGTTCGGAGATCGAAAAAGAAGAGGAATTGGATGACACAAAGGCGTCTACGCCAGCTCCCAAGGGTGGAAAGGCGTCCAAGAAGGGCAGAATGAGAAAAAGAGAAGAGGTGATCAAATCTGAAGAGCCTGAGGGTGTAGATAGCATCCAGCTGTCCGAAGTTGTTTCTGCTGTGGAGACTCCCATCATTACGGAGGAAGGTACTCCTCTACCGACCGACGAAAAGCCTGGCGAAAAGATTGCTAACGGAACAGGAGAGGAAAATGGAGAAGAAGAGGATGAAGACGAAGCCGAAGACGAGATGCGAGGCGTGGAGGAGGATGATGAGCAAGATCCAGAAATGCAAACATGGAAAACAATGACCGCCAAGTCCAGAGCCAATTACTGTGCCACCAGAGCTGCATTATTTGATGACGAGTACAAGCTTAAGATGGATGCAGATGCCATCATTCGGGATCCCTCGAAAATGCGTGATTTCAATCAATTTTTGAGTTTCAAGGAGGTCGTTTCGAAGGGTAACAAGTTGCTTGATAACGATGAGCCATACTTGCTTGAGTACGATGTTGCAGGTGGTGTTCCGGGTGTCGTTTTCCCCGGTGTGGATGACGAAGCACAACAGAAGTTCGAGAACGACATGGTGGACGTCATTTTGCGAAACTCGGATGGAGACCCCAATGAGGTGTTGTCCAAGCTCGTGTTGCCCACCGACTCTGGGCTCAACAAATTATACACGACTAACATCACCGAAATTCAGGAGATTCGAAGGATTTGCTTCAAGATCTCTTTAATCAGACAGATGCAAACACAGCAGTTTGTGCACCGGACTCAAATGCGCCAGCCAGAGATTCAATACATCAAAGAGGTGGATATTGATCCGGTGTCGAAGTTGCCCAATCACGATATTTTCAATGACGACGTTCAATTAGCTGCCCTCCGGAAAAGTATCGCCAAAATCGCCATGCACACGGGTTTCGAAACCACCGAACCCTTTGCCATTAATACGCTTGCGCAACTCGCAGAAAGATATATGCTGAACTTGGCAAAAAGCATGAAGCTCCACTGTGAGTCGACTACCAGCAACAAATTGAGTGATCGTGAAGTGCTTCTCCTTTCGCTTCTCGAGAATGGAGTGGAAAAGCCCGATGACTTATTCACATTTATTGAGGAGAAGGCCAAGAAGCATGAGGCTAAACTCAAGGACTTACGGTTGAAACTTTCAGGGTTTCTCAAGGATTTGCTTAGACCATCCTTGGAGAGCTTCAACGAAAAGAGTTTTGAAGACAATAGTGAGCAATTTGCAACCGGGGACTTCACCAGTGAGCTTGGAGATGATTTCTTTGGATTCAAGGAGTTGGGACTCGATAAGGAATTCAAAATGTTGTCCAATTCGATTCCTGTCAACTTGTTACATTCTCGACTCCAGAGCTCGCTCACCAACGCTGGCCCCGCTAATAAGACCACACGGTACGAAGACTTGCGTGACTGGGAACAGATGCAATTGACAGTGGCCGACGTGGACTCGCAAATCGGCTTGTTGCAGCCATTCTACTGGAAGTTGGTGCAGAAGACTGAGGTGAACTACGTCAAGCAGCAAAAGAGAAAGGGTGAGAGCGCCGAGTTGCCTCCACCATCGCACTTGTATTTGTTGGAGGACGAAGAGCTTCCTCAGAAGCAGAGAAACATTCGGCCACGTCTTCCGCCTACAGGCAAGATAGCTGCTGCCAAGAAGAAACCCTTGTCGAGTGCGTTTATCTTGCCAGAAGAACCAGAAGAACCAGATGAAATGGAGAACGGCGATTTGTTCGATATGAAGAACGAGATCAAGATGGAGGCATGATCAACTGTAAAAATAGTACATAGGATGAATTTTAAGATACTGAGGTGAAATGAGAAGCAGAGGTGGGAGAGAAGAGTGTAAGTGGAAAAGTGACACGCACTCACAAGATCAACTGACATCGAAAGTAGATTATTCTCATCGAAAGTAGCTTACTACTCAATTATTCAAGGAAAGTAGCAGAGCGAAACAAGCCAATTTCCCATCATAAATCGATTTTTTTTTTCCCATTAAAGAATTTCCCCGTACTTCCACCTTGCAGCCCATCGTGCCATCGCTCTTTAATAGGATTGCATACGGTCCACGCCTTTAGTATAATAACCACCAATTCAGGCTTCTGCCATCCTAGCCACCTCGTTTAACCAAATGTCGATCACATTATGAAGAAATCACAAAAAGACGATCATGCTGTCAATCTATCCAAACTCCCCAAGCAGACATTGCTCTCCAAAGACATCTTTGGACGGACTCTACTCCACATTGCCATATTGGCCAATGACGTGGCCAGCTTCCGCAAGCTACTCCGTTCTCCCGACGCCAGACACATTCTTCTAGCGACTGACTACGAAAGCGGCTGGAACATTCTCCACTACATCTTTCATTACAAGCGTATAGCATGCTTGCTGGTATTGTTAGACCACTTGGATCTGGCCCCCAGTGCCACCGCCACTGCCATGGCAGAGTTGCTCAAGCGGAAAGACAGATGCCGGTTGCCACCCTTGGCACTTTTGAAGAACGACATCAAGGATGCCGTGTGGGTGCCACTGTATATCAACGAGCACAATGAATTCCACCTAGAGAGGCGCTTCAAGAGCTCGCCCCGCAACAAGGGGTTGACCGCCTATCTCCCTTTTTACATAGAACACGACTGGTGGCTGGAATCGCGAGGCGGGCTGCAAGTGTATGTTTTTGGGTCGAACTCCAACAGCCAGCTCGGGTTGGGTGATTCCACCGATCGTTCTGTTCCCTGCCGAGTGAGTGTGCGCGGGTTCCTACCGAAGCATTCGCTGGAGATGGAAATACGTGAATTGTTGGAGCGGCCACGCTATCGCATCGTAAAACTCTCTAAGTACCACTCGGTGGTGGTGACATTGGATGGGCGGCTCTTCACCTGTGGAATGGGGTCGCGGGGCCGGTTGGGTCACGGAAATGTGGCCACCCTGTATCGACACAAGTCCGTGGAGCTTTTTGAAGCAGTGGGCCCGGTGGAAAAAGTGGCGGTCTCCAATAATCATAATGTTGTTATCACTGCGTCAAACGAAATGTACGCTTGGGGCTTGAATTCATACAACCAGCTTGGTTTCACCACCACTACGCAGCTGTCGTTCAAGAATTCCTCCGAGGTGTACGAAAACTCTCCAAAGTTGGTCATTTCTGGTGATCTTCGGAAAAAATCCCATCGACTCTTGGGGGTGGAAGTGTCTGGCATCCATACTGTTGCATATTCAAGAAACGCAATTTACTTCTGGGGATTGGATATTGGTCAGATGGGTTTTGTCACTTCGGATACAACTCCAGCCAAGACCAGCGATAACCACCGCGTCCACGGAGTGACATACAAGGGGTCGATCGTCCCTCAGCCGAAAATGGCCACCTTGCGTGACGATATCAAGTTTGTGTCGACCAGTGAAACGTGCACTTGTGTGGTAACAGTCACCAATGACATTTACGTTTATTTTCTCGGTCAAAGGGTAAAGCTTCCCAAGCTTCCTGTCCGAGGATTCCACGATGTGAAGTTCGACTGCTTCAAGCCTTGGAGGCTCACAAGCGCACCTATGATCAAGAAGATTGTGATGAAGTCTGCTGATAACATCCACATTTTACTTGAAGGCGGTGACGTGATGGCATTTTCGCTCTCTGACGCCAAAAGTCTAAGAAATGTGAAGTATACCTACGCCTGGCGAGCCTATGACTCCGACATGCGAGCGGTGGATGTCGATACATCGTTCGACGGCATGATGATCGTGTGTACGAAGAATGGGTCTGTTTTCATCAATACCACCCAATCACAGAAAAGAAATGGCTCCATGAGCACGATGTCCATGCCAGCATTTTCCACCACCAAAAAGAAGTTCAAAAAGGTTGAGCACGTAAATCGCATTTGCAGGGTATCGTGTGACGAGTCGTTTTCCTCATTTGCTCTTGTTCGTGATGACATCGACCTGTTACCTTTGAAGTTGCAAAAGAATGATTTTTTTGTCGATTTGAAGTACATGAGCGTCTTATCAGAGCAGGATTTGTACAGAAAACAAGATCAGCTCTTGGATGTGGATCATGATGTAAACTCTTATGTCACAGACTACATCTATCCATCAAAACCTGCGCCCTCGAACGACGATGACGACTCATTTCTAGTGGACCGTCTTGGTGACAATTTCGCGAAGATGGGAATTTTAGATAATGATGAGGACGAGTTAACAGACTACTTCAGAGTACTTCAGGAACAGAAATTCGATCACATGATGAATTCAGAGCCTCCGGGTGATTCGATATACCAACGGTCGGAGAACAATACCTCCATGAGCCATTTTCTCAAGTCCGAAGCTGAAACTCTTGCATTCTTAAGCGATCCTGATGCGGCTGTGAGCAAGTTTTGTGATGGAAGCATCAAGTTCTCAACCAAACCAGATCTCTGCATTGGATTCCACACAAAGTTGCTTGAGCTTAGATCTTCCTTCTGCAAGCGAATCTTTCATCCTGAGAATGAAGGTGAGTACTTCATTCATGAGGGAATTAAAGGCGATTACGATCCGCTGACGAAAACACTTACCTTTCTTACTGATGCGGACGTGAGAGCATTACTCGTTTTCCTTCACTTCATGTACACAAATGACGTTTTGAGTTTCTGGCAGTCTTACCCTATCGGTCTGAAATGTCCCGAGGAGATTGCAAAGGTCAAATCTGATTTCACGAAGCTTATGGATTTGTTTCGAATGGACAGTTTATATGGAAAGCGGGAAGCCTTCGTAAAACAGTTACAACAGATGGCGGACGTCAAAAGTGATGGCGATGTACTTGTCACTTTGCAGGATGGCATTGCACTATGTCACTCATTCATTCTCGTTGCGAGGTCGGCATTCTTCGAAACGATTCTCTCTTGCAGATGGGAAACTGGAGATACTATTACAGACTCTAGTCAAGAAGACTCTCGCTTGAAGTATGTGTCGTTGGAAAACGTCAGCCTGATGCAATTTAAGGTCATCCTCAACCATTTGCATGGATGTCATGACTTGCATGTCTTTGATTCTGCTCGAAGCGTGATAGAAGATACTCATGATTCAGATGACTTTGTCAACTTCCTTTTGGAAATGATTGAAATTTCCGATGAATTATTGCTTGTTCAGTTGAAGCATTTGTGTGAGTTGGCAATCAAAGATTTCATCAGCACCGAGAATGTCCTCATTTTGCTTGCTCATGCAGATTGGCTTGGTGCTCAAAAATTGTTCATGAGCTGCTCTTGGTACATCTACAACAATCTTGAAATCTTGGTGTTTGACCTAAACCTCTGTGACTTGGAGGAGGACCTTGTTCGCAAGCTTGAAGAACAGATTTGCTTCTTGCACCACTGCAAGTTTAAAGATTTCGTTCTTGGCGATAAAGGTGAAGTCGATCTCGATTACGACCGCAATGCTTTGGAATTTAGGAAAGACGGGGTGGAGTCATTTATCAAGAACCCGAAAGAGTTCAATTTGTGGTACATGCAAGATATCAGAGAGTTTTTGAGGCTTCACCCAGAATTGAAGACAGATTCAGGGAACGAAGAGAGCCGGCGAAAGCTGTCAGCCAGAAGGATGTCGAGGCGGACCAGCATTGATCCACTAGCTGAGTTCAGAGAGCTAGCCCAAAGCCAACTTGCCGAGAGAAGAGTCAGTGAATCTGCAATTGCAGACGAAGAAGAATTCGAGGTGGTGACTAACCGCAAGCGCAAGTCCAAGCTGAATTCCAAGCTTGATGAGCCCCTCGCAGATCGGGAAAGAAGTCTTAGCCCAACTCAACCTAAGCCGTCATCCCTCGAACCTCTTTCTACTCGTATGGAAACGAATTCTTCAGGTCTTGCAAGCGCCTCAAGTACTGTTGGAAGTAATGTTGGCAGCAGTGCAAGCTCGTTCGCGTGGGTTTCACGCAACTCGTCCACATCGCCGGTCACAACGGTACCGATCCTCCAACTTGGAGAAAATGAGACCCCAAGGCAGACCAAGATCAAATTTGCTCCGTCGATGAAGCTCTCGCAGAAACAAAGGAAGAAACTTGCTCAGCATGAGCCTGACTCCGTGGCTGTTGAAGGACCGAGTAGCTCAGCGGCACTAAGCTCAGCGGCACCAAGAAATCCATGGGCGGCCACCTCGACGGCAGAAAGCAGACCTACAGGAGAGATTTCGAAGTTGCCAATTCTCGGTGCGAAGAAAGAGGCCACGCCAAAGTTGGCGGCGATCATGCTCCAGGAATCCACGCGAGTTGAAGAACAGAAGATCCAAGAAGGACTCCAGCGAACAATGCAAGACGTTCAGCAAGAACAAGAGTTTGCAAAGTGGTGGGAGGAAGAGTCCAAGAGGGTGCAGATGGAGATTGGCACCTCGAGCCAAAACAATGGATCCGATGGCGCCAATGGACATGGCCAGAGCAATGCACAGCGGGGCCGAAATGCCAAGCTGCGGCGTGGGAGGAAAAAAAGTGTTCCTCCACGATGAACATGTATTAATCGTGTATTTCAGCAATAGACTTAGAAACCATTGTATTGGCTATGTGGCCACATCATCGGGAAACCACCCGTATTCATCCAAATCTACCTTCATGCCATCCACCACCACGTTCTCGAGCCTCAAACGTCTCGCCTGCTCAAATTCACCAGAGTCTCGCTTAGATATAGTTCCTGCGCTCAGAATGACCCGCCACCAGGGCAAGTTGGAGATCCCAGCATCCTCTTGGTTAAGCTGACTAACTATATACTCCGAATGCTTAAGAGAAGACCCCACCTGGCGAGCATTCTGGGGTCTTCCAATGAGATAGGCAATATGGCCGTACGAGGTTACTTTGCCATAAGGTATCAAGACAACCACTGCGTATACCGCGTAGTGGAACGCCTTAGTCTCTTCGTCAAGGCGCATAGATTATGAGGTGAGGGCCAGTACAGGATAAGATGTAGTAGGTGATAAAGATGGTATGAGTGAGGAATATGATCGAGGGTTGAAAAGAGGTGGAAATGGGAAATTCGAGGCAGAGTTTCCACCTGGAGTCACTTATATTTTTTTTAAGTGCTATTCTGATTTTTGGTGAAGCATTGTATTTTGGACAAAGTGGGCATTCCCAGTGGAGTGTGCGGGTTTATAACTTTCAAGAGATATGGACTCACTATAGGTAAAGGCAAACAAGCTTGTAAAAAATCAAAAAACTCAAAAAATATCAGAAAAGAAGAATATTTCGAATGATATAACACGTAAGCTCATGGTCATCAACAGCTAAATTATTGGCTTAGTTGAAGGAGCCAATAGGATATACCACGTAACCTGCTACTGAACATCACATGAGGAACAAGGCACATAGTATCACAACATACCATAAGACTAGAAATCAGCGAAATGACAAATAGCAAATATGCTTAGTTGATTGCCATGATCTGATTACGATTGCTGATTGGACTTTTGATACATGCACATTCTCAGATGAGACTACATTCCCAGATGAAGCTGCGTTTTGTCTTCCGCTCATGCCAGTAGTCTATATCGCACCACTTATGAAATGGCCAACAACTCTAAATAGGCGAGGTTAGGTTATGGTGAGGGACTAGAAGTTCAATCTGAGTTAAACTGTTTACAACAAATTCCCTGATTTAATGTGTTTATTGTTCTAGTATTATATTTCAAACACTTACAAAGCCAACAAAGCACCAGCAGCCAAAGCAACGGCACCAGCAGCGTACTGCTTGTTAGCAGCACCCTCCCAGGTGGTGATGTTGGTGGCGTTAGAAGCAGCAGAGGAGGAAACGTGAGCTGGGCAGCTGGTAACCTCTGGGCCACAGGAGGTGATAGTAACCAAAGTAGAGGAAAGGTCAGTCTCAGTGACGACGGAAGCGACAGCAGCAGCAGCGAAAAGGGCGACGGTGGAGAATTGCATAACGAAAGACGAGTAGTTGGTGGATCTAAGATGATGAGAAAAAAAAACTGTTGAAGGATTTGCGTGGATTTTTATACCCGGACGGAATCCTGTGAGGGCGTTTTTCTTGTGATGCAAATTGGCAGTGAAGCGCGACCAAGACTGCACAGACTATTGTGAATATTGTCAAACTCTGAATTTGTTTGTTTTGAATCACCAGGATATGTCCTGCACCGGGTGGGGTGACAGCGTCGGTCGTTCCCGGTTTGCGTCCGGAATAGTCGTGGGAGCACAGACAGACCTCACACATTTGACCAGCAACGAGACGGTCTCCAATCCTCGAGGAAATGGAAATATGTTACTTTATACCACTTTCAGTGTAAGTTAGCTGCCATCAATCGCGGTGCCCATCGCATTGCTCCGATCACTCGCTTGCTCCGATTCGTGGTGGGGCTCATTATCGTCAACAGCATGCACACTCGAAGTCCGGCGCGAAAGTTCGCGCTGGTCTAGAACGACTTCCAAAGGCCTCTACGGCCACCACTCTAGTATGTGTCGCCTTTGCTGCCCCAATAGATAGCTCTTGTTCAAGCTGAATCTTTTCACACAGGGGCACTTCTTCAAGCTCACTCGTATAGGCAAGTTCAAACAAAACGTTCAAACCGTGGTCTTTTGAAGTCATCGCTATTTCTGCGGCCAACTCCGGTCGTTTGGCTGCTAATCATGCAACTGCGACTTTCAAGCCTCTCAAGTTCATGGCCATATTCCGCATTCATCGATTGTCTTCCCCGGTTTTTTCATTGTTATCTTCTAATTATAGAAGCGTGTCTATCTCTGAGTTACCACCGTGTTTGCCTCATTCACCTCTATGCCGCTTGAACCTTCTGTATGGACAACGTTCTCAATGGTGGGTTCCATGTGGAGTTCCGCGTGCTTTTGCGAAGCATCTAAAGCCGGTGCACTGCCACTTTCCTCACTACTTTCCTCGCTGCCACCAAATATTGTTTCAGATGCTCCCTTCTCGAGCCTGTCAATCTCGGCATAAAACACCTTTTGCACTCGGTTGACGGTTATCCAAACCTTTAGAAGTTGCACAATATCCTCGTATTCTTCAAAAGTTTCCTTGGCCAAGAGCTCACTCACATCTTCTCCAGATTGCAACCGGACTGCACGCTCGAAAAGATCGTGGTGGTCAGGCGATCTTGGCTCGCTAAGAATGGTCGATATGGCGTTCTTGATGGTCTCAGCCTCTGAGTTGCGTGCCTCTAGAAAATAGCTCTCAACTCCGTCTTGAACTGAAGGCAGAAGTGTTGCAACAAACAATATGAAGGTGCCAATCGTTTCTTTGGCAAACTCAATGGCTTCTTGCCAACTGGTCACTTCTCCGCGAGCTACTCGCGCAAGCAATTGGTATCTTGGACGAATGAGCACTGGCAATACTCTGACGATGCTGTCAATAATGAAGGCATAAAAACGATCGGTGAGCCCATTGCAGAACGTCATTACTTGAGAGAGTGCGCGGATCAACGCAAAGTCTGGCTGGTTCTGGGGAGCATTTTGCAACACATTTCGGTTAAGCCATTCGCTGGCTGCATTGCCTTTGAAGAAGAATAAAAAGAACACCCCTGCAACAACAATAGAGATCGACACTTCTGATCGAAGAATGAAAGAAAAGAAATCGAAGCCCATCACGAGAAAAACCACAAACACTTGCACTGCAACATGTACGAAGTTTCTTCTGTTGGCGATGACAAGCCCGCTAAGAACCTCTACTAGCGACCTAGCCTGACCGTCCTCGTTAGGAGCATTTACTTGTGGTGCGACATGAGGTTGTGGAATGTCAAAAATTTGCTGGACGGGAGTGGCTTGCTCAGCAAAAGGTGGCGGTGGAATGTCAACAGCCTCCTGGACTGGAGGACCTTGTCCCCTATGAGCAGATTCGCTTGGATCTTCACGGATACTTTCTGGTATATGCTCTGCAGTGACGTCAACTACTTCATTCGTCGTAGGTGTTGCAATCGGAGTTGTAGAATGGGGCACGCGAGCAGTACCAACATCATTACCAGTCGGAACCGGAGCAGCTCCCTGACCATTGCTTGTTGTAGTTGGAGGTTCAGTAATGTGACCTTGAGTGCTGGTAGGTGGAGCACTAGCCTCAAGATTGTCGGCAAAGTCTCCGGCCACAACGTGAAATCGATTGGCCATTCGAGCATATGCAGCAGGATTCACAAGCACGTAGCCATCTCTCTCGTTGACAATCATGTCGGAGGTTGAGAAGTCCATGGTGGCTCCGTTGAGTTCAATAGTGTAGAATTCCAGACTGGGGTTGGTGTCCAGACCGGATCCAGCTTCTGTATAGTCAACTGCTTCTACACGAGCTGGAATTGGTCGACCACAAACGTACTGGAGGGTAGGGATTTCTCTGCGAAAGAACTCTCCTTCTAAAACATCGACAAGTTTGCGATTATCGGGCACAGACAGTTCAGCCGAGACCACACGATGCTCATCACAAAGCATGATAGAAAGGGGATTTTTTCCTGTCATCTGTGCAAGTTGCAGCTTCACGGAGTGGCATGTGTGGTGGATGTTACCAATATACTCATGGTATTCGTCATTTCCCTGCTGAGCATACAAACGGATGTTCACCATCCGTAGAATGTGCAATTTGACTGGATGAAGGGGTACGACATCCAAATGCAAAGACTCACGTAAAAAATCCTCAGAAAGGATTCTTTCTTCGCCTGAAGAATTGATCGTAACGGTGACAATGTCACCTTGCTCATTATACTTGTCTCTGAAGGCAGATTCGATTGTTCTCACCAGAGAATTGAGATTGTGCCTTTCCGAGTAGGTCACCTTTTCTCCTCCCACTTGCGCCTCCACCAAGACATCAAATTGAGGTAGTACAGGCACTCGGTTCGGAATGAATGGGGAATTAATTAATGTGTAGTCAATTGTGAGTTGCCAGTCACGCCCAGTATTTTCGGGAGGCTCACTGGCCCCCATTATATTCCCTAGAGAATCCAGATCATTCAAATCAGTTTCCTTATAGGTGATCTTAAGAAATAGCGGCTTAAGAGAGTAATTGTCGCTGTTGACCCAGATCAGTTCCTTGACATGGCCGATATTGTGTTCCAAAGTCAAGTTGAGACCATATTCATCAATCTGCTCCACTTCAGGTGGGATATTTATCTGCTTAACACATAGGTTAAGTTTAAAGGTTCGCTCCATGGTATAATGTGGAGAAGACAAATACGTGGTAGGAGATAAAGGCAAACACCAGTACATCCGAAGCAAGGTAGCCTTCGACGACGACGACAAAGTGACAAGAAATAGACTGGATAGTTCGAACAAAGCTAGTAGAGTCGTCAAATTACACCCATGTCACTCCAAATATGCTATTATGTACAAGATTGGCTATACACTGATCACTTTCTGATGGCATGGTATCTCTTACCTCTGAAAGCAAAGATATCATTGTTGGCCTGGAAGGTCTCGGTAGGATTTGAGTCCACCAAGTCCAACTTCGTCGACCCGAAAATGTTCTTCGTTTGGTTCATGAGAATATCAGTCTCGTCGTACAACTTGTTGTTTTTCAACCAGTCCAACTCTCTGGCAGCATCCTTGTCGTGATATCCAGTGACAAAAACTGCACACTTGGACTCCAAGAGGCCCTTCAAAGACTTCTGCCAGTGGATCTCGTCTGCGGTCTTGAAGCCAGGATGGAAGAGGAAGAACACATCCAAATATGGGTCAAAGGGGAACAAGTCACCCATGTCGTACACCTCGTAGAAGTATTTTGTGTGATGGTGGAGGGTGATTTGCTCGTCGTATCTGGTCACAAGGGGACGTCCGTGAGGTCTATCGGTAGGGGTGAATGTCTTGGTGTCGATGTCAAAGTGCGAGTGAGGGCCGATGAAGTGGATCTCAAACTTAGTGTCGGGGAACAAGTAGCCGAGTTGCTTCCACACATAACCTGGAAGCATGGCCTCGATCTTGGCACCCACTATGAAGATTCTCATGGCCCTGTCCTTGAAGGTCACGTCCGAGTCCTTCTTGGTGTTCTGCGAGTACAAGGTGTACTTCAACGCAGACAACGACCTTAAACCTTCGACGGTAAGTGGACCTTTGGGCTCCAACCCGTATGGGTTGAACTTATGCAATAACGAGGCGATGGTGATCGGATACGTCAACACCTTGGTGGCAGCCGCCAAATTGAACTCGGTGTTCATGGGATTGAAATCTCGGGTGTAGAAAAACTGGTCCCATGAACTCATACTTGTGCTGAAGTCATGCTCTGAAGGTCCGGGAAAAATGAACTCATCGAACTTGCGGCCCGAGCGCAAGTCGTGCTCATAGAGGTTCACCTTGCGCAACCGCTCGTACTTCTTCTTGGCGTGGTACTCCGTGTCTTTGTGCCACGCCTCCTCGTCGTGATGCGTTGGAATACCCGATTTGGGACACACAAAGTTCACCAGCTTGTGTGTCACTGGACACTTGGCCTTTGTACGAATGTAGGCGGCCCTTGTACGGATGTCTTCATATGGAGACTCGTCCCATGCGTAGAGCTGACGCTCAGCGTCCTGGCTCTCTGCTGTATCCAAGGAAAGCAACTTCTTGATGAATGATATATTTCTCATCTGCATCACCTGAGTCCCTCTGGTCCCTCTGGACACCATGGGCGCAAGCGGAATGCGGACCAACGCAGCCATATTAGTGCTATGTAGATTCTGCCTGGCGATCGAGTCTAGGAAATTTCTAGATGGCCAAAGTGCGCTTCAGTCTGTGGTTGTAGCCTTAGGCAATTTTCTCTCGCACTAAATTTTCTGAGGCCCATGCTGAAATTTACCCGCGTGGCCTCCAGTGTTGGCTGCGAAAATGCCATCTCCTGGTGTTCCACACTATAGCTCGTCATGAGCACTCTCTTGAGGATCTGGATGGTCGTCGTCGGGCGCTCCATGGTCGTCGCCTTCTGGCTGGACAATCATTTTCTGAATAAGTTCTTCCACGATTTTCTCCAACAATTCCTCTTTTTCACGGGTGATCTCCTCACTATTCAGATTGTGATGTGGTTTGTCTTCAGCCTGGTCGTCAGCAATCTCTTCCCCCTTTTCAACTCCCTCGATAGTGTCGGTTTCGTCGTTTTTGCCATTTTCGCCGTTTTCTTCCTTCTCAGATTTCTGTTCACCACCAGCAATTCCACCAGTGGCAGCTTCTCGCTCCGCAGTCTGCGTCACAGTAACTGTTTCCTCCAGACTCTTGTGTTCAGCCAGATTTCTAGGCTCCAGATAAGTGATCGGGTATCCATAAAAGTCGACACCAGGAACCAAAAGCGCAGTGAACGTTTCTGTTTGTCCCGGGTTGGGCTCATATGTAAACACATATTCGCCCTTTTTATTGTACTGCCCTGCCAATTTGTCTCCACTTATCTCTTCGTAAACTGCCACGTTGGGGCTCCCGTCAGCCATGACACCGTCATTGTATACAACCACCGTCTGGGTCAGCTCGACCATATCCTTACCTATCTTTTTCTCGTCCGTGGTGGGCTTTTTGATGATCACGGGACTCTGGGTATTGTCCAGAAACATCTCAAAGTTCCACATATTGTACGGAGCCTCAAAGTTGGGACGGCTAAAGGACTTAACCATGGAGTCGTCGCCGTCAACGTCCAAAAGCGTCACCGGATCAAACATTTGTGCACTGAGCAACTTCTTCTCCTTGAAACCATCGCGCAGCAACCGGGAAATGCCCAAGAGCTCGCCCTTGAAGTTGTACACCTCAAACCACATGATGAACGAATGTTTCCACGACAACATCACCTGTTCGTTGCCCATGAAGAGCGGAGCAAGGAGATTTTTGCCGATGCTGTTGAATACCGTGCGGCCCATCTGGAAGTTGAGATCGGCCAAAGATGTGTGAAAGCCGTTGAACAAAATGACATTTCGGTGGTTGTAAAAGTCGCTGGTGGTGTGGTAGTCGCCGTTGTATTTGGCGATGTAGAATCCTCTGCTCAATGCAACAATCGTGTGCATTGCAATATCGATTCTATTGTCTGAAGGGACGGGGAAGGGCGAGTTTTGCCTGAGGACTTGGTGGTCTGCGTAGTCTTCGAATGTGGTCAAACCATCCAAAGCGTAGCCGGGTTGCTTAGCCACACGCTGACAAGTCACGTCCACCAAATCTTCAGCTGCCTTATCGGGCACAAACGGCTGATAGTGGCACAAGTTTGGCACGTGGACAAAGAGTCTATAGTGGCAAGTTTTGATCTCCTCCACATCCAAAATGTGGGCCAACTTTCCACCATTAGCGTCGCATTTGTAAACCACCTCCGTCGATCTCGGCTGCCACGTCATGTCGCAAATGGACCCATCGGTGGCCATCTGCAAGAGAACCTTCTGAGACAGATGGCTGAACGGACTCACCTTTTCATCTACGAGACGGAATGTGCGGGCAGAATCCCGAACGTAGGTTTGCATCTCGATAGGAGATACCTGATTATTGAAGGAGACCTCCTTGGTCGATGCCTTGGAGAATCTCCCGAGAACGTAAACCATATTTGGGGCTCCTGCCTCATGTTTGTGAGGCCTGTCCTTAAATGGGGCCACTTCGTGGTACTGGATGATTTTGTCGCCGTGGCAGTAGCCGTACGTCCAGTAGAACCCTCTCAAGTCGTATGAATAGACGCATTGGTTCGACAGAAAACTTGCATGAACGAGGTCTATGGCCTTGGCAAGAATGGTAGAGTCTTCCTCGTGTTCGATGGTGGGCACTTCGGCGATTTCGGGCAAAGTGGAATTTGCAGGTGGAATGGCACATAGATATTCTTCCGAGACGCCATTTCGACCGATAAAGAGCCGTTGATAGCGTTTGTCCGGCGAAAGTTGGGGAAGGGTGGAGGTAATTAGAGATTGGGCCATTTCAAGGGGAATCTCGGTATCCTGGATACGTAGGTTGAGCGGGATGTCTACCACATTAGCGGCACCACATTGAGCTACTAGCAATGTTATTGTTAGGACTGTGGAGAGCTTCATGGTGGAGAGTGATAGAGACTTGAGGATGTTTATGTAGGATTAGGTGGAGGTATGAGAGTTGAGAGTTGAGAGTTGAGAGTTGAGAGTTGAGGGATGTGAGAGACCTACAAAGGTTGTTCAATTTTCTTAGTGAAGATCTTTCTGGATGGCAATTATATAAAATTTACGGTGGATACGAGAAGTGTCGAATTCACTGCAAAAATTCAGTTGTACAAATGGCAGATTGGCAGCCATATGGTGAATCGCACTTAAATACCAGACATAAACCAATATTAGATATCCTCAGGTCCTCTTTCCACTACACTTCCGCTGCACTCTCTAGACCTTGCCCTCGATCGTCGTAAATTCACAATGGCAGAGACAACGGAAAGCTCTACAATGGCAGAATCAAAGGAAAGCTCCCCAATCGAAGGGCCAAAGGTCACCTCTTCAATAGAAGAATCAAAAGTGAACGGTCTAACTACTCCAGCACTCGCCGACGGTGAGTTTACGGACGCCAAGTCAGAGTTTCATACGGAAAAACCCCAGCAGTCAGCACTCGACATCGCCACGAATATCGAGACGAAATTGAAGACGTTGTTTGACCAAGTCCAGAAGGATAATGCAGAGGTGGATCAAAGGTTGAACAAATTGACGCAAATGGTGGAGGAGTTGCGCAAGAACATGAGCTGAAGCGAGGCTTAACTGACAGCTGGACTAGGTTGTCCCGGCGTACGAGGTAGAAACCCGAAGAATAGAGGCTAGAAGAGGCAGCTGGAGATACAAGAAACGAGGAAGGTAGAACGAGAGGCAGAGAAATAAAATCAGGCCTTATTTTGGCCCAGTGGAATCGATGGAATCGATGGAGTTTCGAATGTCGCTATTTTGTATAATATGTTCTGTGACAGTTTATTCAATTGTGACCACATCCACCATGATTGAACTGTTAGTGCCAGCCTGGAATAGTTGACGGATTCTGAAGTATTTGACGGGTTCTAAAGTAGTTGGCGGACTCCAGAATAGTTTGCAGCATCTGAATAGTTGACGGATTCTAATAGTTGACGGATTCTGAAATAGTAAATAGGTCTCACATAGTGAAGACTTCCAAGTTAGTGGCAGCTTGCATGACCACAAAGACTACTCTAAACGACCAATTTCCAGTCATTTACTTTCCCGTTTCTATCCCTTCTTCCTCTTCCTCTTCTTTTCTTTTTTTCCTCCTTTCTCTCTGTTCTCACTATTGTCACCTTCTCCACATCTAGTGTGCGCATCTCACCATCTTCTCAGTCATCTCCAACTATTATCTACTACTCTGAACATGGCCCAAAAAAGGTCTAAAAACCAGATTAGAAGAGAGCGTGCAAAGCTACGGAGAGTGGAGGACTCTACGTCTACAGAAAAATCTTCTGAACCTTCTAAGACAACAGATGGTCCCACATCTTCTAATTCCAAGTCTCCATCTAGTGCCAACCTCGACCCAGCCGTCGAAAAGGCTCCTCCGGTGCCAGAAATCGAGCAAATCGTCCCGAAAAGTACCGAAACTCCAAGAAAAAAGTCCAAGTACAACAAGATGAGGCCAGAGTCTCTAGATATCCAAGCACCCACTCAAAATGAAGTATCCCCCAACTTATTGAAGGAATACGCCTCTGTGTTCGAGAGATTTGAACCTAATAATGCTGAATCAGATGAAAACTTAGCATTATCGAGATCGTCGCGCTCTGCGGACCACGACGTCGACTCAGACTCAGATCCAGACAGCAACAGTGACTCGGATTCAGACGATGATATCCAGGCCAATAAACCCGTATCAAAGCGACAGCTCCGAAGAATCAACAGAATTCCGATCGCAGAACTCAAATCGAGCACAAACACACCACTGGCGGTGGAATGGTTTGACGTGGACGCTCCAGATCCATATATGGTGGTGAAGCTCAAAACCTTGCCCAACGCCATCGACGTGCCGTCACATTGGCAGCAGAAGAAAGATTACCTCTCCTCGAAAAGAGGCATTGAGCGTCCACCTTTCAAGCTCCCCAAATATATCGCGGATACCGGGATTTCTGAGATGAGAAACCACGACGATGACACGTTGAAAAAGCTGCAGAGAGACAGAGTACAGCCCAAAATGGGCAAGTTGGATATCGACTACCAGAAGCTCCATGATGCCTTCTTCAAGTACCAGACAAGGCCAAAATTGTTGGCATTCGGTGAAGTGTACTACGAAGGAAGAGAGAAGATCGATGCTAACAGACACGAGATTCAGCATATGCGTCCAGGCAAGATCACGAGGGCATTGAGGGCTGCCGTAGGATTGCCTGACAACGACAAGTCGCCTCCACCGTGGGTAGTTCTCATGAACGAATTGGGGAAGCCTCCTGCTTACTCTCATTGCATAATTCCTGGAGTGGATGTTGAATACTCTAACCTGGGATACAAGTTGGCAAGAGATCAAGATTGGGAGGGCATAAATATGGTCGATCTGCCTTGGGGAAAGATGGAGGAGGGAGAAGAAACCGAGCTGGATGAAGAGGGACAGGAGGAAGAGGAGGAAGAGGAGGAGGAACAGAGTCAAGAGGAGAAAATTGAAAAGCAACCGGATATTGAAGACGAAGAGAATGAACCCGAAAAGGTCGATATATCCGAGTACAGTCGGATCAAAACCCAGTTTGGAGGTTCCAAATCAGAGGCTAATTCACTGCCATCTTTAACTGTCACCAAGGAATCCTTGTATCGGGTTTTGAAGGAAAAAAATTCGGAATCTACGGACAATGGCCTAGTGCAGGGCCGTCTGGGATACGAGATTGGAGAAGAAAGTGAGTCTGCCGATCAAAGGACACCCAAGGAACGAAAAGAAACCAGGAACAAACCGTCGGCGTTGGATGGTTCAGACTTCAAGTTTTAAAATCTTATATTAATACTTAAAAATCCTTGGAGAGGTACTCGTTGAAAAAGTTAAACGAAGGGTCATCCGCCTCAACAGGGTCGAACGGATTCAAGTATCGAAGAATATCCTGGTCCATCCCCTTGAAAATTTCCTGAATTGAATAGTTCTGTGTGTACCGGGACAGTTCTGATGGATCTTCTGCATACCTCAGGACGTCTGGGAAGTATTCTTTTTCTTCAAACTTTCGATTTATCCCAGAGTGAGCTGCCACAGGCGAATCCTCAGGCTTGACCGTGTCTTCAAGCTTCTGTCTCTTGTGGCTCGTTCGCAGTAATGGGTCCCGGAGCTTCTCGATCTCCTGACCTTTGCTCATATCCGTGAGCTTAATGAAATCAATGTTCGCTGCATCACTCAGGTTAACAAGTCTATCATAATTAGCAACCACATGGACCCACTTGCTTATTCTCTGCAAAATGAGCGACATTCTTTCGCAGATGGTCAGATCGAAGATTATCTTTCCTTTCTCGAAGATTTCGGTGATTTTATCGAAGTAGACCAGCAAATTGAAACGAACCAGACTCAAATTCAAGAGCCGGGAAGACAGAATTTCAGATTTAGCAAGCACCAGGAGTCTAAGAAGAGAAATTAGCGCATGAATGGCCCGATAGAAAAAGAAAGTAGGGTAATTAACAGTGGGCTCTGCGTTGATATCAATAAAACACTGAAGAATTTTCTCGCAAATGTCCCCGAACTTGATGATGTGCTGAGCAATAAGCAGCGCATCCTCTGAATTCTGGGAGGTGGGAGCCTTTCCTTTTTCTGCCGAAAGACGGCAGATACACCAACTGACAAGATTATCATGAGTCATCATCATTAGTTGGTAGTAGGTGAGCAATATCGAATATTTTTCTTTTGGTGCCTCATCTTTAGGAGTCAAGCTCTCCTCGTTGATGTATCCACTCTCGTTGAGAATTGTTCGAAGCGCAGATTCATAATTTTTGAGGACCACTGTGATGTTTGAAAGAGGCAAGGTTCCCGATTCCTCGAGTCTGGAAACAGGCAAGATACCCAAACCGCTACTTTTATCCTCGGAGCTCAAGAAATGCATACTCACACCATTGACAGCGAAGTAGTCGAATAGTTCCTGGCCCACTCGAATGATACGCGCATAGTAACAAAGAAACCTATCATTTCTGGAAGGAAGTTTTTTCCCTGACTTCTCCAGTAGTTTCCTAACGGATAGCTCGTGTCTCTTGGACCACGCCACTAGTTTGAATCGAGGAAGAGAGAAACCTAGGGAGCCACAGCAGCAATAAATGGCCAAGAAAGAACGCAAGTTATTCCTTTCAATGGAATCGTCGTCAGAAATGGCTGACTTATCGTACATGGTGACATTTCCCACGTCTATACACAACGATAGACTGAAGGAACTGATCAAGTCAATTTGACTCTTGAACTGGCCAACCTTGTCTGGTGGAACGCACCATAGAGACAATATTAGACAAGACAAAACCATATGGTAGGAAAAATCATTGGCTGTAACGAAGATTCTGTTTGCAAGCAGTCTGTTCACGTAATAGCCTAAGACATCGTTCAACTTTCTGTTTGCAGCAGCTCCTCCAGCTTTAGAAAACCCGTGGTCATTGACGGTAGTAACATAGATACAAGTCACTAGTAGCAATGCATTCTGCAGCAAAATCACATCGAAATTCTTGAGGCTCTTCGGTAGCGAGATGATCGGGTAATAAATCAACATCTGGTTCTGAAAATGATCGAACCTCTGTTTTGCTTCTTCATACAGCATAAATTTGTGAGTAAAGATGAGCTCTCGAGCCAAGTTGGCTTCTATCAGTATATCAGGGTATTTGCCATGCTCGGACTCTGTCGAAGACGGCAATGCAGTTGAGTCGGACTCCATCCCGTTGTTTTCTGCCAATGTGGACCCCATCTCTCGCAATCTTGCACCAAGTAATGCCAATTTGGACAGGCTGGCATCGTCTTCTCCCAGGCAAATTCTAGATAGGCTCAGAATTTCCGACTCAACATTCTGGAGAAGTTTTTCGATTCTGGCTGCCACCTGGGCCGGTTTTTTCTTGCTATTCCGGCGGGAAGCACTCTTTGCTGTAGGATCCACTTCCAATGAACACATGATGCCTAGACGATAACAGGATCCACACGAATCATAAGAAGGATCGTCAAATGTGCATTTTGTCTTGACTCGGCGGCATCTGGCACATGCCCTGGCCACTTTCCATTTGGTTGCAAAGAGGCTTTCAGCAGAAGTAGCCTTGGCCATGATTCAGCGAATATTAGGAGGCACAAGAACGCAAGATTGATCAGATAGCGAGTTTGAAGTCCGATAAAAAGGATAGCCCTGCAGATATGGGAAAAGTGGTGAATGGCGTGCCTTTGCAGAGGATATAGAATTTTCTGTTGATAATATCTTATCTATTTGGAGTTCTCCGAAGGTGCATCTGCAGGATGTGAAGCGTTGTAGATCGGAAAGGATGAGAAATAACTGCAACGGAGATACAACGGAAATGAGGAGAATACATAAAGAGGAGAAGTGGAAATCGGGGAATAGGGTGGAATGAAGAACCATAATCTCCCAGCCAAACAAACCCTTGAAGATAATACGGCTACATGGTCTATTTCGTAACTATGTTAATGCTAATAACAGATTGTATAGCGAATCAACAACCAATGGATTCCTCCATTCTAGTCAGTGGTGCCGGGGCACCCATGCAATATATGGTACAACAACTTTTTAAAAGTTCACGTCGGGCTTTGGATCGGTGATCTTGTCCACCTTGGCACCGAACGACGACACACACTTAGCCATGGTTGGCGAAGATCTCGAGATCACATCAGTGAAATAGAAGTTGTCGATTGGGTTCTTCAATGGGATGCCGCTGATCTTGGTGTTCTGGTGTCTGTTCAAGATGTCCTTGAGGCCGACAGTGACAATTTCTTCGGAGACTGGCTCCACCACGTCGTGTCTGACAAAGTGTGGAGCAATGTCACCCAATCTCTCTCTGACAGCATACAAGTCGTCGTATGGCAACGTGGCTCCCAAATACTCGGACAATGCTCTGATGATCTTCCAGTCCTCACGGGCGGCCCCTGGAGCGTTGGTGGCAGCTCTGGTGGTCTGGGCTCTACCCTCAGTGTTGACGTAGGTGGCCGACTTCTCGGTGTATGCAGAGCCTGGCAATATGACATCGGCAAACGAAGCTCCAATATCACCGTGGTGGCCCTGGTAGACGACAAAAGCGTCGTTTGGAACGTCAGCACCGGAGACCTCGTCGGCACCAAGCAAGTAGACAAACTTGGCCTTGGCAGAAACATCGCTCTGGAAGCCAAGATCCAAAGCGGCCACACGGGCAGCCTCACGGTGCAACAAGTTGACACCGTTCCAACCCTCGGTATTGAAGTTCTTGTTCTTTGAAGCAAACTCAGCAACCGTGGAGAAAATGGCGTTAGCATCCTCGGATTGTGCCACACCCGATCCGACAATGATCAATGGGTTCTTTGCCTCGGCCAATTTCTTACCGTACGATCCGGTCAAAGCAGTCTTCAAGTCGGCAGCACTAGTGCCCAAATCCTCCACGTCGAAAGTGGAGTCGAACTCCTGACCGACGCGGGCGATTTGCAAGTCCTGTCTCAACCACACTTTTCTAATTCTCGAGTTCAACACAGCTGCCTCGTGTCTTGGGTTGGTACCCACAAGCAAAATGTAGTCCGCGTCTTCCACACCCTCAATACTCGAGTTGAAGATGTAGTTCGATCTCACATCCACACCGTGGGCGGAGGTGGCCTGTGCAACGTCAGTGGTGGTGTTCTCGGAGCCCAATCTGTTGACCAAGTCCTTCAAGGCCACCAAAGATTCAGCATCAGCCAACGCACCGGAAATTGCCTTCAACTCGTTGCCGGCAGGCTTGATGGAGTTGTATGCGGAGGCAATGGTCGACAACGCCTCGTCCCACGAGGCAGGCTCGAAGTGGTCGCCATTCTTGATCAACGGAGTGGTCAATCTCTGGGTCTTCAACCCATCGCAGGCAAATCTGGACTTGTCGGAGATCCACTCCTCGTTCACCTCGTCGTTCAACCGCGGCAACACACGCATCACCTCGATACCTCTGGCGTCCACTCTGATGTTGGAGCCAATGGCGTCCATCACATCGATGGTTTCGGTTCTCTTCAACTCCCAAGGTCTGGCTCTGAATGCGTATGGCTTGGACGTCAACGCACCGACAGGACACAAGTCGATGATGTTTCCCGACAACTCCGAGTTGATGTTACGCTCGATGTAGGTACCAATCTGCATGTCGTTACCTCTTCCGGCCGATCCCAACTCAGGTGCACCGGCCACATCGTTCATGAAACGCACACATCTCGTGCAGTGAATACATCTGTTCATGGAGGTCTTGACTAACGGCCCGATTGCCTTGTTTTCCACTGCTCTCTTACCCATCACCTCCAGGAATCTACCTCTATCGGAACCATATCTTTGCGACTGCTCTTGCAAGTCACACTCTCCACCCTGGTCGCAAACGGGACAATCCAAGGGGTGGTTCTCCAACAACATCTCGGTGACGCCCTCACGTGCTTTTGTGATCCTATCGCTGTCAGTGTGGACCACCATGCCGTTCTGAACGGGCATGGCGCACGAAGCAATCAACTTGGGCATTCTCTCGACATCCACGAGACACATACGGCAGTTTCCGGCAATAGCCAACTTCTCGTGGTAGCAGTATCTTGGGATGACCACGCCGGCCTTGTCGGCGGCCTGAATAATGGAGGAACCGGCCTCAATCATGACGGTTTTTCCGTCGATGGTGACCAGAACCTCAGAGAGTCTTTGAGCAGACGAGCTCAAGAGTCTTTTGGAAGCTCTCAACGACTGGAACAACATTGGGGGCTGGGTCCTTTGTAGAATATGTAGAAGCGTCCAGATGGCCAGATTGTCCAGAAATAAGAGGATAAACAGGTGGATATGGAGTGCGTAAAATTTCTCTATTGGTTTGGAGGCCCTTTACTAAATTGGAATGATTGGGCTCTGATAGGCTGCCTGCAGATAGGGGAAGTCGGTATTACGGGGTATTTTTGGGCTAGGATGTGGACATAAGAGGGGGATGAGATTTGAATGGCGATGGGGGCGGTAGAGGGCCGAGGGGATGAGTTTTTGGGGGTATTGATGGCGTTTCGGTGCAATTGGATACGGTGGTTGCGGATGGAGGGTCGGTGTGTGTGCAGGAAAGAATCATTAGTGGGTGCAAAAGACGTGAAGATGCAGAGAGACATGGTAAAGGGGAAGACGTATTGCAGGGGTCATTTTGCGTATTGGGTCACTTTTCTTTCTTTATTCGCTTTCTGGTAATCGTGCTTTTAGCAGACAAAAGTGGATCGCACAAGTCACTTCATTCGCAATCGCCAACGCCGAGTGAAGGTTTCCGATGATTATCTGATGACTCTAAATACATATTCTGTCGATCATACTCGGAGGTACTAATGCTTTATTCGCTAAAGGGATCAACATCTCGGAAGAGCAGAGAATCCGGTATCATGGCTGTAAAGTTCACCTTTTGCCAGAAAATTGAGTACTTCGAAACAGTTCCAGTAATCCAGAAAATACATCAATATTATCTGATATGAAAGAAAGAAATAAAAAGATGTATAGCTAAGTTGGGAATCTCGTCATTGCCACTCTCCTATGCATATGTTAAAGATACCACTCGTAGTTCTCCCCTCGATTTCGCTGGACTGGCAAAGGAAATAAAAGCCATTCTTCGCCGCCGTGACTCTTGAAAGGTTTTTTTCGTTAGATTGGAGTCATTATTTGAAAACGTTCATCGGCAAAAGCTTTCGGACTGAAGTTCTTCTGCCACTGTAGCCATCTGAGGATTCCGGTTACTTATACATAACGATTTCTTCGCCAAACTCTTTCCATTTGAATGTTCGCTTCCTAGATCATTATTCGGAATCTCCTTATGGAAATACTGCGACTAATTAGCGATTTCATTTGAACGTAACTTGAGCTTCTCTTCTTTTAAGTCATATTTAGATATCCGTGAGGAGCAGCGCTTTCTGTCACTATCGAGAAGGCCAGTAATATCCGCTTGCGAGAGGATCCAAAGCCAATGACAAGATCTGCAACTGTCAAGACGTTTAATTATCAATATTGCTTGAAAAGAAAAGTGCCAATAGTGACCTTTTACCATCCTTTCTTCCCTTAACAAATTCTCATTTGCCAGGCACTCCTCACGACTCCGCTGGCTTATCCTCCGGTGCCATGACCAAAAAGATTAACAACGGCGGAACAATGTACATCCAATTTTTCTGGATCCACGACCGTTCGTCCACAGGCACCGCCTCCTCGACTTCCTCCTCAATCTCCACTTCTTCTCCGTTCTCATTCTCCACAACCCTCTTCTTGGTTACTTTCTGAGTAACCGGCTCTTTGACCTGTTGGCCCTGCGACGGATTCAAGTTGGGGACAACATTGGCTGTGACCTTTTTTACACTAGAGCTGAGCCCACTTTTGCCTCGAAGAAAGGATACTTCAGCCAACTCATCTTTCTTATCAACGTAAACGACAAACTCTCCGGAAATATCGCCGTCTGTCTCTAAGAAGGCAAAACAGTCTTTCCCTGGAACGTCCTTTGTGCCCACACAATAAGTACCCGGCACAATTGGGAGATTTTCGGCCCGGAATTCTGACGTAGATGCTTGTTGGTCGTACTCTAAGCTACCCAATTGGACTTCTTCCAGTGTGTCCAAATTGTGGGCAAAAAACAGGATTTTGTTAGCAGCGGCGGCCGAAAGAAGCGATGCTCCTAATATATGGAACCGCATGGTAATCTCGTGTTCCTGATCGGAGATCCTAAACAGATAGTAAATGTTTAATACTGTACAGTCTAGTCGTGCAAAACCTTATGTGGAGAACAAATGAATCTCTGGGCCGGCCGATGCTTAGATATTCAATCTTTTGTCGTCCCAATTGCCGTTTTCTTCTGTCTCTTCGAGAGGTCAGATCATGCTCTGACTATTTAGACTACTGTAGGGCCAACCATGTGCTGTTGGACTCTGCTATGTTCAGAGGTACATTGTATGAGTTTTTGACCAAAGAGAAATTAGAGAACACCATGAACTGTCACAATATGGTCCGTGTCGGTGGAGCGGGAGACAATGGCGTGGATCTTATAGGTAAGTGGAATTTGCGAGAGTACGACATCGACGAGAGGACCAAAGCGTCGTCAAAACTGATTTTGCTGAAATCGAGGCCTAGCGCGAGTGCTCTACCGTCAATAGACTTGGAAAACGATATTATAGCTTTGGTTCAGTGTAAGAATTATGCTAGCAGAATCAAGGCTTCGACAATCCGAGAGTTGGCTGGGATTTACGAGTACCATGTCCGCACGAAAATGGATACTATGCGGGTATTCTTCTTTTTGGTGTCTCCATATCCACTCACAAAACAAGCCCAGGCCCAGGTGGACACAAGCAAAGTACCCATTATTCATATGAAGTTGCTACCCATGGAGAAAAACTTGGAGAAAGGGAGCGAGACAGATGGCCCCGAAGATATATATCGCATCAAGTACTGGAGTAGTGGTGGCTTCAAGACATTCTACATAAACAAAATAGCTTCCAAGCTCCTAGCAGGGCTAGATGTTCGGAAGAGACTACTTATGCATTAATCACAAATTGACCTATACTGTTCCGTGGGTATTCATATATTTCTTGGGTATTAGTTTCTTGAGTATTAGTTTCATGGGTATTATTTTCTTGGAACCACTCTTGGAATGGTGGTGGGCTGCCCTGCAATTCTCACAGTGACGTAGCTGGTACTAACGTAATTGTAGAACGTCAGGTAGACTGTCGAGGTCTTTCCGGTCAAAGTAATGGTGCTTTGCGATCCGCTCACATAACTGGTGGTGAAAGTGGTTGGAACGTACGACAGGCTCGAATCTGAAGTTTGGGTATCACTGGTGGAAGTGCTTGAGCTTGACGATGGTGACAAGTTTGTGGAAATCGACAGAGTAGCAGGAGTGCTGGGAGTTGAAGTGGTGGGTGCACTTATAGCAATTGACGATGAACTCGAGGTGGAGCTTGTGGTCGACAAGGTGCTCGAGGACGAAGTCGTGGATGTTGTGGTCGACAAGGTGCTCGAGGACGAAGTCGTGGATGTTGTTGGCGTAGTTGAGGGTGAAGATGAAGTGCTCGAGGTGGACGAGGACGACAATGTAGATGAAGTTGAAGAAGAAGTAGCCAATGTGCTTGTCGATGGAGTCGACGTCGAGCTGGTCGAAGAGGTAGTAGACGTAGACGTCGAAGTCGAGCTGGTCGAAGAGGTAGTAGACGTCGACGTCGAAATCGAGCTGGTCGAAGAGGTAGTAGACGTCGACGTCGAAGTCGAGCTGGTCGAAGAGGTAGTAGACGTCGACGTCGAAATCGAGCTGGTCGAAGAGGTAGTAGACGTCGACGTCGAAGTCGAGCTGGTCGAAGAGGTAGTAGACGTCGACGTCGAAATCGAGCTGGTCGAAGAGGTAGTAGACGTCGACGTCGAAGTCGAGCTGGTCGAAGAGGTAGTAGACGTCGACGTCGAAGTCGAGCTGGTTGTCGGACTGGTCGAACTAGAAGTTGACAGACTCGACCTCAAAGTCGTATTCGAGGTGGTAGTGGTAGTGGAGGAAACAACCACATCTTCAAGATATCCATCAAGCTGGTCGATAAACGACACACCCTTCGAATTGGTGTTGCTGACACCCGAAGAGGCATCCCACAACATAAACCCTCCAAAGTTGGCGTCGTTCAAAATAGAAGAAGTCACATACTCCTTCACCGTGCTCAAGTCAGCGTAGCCAGTGCTAGCAGAAGTAGTATGTCCAGGCAATCCCACATACAATTTGATGTTGCTGTTTGGGGAGGTGTTCTCGGCAAAGTTCTTCCAGGTATCCCAGTTGAACGACGATCCAAGTTGACAGTAGTTGTTGTAGAACTGGATAAAGGCAAAGTCGATGTCGACACCTGCCAATAGTTGTCCAGTCGATGCGTCAGGGTACGGACACTGAGGTGCAGCAGACAAGTAGTAGTTCTTGGAGGTATGTGCGGCGAAAATCTCTCTCAACTTGTTACCCAATGCTACTGTTCCGATCGAGTTATTGTTCTCCAAGTCAAAGTCAAATCCATCCACGACAGCATCGTCAAAAGGCCGCTCGTCATCGGAACCTCCACCAAACTTGTTCCATAACACGCTTGCAAAATTCTCTGCTTCGATGTCATTATCAAATCCGTAGTTTCCGGAGGCCCCTCCAAGGGAAAGCAAGACCAACTTGCCTGCGTTTTGACAAGTCTTGATGTCCTCGGCAATTTGAGGGCAGTGAAGCAAACCGTCCGAGAAAGTACCACCGCACATATTGGCAAAGTTTAAGGACAAATTTGGAAAAGAAGTGACAAAGGACAAGATGACAATGTCGACCGAGTCCAAAGCACAGTAGTAGCTCAACCTCTGCTGGTTACCATAGGAGTTTTGGCCCCAATAGAGTGCGATATTCAGGTTAGACGTTGCAGAGAACGCCAACGCGGAGCTGAGCAACGCAGCTAGAAGAAGAAGGGACGAACGCATCAACATTAGTTTTGAAGGCAAGGTTAAATCTTAAGGAATGACTGGGGTGAAATTAATGAAGGAAAATACTCAAGAATGGTGAGCGGACCCGAAGTAGTATATATACTCTTCAGAGATGAGAAAGTTTCCGAGGCCGCATTGCATGTTTGATGACAACGAAGTTCACGTCTACACATGCGAAGCGCGGAGGGCAAACACTTAGAAGCGGACATTTTGCACCCAAAGGAGGTTGACATCCAGCAGTTGGTCCAAGGTGCAGCAAAGGGTGCAGAAGGAGGTGCAGCAGGTGCAGTAGGATGCGAATTGTGCATGGCGACTATTGGAGGAAGGAGTTGGGGACGGAAGAGGAAGACAGCCAAACAAGTAGAAGAGGTGGAAAGTGCCATCTATCGAGGTCAGGGCATTCACAGATATGTCTGAGTGGAGCTGTGGTTTAGTTGTATCGATTATTCAGCCATTTCTCAGCCCTTCATCCATGAAAGGAACTGCATGAAAATCGCCGATTTTCGCGTTTCCGTACTTAATTTTGCAACGGTCAATACAACCCACCTTCCCCAAGTACTACTTCATCCCTTTGACTCCTTGAGCCCAATTCATTGTCTGTAGCGTCGTCTGAGCGTGGCCAAGCTTTGTACGGGGCTAAGGGTTCCTTGCCAACCCTTTGCCAAGAGAGCCACACCCCCTACCGCCCATTTGATAAAGTGAACTCCTCGATGTAGATGCCCATGCGCAACCTCTATGAGTGTAGTTTGGGCCCAGAGATGACGAAACCATTTTTGACCTCGGGGCCAAGATTTCTGCAATCTCACTCAATTCTCAAGGTGATTAAGTCCCAGAGGTCTCGGTGAAAGCCTTCGATGCAGGAAGCTGGCTGGCTGCGAATATGGATAGAGATACCCACCTACCGTTTTGGCTCAAATGGCCCCCACGACGACTATGAGCTCACATCGCAAAGCCTTTTTTTTGTCATGCAAGATGAAACAAGGGTAAGTTTTGCCTATTTTGGTACAATGGTATGTGGTCTTGCTGACGCGTTGAGTGACCCAACGGAGGAGATAGAGAGACGGATAGAGTAGGTGTGGTGACGAAAGTCTTCGGGGCGACAAAGCACATAGCCTACTCTTGGCTCCATATTTTTATGTATCCTGAAATCGCTGATTCTGGTACTCCGTGATGAACTTTGGTGTAGAGATGTGAGACGATCACGGATTGTGAAACGGAAATGCGATTATTTTCCCGATAATTTTTTTATACTCAAGTCGAGCAAATAATGGCTGCTCTAGAGTACAGCAGTAGTCTCAGCGATGAGCGTTGGTAGCGATGTCAGCCTATGGTTACGGTCCAGATTTA
This sequence comes from Sungouiella tsuchiyae, assembly GCA_030566995.1. NCBI lineage: Eukaryota > Fungi > Ascomycota > Pichiomycetes > Serinales > Metschnikowiaceae > Sungouiella > Sungouiella tsuchiyae. The sequence goes on along the minus strand of JAJLRO010000009.1, from coordinate 311,955 downwards.
GTGAAGCACAAGTATGTTCTTATTTCAAGAATAAATATCACTACTCTTCAAATTCCATGAAAAACTTACTTCTTAGTTTTCTCTGATGAGAACAGTATCCATTTAATCGCTGTGCATGGTCGTGGGCTTTGAAACATGCCACTGGCTGAGGTGAGTTGTGCAGGGCGGAATAACATTGTTGTAAAAGTTCAATTGCAATACCGTAAAAACAAAAGGACATTCAAAATCTGAGAATACAAAAGCGTAACTTTTTTGTCGTGTCTCCTAGTTTAATCAATTCGCATACTGAAGCCTTTCCCTGGTAAGTTCGATGGTCGCTGTGATGGCGGTGGAAGACCCTTGAATGCAGATTCAAAACTTCGTGTGTGATTACGTATTGGTCTCATGGCAAGATTCCGGTCCGAGAAGAAGATATTGCAGACCTTTGATTCTGCTTGGTACCATTGAATGCCCAGCTTCCGCTGCTTGAGTAGATTGGATCTGTATGTGTCATGAGCATTGTACTCGTCGGTGCGACTACGCCATGCAGATAATCAGTTCACCTTAGAAAGGTTTGCGTCTTAGTAATTGTTCAGAACTGTTGTCATCGAAATTTGTGATAGGTTGCATTTGTAATCTTCATCACTTCGTAGGTTTTTTCTGTTCATTTCAACAAATACGAGAACATGGACGACGCATGTTGGCTATTCATATCCTGAAGATTCTAGTGAATACCTTGATGTTTTTTCGTCTTACGGCCCCTACGACAAGCATGCACTCAATTCTATTGTCCATGTCGATGATGTTCTTTGCTATGCTGCCCATGTCATAAATACACTTTATTCCTTTCTATCTATTACGTTTCAAGGATTCTTTTGAACCAATGCTCCACGACCCTGGCTCTGTCGTGCCGTCTACTCTAAGTCAGATATCTCTTTTCGTACTGACTCAGGGACATCCCTAGCACCCAACATAATTTCAGAGAACATATTTTATTCAAACAGCACTTTGGCTAAATAATCCAAGATTCTCTAAAGAGAGACTTCTTCCGCATTCGTTTTGTTGAGATGCATGTGGTTCTGCGGACATTCGGTCTGTCCAATGATTCGCGAGAGTACGTCTCAATAAAGGACAGTTCCACATTTTGGAAAGACGTCAACAATAACATTCCTGTCTCAATCTGTACCATTTGCATTTTTGCTATACAACACCGATCACATTTTGGTTCTCATTTCTCAAGTGTCTTTGTAGCTCTTAGCTCTTACCATCTCACTCACTGGCCATTTCCTTCACCTAGACTTTCCCTCACCCTTTCCTCCACCACTATTCCTTTCTTCACCTACTTCTTAACCTCGCACCACCGGTATTTCCACGTGTAAGGTTTGCACACCTGCCCCTTGTGCCACCATTGCTGGCAACACCAACCTACGTCCACCCATATATGTCTCTTCTACTTTCTTTATCTTAAATCGCTATGGCCCTCACCTGACCCCAGCTGTTCCTCTGTTTCTCCTCCTCCACTCACTATTACCTACAAGTTTTAGTTCTCTCCTACTCCCATGCTATAACGTCTTAGCCTGTATCCACCGCCTTCAGGGCTATGGGGCTACTCCACCAATGAAAGCGTTCCCTTTCCCAAAACGGCAGGCTATCGGTGTCCACAAGTGGAGAAGACTGCAGAATGCGAGGATTTCGCCGAATTTTCGCCGGGTGGCCGCGCTATATGCCGGTGGGCTGCATTGTGAGGACTCCTCCCTCCTATTTCTACCACACGAGGGTGTTTTGTGGCTAGCCAAAATTTAGCTATAAATACCCCCACTTCCCCCTGCCAATTTCTCCCCTTCAGAAAATTTCTCTAGCAATAATGACTGTTACATTCAACACCAACACTGAGACCAAGGATGGCTCACTCTATTCTAAGTTCACCTACGAGTCTGCTATCGTAGAGAAGAAAGACAATGGAGAGTTTTCCGTGACTCCTACTGCCACAGACTACGACTTCAAGACCGACTTGACCGTTCCTAAGACCGGATTGATGTTGGTGGGATTGGGCGGAAACAACGGTACCACCATGATCGCAGCCACTTTGGCCAACAAACACAACATTTCCTTCGAGAACAAGGAAGGCGTGGTGGAGCCGAACTACTACGGATCGGTCACGCAATCTTCTACCGTCAAGCTCGGTGTCGACAGCCAGGGCAACGACGTGTATGCGCCATTCTCGTCGATTGTTCCTCTTGTCCACCCTAACGATTTGGTTATCGGTGGTTGGGACATCTCTAAGTTGCCATTGGACCAAGCCATGAAGAGATCCAAAGTGTTGGACGTGGACTTGCAGAGACAGTTGGTGGACCGCATGAAGGACATCGTTCCATTACCCTCCGTGTATTACCCTGACTTCATTGCCATGAACCAGAAAGAGAGAGCTGACAATGTTTTTAACGTCGACAGCAACGGCGAGGTAACCACCAAGACCAAGTGGGCAGACGTGGAGAGAATCAGAGGCGACATCAGAAAATTCAAGGAGGAAAATTCCTTGGACAAGGTGATTGTGTTGTGGACTGCAAACACCGAAAGGTACGCAGACATCATTCCGGGCGTCAACGACTCGGCCGAGAACTTGCTCAAGGCCATTAAGGAGAACCACGACGAGATCTCTCCTTCCACCGTGTTCGCAGTGGCATGTATCTTGGACCAGGTTCCCTACATCAATGGATCTCCACAGAACACTTTTGTTCCAGGAGCTATAGAGTTGGCCGAGATCAACAAGTCGTTTATCGGAGGAGACGACTTCAAGAGTGGACAAACCAAGTTGAAGTCGGTGTTGGCGCAGTTCCTTGTGGACGCCGGTATCAAGCCGCTCTCGATTGCTTCCTACAACCACTTGGGTAACAACGACGGATACAACTTGTCGTCTCCCAAGCAGTTCCGCTCCAAGGAAATTTCCAAGCAGTCGGTGGTGGACGACATGATCGAGTCTAACGAGATCTTGTACAATAAGAAGTCTGGCGACTCGGTGGACCACTGTATTGTCATCAAGTACTTACCTGCTGTGGGCGACTCCAAGGTTGCCATGGATGAGTACTACTCTGAGTTGATGTTGGGAGGCCACAACAAGATCTCCATCCACAACGTGTGCGAGGACTCTTTGTTGGCCACGCCATTGATCATCGACTTGGTGGTTATGACGGAGTTCTTGCAGAGAGTGTCGTACAAGAAGGCTGGTGACGACCAGTACGAGAACTTCTACTCTGTGTTGTCGTTGTTGAGTTACTGGTTGAAGGCGCCTTTGGCCAAGCCAGGCTTCAACCCAATCAACGGTTTGAACAAGCAGAGACTGGCCATTGAGAACTTGTTGAGATTGTTGGTGGGAATGCCCGTGAACAACGACTTGAGGTTCGAGGAGAGATTGGTGTGATTTCACCGGTGTCGGTAATCTGGGGCTAGGTATTTATTCATTTATGGAATCTAATTGTTGAGAAATAAGGCAGAAATTTACGACAAGTAAGTGTGAAGTATCTTGAAGGTTAGAGGAGTTAGAGTGTAGGTTTTGGCCGAGACTTTGTTGGGAAAATGACTGGTAGTCATGTTATGGAACACTATAAAACATTCCGAGAAGAACGACAAACATTGACAGTAGCAGAAGTCTTAGAGCAGGCGATACTTAATTTGCCTCCTAAAGAAAAGCCATGTGTGATTGCGAATTCAAATTGTGCTTCTGGAATTCATGGACGCTACTCTCATTGTTTGGGAACCTTACCAACTGAGAAGCAACATCTTTCAAAAGGGTAGCAAACAACAGGGCCTACGTATACAATGACGAAGCTCCTAGAGAACCCGAAAGCGATGATGGCGAATTTTGATTATTTTTTTGGATTATTTGGAACCCTATAAATGAATATGATGGTCCCAACGTTTTGTTGATTGTTTCCATGTTAGCAGCATCTAAACTGCTTACATGAAAATTAATTGATTTGTACAATGTTAGATATTAAAACAAATTTAGTTGATCTGAGTTAGTTTGCGATAAGTACTTTCATTTTTAGTAGTTTAAGGATTCGTCGAGTTACTACCGAAATTGTAGTTATTACTATAAGCCCTGCGACGAGGCCCTTGAGTAATGTCTGAGAGGCTCTCGGCAGTGGCGCCATAGCGAAAGGCCGTAGAGGGTGACGCCTTAGACGGGCCGCTTAGGGTGAAGACGTTAGCGGAGAAGATCCAAATAAAACGAATGAAGAAGCATTTACAATCTGTTGCAATTAGTGTAGGAAGTCCATACGAAGTCGATATCATAACCGTTGAATCTAAAAACATTCAACTATCTGAGAAGAATCTTTACCAATTGCAAATGACGATTTCATTTCGGTCTTAACCAGAAATTTCACTTACGGGCGGAGTCAGTCGTAGAATTAATTGTCTTGGCCAGCGTAGTGTGTATAATTAATGGCTAGATGAGACTTTGATGCATAAACAGATTGAGCAGTAATGTCGAAAGCTTGCAATACGTGAATAGAATTATCCTAGCAATATCAAAAAAAAACATCCTAATAGATTCCAAAAAAACGACCTGTTAGATCCAAGGAAAATATCCCTGCGATATCGGGTACTTCAGTAAAGAGAATAATTGACAGATATCTATTACGTAAACACCGGGCACTACGCCAAATCATACCATTGTGCACACCCAATCGATTCACCTTCGCCGGATACCACGGTAATCGCCCCTCGTCTGATGACTCCCGTGATGACTCCTGTGATGACTCCTGTGATGACTCCTGTGATGACTCCCAAAGGGCAAACGCAATTCAACTAAAATGTTCCCAACAACTGCAGATAGCCCATCAGACCATTCACCGTCGTACTTGGTGAGTCTGCCGTAATTAAGATCCGCCGTAATTAGGTTCCGCCCTAACTTATCATATGCCTAGGTGCAAGCCACATTCCCAATTAGGCTCCAGATAAGGCGGTGGCCACGCTTGGCGGCTCAGCTATAGCCCCCAGATGCGAGCTGGCGGCGAAAAGTCTAAATTGCCAAAACAATGCAGTTTGGGCAGATTGTTGGATCTGGAGTAATCGGCAGTATGGTGACAACCTGTGATCATGCGCGGTGATCATGCGCGACCCAACATTCTTTTGCGACCCATGAGACTACGGTTGCGAAAAACGAACCTGCGAGGACGTCAAACAAGCGGGCCACAAACACAATCGGGCACCCACTACGGATATAAAACCCAGCGTACTACCACCTCCACTAACAATGCTTTTGCCTACTTTTCTTCCCGCCTTCCTCCTCTACAGATGCCAGCAGTGCAATGTCGTCACCAAAAAATATTTCTCGTTTGGGTGCACCCACGCAGGAACAGAACCCAATCCACGGCCAAACCCAACTACGGTCCCACACAGAAAAAACGCTCGGAAGACGCTCTCATTGGACGTCCAATTACCCAAGTGTCCTGCGACCGTCACCTTTTCTCCACACTCTGAATGCTCGGCACATTTACGCTATGTCATCTGCAAGCAAGTTATGTGTCGGGCATGTGGGTCCCCGCACCCACATAAATAGCCAAATATCCACCCGTTATATTTTCTGATTCTCTCCGCTACTTTCGCATTACCCCACTGAATAACCAACCATGGCTCAATTAACAGTTCCTGTCAGCGAGGCCAAACCGGGCGAAACCGCCCCCAGAAGAAGAGCCGCCCAGAAAAGCGCTGCCTTGATGAGACCTCTCGACTCGAAGGCAAACACTCTCCCCGAGTTTTTCGATGAGTGTGTCCAGAGAAACCTAGACCGTAGATGCATGGGGTGGAGAAACTTGGTGGAGATTCACACTGAAGTTAAGAAGGTCACCAAGGTGATCGACGGAAAGGAGGAGAAGGTGGATAAGGAGTGGACCTTCTACGAATACTCTCCGTACGAGTACCAGACCTATTCCGAGGTGCTCACCACCGTGAAGACCCTCTCGCAGGGTCTTGCCAAGATTGGATTGACTCCGGGCACCAGCAGACTCCACATCTTTGCCTCCACCTCCCACAAGTGGTTGAAGACCTTTTTGGCAGCCCAATACAACAACATCACTGTGGTGACCGCATACGACACCTTGGGTGAGCTGGGATTGGTGCACTCTCTTGTGTCCACCGAATCCGATGCCATTTTCACCGATAACGTTCTTTTGGGCAATTTGGTGCGTCCTTTGCAGAAGGCTACCCACATCAAGTACATCATCCACGGCGAAGAAATCGACCCCGAGGACAAGCGTGTCAACGGCACCTACTACAGCAATGCCGAGGCTGCCAAGAAGAAGATTTTGGAGGTGAGGCCCGACATTCAGTTTTTCTCCTACGACCGTGTGTTAGCCTTGGGCAAGGACTTGGTCAACGATCCATCGGGATCCGTGGCCAAACCGCTGGACATTGCTTGTATAATGTACACTTCCGGCTCGACCGGCGACCCTAAGGGTGTCGTTTTGACCCACGCCAACGTTTTGGCTGGTATTACCGGTGCTTCTACCAACGCAGCCAGAGACTTGGTGAAGAATACTGACCGTGTTGTTGCATTCTTGCCATTGGCTCATATTTTTGAGTTGGCGTTTGAGTTGGTGAACTTCTGGTGGGGATCTTGTCTTGGTTATGCCAATGTCAAGACCTTGACCGATACCTCGTGCAGAAACTGTAAATCTGACTTGGCTGAGTTCCAGCCCACTATCATGGTGGGTGTGGCTGCCGTTTGGGAGTCGGTGAGAAAGGGTATCATGGCTAAGGTTAGACAGTTGCCTCCAATTGTTCAGAAGATCTTTTGGGCTTCTTACAAGGCCAAGACGACAATGAACCACTACCACATTCCAGGCGCATCCATTTTCGACGTCGTGTTCAAGAAGGTCAAGGCTGCCACTGGTGGACAGTTGCGTGTGATTTTAAACGGTGGTTCCCCTGTTTCTAGAGACACTCAGGTGTTCATCTCCACCTTGATCGCTCCAATGTTGATTGGATACGGTTTGACCGAGACCTGTGCCAACGCCACGATTATGGAGTTCCACAACTTCGAGTACGGAGTGGCTGGAACCTTGGTCGGCTCTGTCACGTGTAAGTTGATTGACGTTCCAGAGGCGGGCTACGAGGCTAAGAATGACCAAGGTGAGATCTTGTTAAAGGGTGGCCCAGTCACTTCTGAGTACTACAAGAACCCTAAGGAAACCAAGGAAGCATTCACTGAGGATGGCTGGTTCAAAACGGGAGACATTGGTGAATGGACGTCTAACGGTCAATTGAGAATCATTGACCGTAGAAAGAACTTGGTCAAGACCGCCAACGGTGAGTACATTGCGTTGGAGAAGTTGGAGTCTACCTACAGATCCAACCCTCTTGTGTTGAACATCTGTGTGTACGCGGATCAGAACAAGGTGAAGCCAATCGCTATGATTTTGCCCAACGAGCAGCACTTCATTCCTTTCATCTTGGACGAAAAACTCTACACTGAAGACGAGTTGAAGAACAAGGAACCAAGCGTGTTGTACCACGACAAGAAGGTTGTGGCCGCTGCACTTAAGTCTTTGTTGGCTACTGGTAAGTCGCAAGGATTGAAGGGTATAGAGTTGCTTCAAAACGTTGTGTTGATTGACGACGAGTGGACTCCTCAAAATGGCTTTGTCACTTCTGCACAGAAGTTGCAGAGAAAGAAGATCTTGGAGGCCTACAAGTCTGACGTGGACAAGGCATATGCATGAACGGATTAATTGTACCTAGTTTACTAGCTTGTTTGAAATGTAATATTAAATTTAACCTTCTAACCTCCGTAAGAGGATGCAAACACCTTGCGGATGCGTCTCACGTCTAAGCGTTCGTTGAGACACAACTGCAAGAGAAGTCGAGCCTTTTGTGGGTTGATATAGCCACCGGCAATTAAGTAAGCGTTGTTGCTCTTGGGCATGGACCCCACCGGCACCATTCCATCCATGGAACGCTTGCAATAAACGATGGGAATATTGGATTTGGACGAAATCTCGCCCAACATCTTGTTGGTTTCATCTCTCAACGACCCGGCACCCATGGTGGCCATGATCACACCCTTTACGTCCATGTTTTCCACGGCTAATCTGATAACTTCATGGTCGAAGCTCTGGTGAGCATAGAACACCAACACCTTAGGAAAAGGGCCTTCAAAGTCGGCAGGAAGTTGAAAGTACTTGAGCCCCGTGGGCCTCATTGCCGGAAAGTAGTAATGTACTTCTCCATTGACAAAGTTGCCCAAGTACCCGTGGCCCAACGACTTAAAGGTGTCCAATGAATTGGCGTCGGTCTTGGAGATATAGTAGCCCGAGCCGATTTTATCATTCAACGTGACCAAGATGCCTCTTCCTCGGCTCTGCTTGTTGGCTGCAACAACACATGCCTGATACAAATTGGAGGGCCCGTCTGCCGACACCGATGTAGAGGGTCTCATGCTTCCACACATCACCACCGGTTTTCCCAAGGTGTCTACGGTAGAATCCAAAAAGAAAGCGGTTTCTTCACAAGTGTCGGTTCCGTGGGTAATTACAATGCCGTCAAAGTGGTGCAAATCTTCCTGGACCTTGTTGCGCAACTTCAAGAGCTCTTTGGACGTGATTTCCTTGGAGTCGAGGTTGAATACTTGCTCGAACTCCAACTCACAAGTGTGAGACAAGTCTGGAATGGACGACACCAAGTCTTCGATGGTCAAGTCGACATGATACCCTGCGGTCTGGAATGCGCTGGAGCCTTTGGCAGCAATGGTTCCTCCAGTTCCCAAAACCTTAATGATAGGAAGCTTTTCTGATGCTGCACTCGATGCGGACTCAATGGACCCCTGGGAGCCCTGTCTGTACCTGAGCCTAAAAACGGGAGGGTGTGCGTTAGAAACCTCCTCGTGGATGTCGAAAGCGTCAGACTCGTCAGCGGAGGACATGGTATGGTTTACCTTCGGAGCGAAGTGCCAAACACCGACATCTCCGATGAGTTCAGGTACGATGCAGGTGGCTGCTGAGGTAGCATACCATAATGGCCGTAATTAGGAAATGCAGAGGATGATCAAAGACAGAATCTTAGTTATTGGGTGCTAGTTAGGTATTTTGATGGATAAGTTGGTGCTTACTTAGTGCTTACTTAGTGCTTATTTTGGATGGAAGGAATAGTAGAGTCACCATTAAGGTGTAGAGAAGGCTCAACTTGATTCGAAGGAGAATTTGATGGGTATTTTGGCATTTTATGCTTTACCTGCCACTCTGAATTCACTCTGGCTACTTCTATCTGGATTTCTCTTCTCGCTTTCGATTTTTTATTATCGCTCATATCTTTGCTCGCTAGAAGAGATCACCACCTTTTAGCCAATTCTACATAAACTGTGCGAATGCCTCCAACTGGAATACTAGTAACTTGTGAGCCAAAAATCGAAAACACACCCAAAAGTCACAACAAGAAGAAGATCGCAAATACTACACCAAAACTCTCTTCCAGACCAACTCCTGCTCTACTCACTCCCTCCATTCCCTCCAAACTCTATCCATCTAAAACTTCCAGCTATACACCTGTACACCAAGACCATCATTTGCCCACACTCTTTCATTATTCTCCATCGACCATGGGTTTCTTTTCCAAAGACGAAAAAGTCGTCGATCCACCAAACAAAGCCAAGAGAAAGATCTGCTGGGATGCACGTGACAAGTTCTTCGAGTGTCTAGCCAACAACAACATTGACAACTCGCTCGACCCCAACAAGAAAGCCAATGTGGAGTCGAACTGCGGGAAGTTGAGAGCACAATTCGAAAACGACTGCGTGGCCTCTTGGTACAAGTACTTCCAAGAGAAGCGTTATAACGACATCAAAAGGCAGAAGTACATCGACCAGCTAGAGGCCGAGGGTGCACAGCCTTTGCCTTTCAAGTTGGACAGAAAGTAAAACGCTACAATATGTATATAGTGAGAACACACAAAGATGTTCATGATGCATTAATGTAGACAGGCTCACGTCCGATGACTCTCTTGCCCTTTTCTTTGGCAACGTCAAACACACATCCCCACTCATATCTGCCCTTCTCGACAATTAAGAACCCGAGACTCAACTCCAAGCTTTCACCTTGAGAAATGCTATTCTTACCAATATGCCTCTGCAACTCTCCGTTGTACAATATCTTCAGGTCAATAGCTAGCTCCTGTTTTGTGGCTGCATTCACAGGAAAGGGAACGTGCCTCAAGATTCCTGTGAGACTATCGTGAGTGTGATTGATGATCTTAGTCTTGAGAACATAGAAGCGCTCCCTCTCCAAATGGTACTCGTTGTTGTCCTTTTCTATCTCTTTGTTCAGTTGATCATCGGCAAAAATGGTGTGTTGAATCAGAATACTGTCGTAGACCAAGACATTGGTCATACTGGTGCTTAACCGAATGCAACGGGTGTCAAGCACTCCCCGTCTCTCGGCTTCAAGACCAACTGTCTTCCATCTTCCGCTCAATCCTTCGAGGAGAATGGACTTTATCCAAAAATTCTTCCTCTCTTGAGTCTCGTCTTCTTTAGAGATATTATAGTTCTTAATGAACTGCTTGTTGCGAAGCGACGGAATCGGCTTGGATGTATCGACAACCTCATGTCCGATCCTCTTCACTGGTAAAAGGAATCGACATGTTTGAGAAGGATCCAAAGTCTCATTGACGACATATTTCTCTCTCGAAGCAATCTCATTACTGATGTTAGCACACAACTTGTGTTTCCATGAATTCTTCACATCTAGGACCAACAATGCGTATGAGGAAATATCCTTCTCCGCAGAAGCCTTTGTGTTAGCAATGAAGTCAAGCAACGAATCCATATTTCTCTGAATAATGCCACGCTCGTGACCGGAAGCAACGTAGCCATGCAATGACGTAGAAAAGAATGGAATCACATCGCATCCCACAATGTCCAATGACAGCTGAACCGAGACACTAAGTGGAACACTGATTGTTTTCATGTAGCTCTGACTCGGCGAATCTGCTTTCTTGTTGCTGTACTCAAGAATAAGCTTCAGGTCTGTCATGCCTCGTTTCCCATTGATTTCGTAGAGGATTCCAAACTCATCATTTGGCTTTATCACCTTGTGGTCCGCAGCCAACTCTTGTTTGTTCAATACCTGAAATGGTCTATTCTTTATCAACAGCCATTCGAGTTCATAAACATCTTCCGGGGAGTACGCACTTGCTTGGGCAAGTTTGGAATTAATGAAATCGCTGGTGGAGTCCCAAAACGAGAATGAAAGGTAATTCACCGGATCGAGAGAGTTATTCTTCAAACTGAGAGAAAATTGCTGCTTCTCGCCTTCCAAAAGCATAATCCATCCATTGGTGATCAGGTTGTTCGTTACTGACAAAGAAGGTTGACGCGAGATGACTCCTAATGACAATTCTTTGGTAATGACTCTATCGGTGATGATGGCCTGCGATAGGTTTTCGATGAGTCTGTCCAAAGTTGCTTCGTCCTGAGCTGGTGCTTGGATGCCATAGGTTTTAATCTTTTTTAACCCGCAAGGCTTTTCCAACTCCAGTATGAGGAATAATTGGGATCTTGAATTTCCTGCCATGACTTTTAATCCCCTTATCATTAATTGACCGGGGTTCAAGGCTTTGAATGATATAACGACTTGAGATATACTGTTCCGCTGTAACACCACAGAGCCGTTTGGAGTAGGTTGCATTCCCCCATTTGGTACAACGTTCTTGCGGTGCGAAGCATTCCATCCGTTGGCATTGGTATCGCTTCTTTGAACAAGCAGATTCGATGAAACCTTGCGTGTAAGTGACTTGATAGTTTCCACTTTTACGTTGTCATCGCTAGCAACTGCAATATCATCCAATTCCACATCGTACGGGAAAGGGTTCTGCAACGTCACCTTCAATTGATGCACCTCATTCACGCAGACGAGACGTTCCTTGTTTGTTTGAGCTTTAGGTTTGTTGAAGGGATTGAAAATGATAGCACCGTCGGCCAGAGTAGAGCCGTTTGCCTGTTCAACCTCTGCAAAAGGCACCAAGTCTGAGCCCGATGAACCAACAACAAATTTGATGTTTCTCACCATGAATGGATCGGGATAAGGAAGCTTATCTTCAGCGCCATTATTACCAAGGAAAAGATTCAACCAATTGAGTTTGTCTTTCAACTTAATCTGGTCATCCGGCAGCAAGCAATGCGAGTATCTAGTAGATGTCAAAACACATAATTTCGCAAGAGTCTTGTAGTCTTGTAGGGATTCAGCAACTCGTAAGCAGACTTTGATGACCAGGATTTGCAAAGTGCTCCAATTTGAAACGTGATCTTTGGCCATTGACTCATTCCGTTCAGGCTCCAAGTCTATGCTGTAGACTTGAAATAGAAGCAGAAATATGCTGGATATGGATGCGAGTGACTTGAAATCAGCGACAGTGTCACGTTTCAGCATTCTGGACACTTTCGGTATAAGTGCCACGAGAAGAATGCGTAGGATGAATGCCTGCTTTCTGTATAGCCTCAAGTCCGAGTAAATAGATGCTAATGCACAATAGACGTGGCACTGCTCGGTGAAGTCGAGATCGACTAATTGAAGTGAGAACACCTTATCAATTTCCTGAATGATATCGCTCTTCAGCACCAATGACCCTTCTTTGGAGCCATTCAGCTTGAAAGGAGTATTCTTGACAACTGACTCCAACATAGTCTTCAAGGGCGCCGATGCCCCCAAGTATATTGTCACCATGAGCTTGACATGTCTAATAATTGCTTCAACATAGACGAGGTCCGGAACACAATCTTCGATTTCGGTTGTACTCAACTGGTAATATTGCGAAGCTTGTAGACAGAGCACTTTCAAGAATTCAGGAAGGGTCATGGCAGAGAAATCAGCAATGGTGCCAGTCAAAGTCGCCGTGGAGAATCCAAAACTCAAAGAGCTGCTTGTTGAGTTTCGAGGACTCGTAACGGCAAACGATTTCATACCCAGCGACTCATTTGAGACTCTGCTGGACGACGCTCCAAGGGTCAGAACCTTGCTTTTAGACACCAGAAGTACAGACGCTAGCATGGGATTTTGCACATGAAATGGCAATTCAAGGTATGCCAACACAAAAGCAGAGGTGGCCAAGCCTTCAAGAGCAGAGGCGAGCCACAAGTAATCATCACACTTTTTAGCATTGATGGCAGCATCAGTGAAATACTGAAGGGCATCGTTGCACTTTCCGGCCAATAAAAAGAAATTGCCCTTAAGCTTGGAATGGCGGCCCGTTTGTCGCTGCAGCGCCTTGAGCTTCAGATCGCTAGACTTGGCCATATCCTGGCCATTGGAAAAGGAAACCTTGAAAGAGGATCCAGAGCTAATTCTTTTCTGGGCTTGATTAATTGTTCTGGTGAGAACATTGCTGTCGATAAGCGACACGGGCGACCGAAGAGACATGCTTTCATAAGAAGACGCACATTCATCTAGAGCTTTCAAGTAGCTTCTGGTCACACTGCAGATGGTGGTTTCCATTGCAGTGATACTGAGATTAGAAAGTGACTCCAAACAGTAGACTTCCGGAATGGTAGATTCGACAGCTTTCGCTGGCGAGTCGAAGAAAATGCAATTGTGCACTATGGCAGTGGGAAAGCGGGCTCGGAGATCGAAAACACTCGACTCTAATATGGATTTTTCGTAGTCTCCCACCGCAAGAATTATCATAGTTTTCCGGTAAGGTTCGAAGTCGTAAAGAAACGCAGTCTCATCCTCGGGATGATTGGTGGCGAAATCATACAACACATGGCCCTGAGGAAACGCCTGTGGGTTGAAATATCGGCATTCTGGAATCGGTGTCACGTCTAGAAGCCTAATATCGTTGGCGGCCCTCAACTGCTGGAAGTAGAGATCGAACTTTTCCCCAGACAAGTCGCCAATGGGGACGACCAACACCTTGGCTCGCGCAGAGGCCACAAAGCTAAAGCGGTCCATAGGGCATTTAGTTTGGCACGAAGCTTGATTTAGGCTAACCGGTGTTTTTGGCAGGTGCACGTGATGTTGAATCACATGACATATGACCTGCTGCTGTTGTATCACAATGGCTTGATCTGCTACATTGCAACGAAGTTCGTGGCCACAAAGTGGCCCTAGAAAGTCCTATGCAGCCAATTGCTCATCAACGTTTCCAAAATGACGAGAATCTTTCATCGCCCTCAACCCTCTTCTGTACCTCCCACGAACACACCCGTACCCCTCCACCTCACTAGGTTCAACACCAACGGCAAAGGTAATTCTACACCTATCGACTTCCACGCCATACCCAGAGAAAAATAAAGAATAGTTTGCCACATTGCATACATACCATCGCAATTCCAAAAGCTTTCTCATTTCACTATGGCTGGCCTCTCTTTCGATAACTACCAGAGAAACCAATTCTTGACCGCCAAAGGTTACGCCACCCCTAAGGCTACCTCCACAGGTACAACCATTGTCGGATGCAAATTCAGTGGCGGCGTGGTGATCGCTGCTGATACGCGTGCCACCGCAGGCCCTATTGTGGCCGACAAAAACTGTGAGAAGTTGCACAGATTGGCCCCTAGAATATGGTGTGCTGGAGCCGGAACCGCCGCCGACACCGAGATGGTGACGCAGTTGATTGCGTCCAATCTCGAGCTACATGCAATGTGGAATGACAGACAGCCGCGCGTGATCACGGCATTGACATTGTTGAAGCAGCACTTGTTCAAGTACCAAGGACATTTGGGTGCCTACTTGATTGTGGCTGGAACAGACCCCACGGGAGCCAAGTTGATGTCGGTGCAGGCGCATGGATCTACCGATGTGGGTGAATACTTGTCGTTGGGCTCGGGTTCTTTGGCGGCCATGGCTGAGTTGGAGACCTACTGGAAGCCAGACATGACCAGAGAGGAGGCAGTCAAGTTGTGTGCGGACGCCATCGAGGCGGGTATCTGGAATGATTTGGGGTCGGGATCCAACGTCGATGTGTGTGTGATGGAGGTGGGCAAGGATGCCCAATTGTACCGGAACTACTTGACACCTAATGTTAGAGGAGCCAAAGCCAGATCGTACAAGTTTGCACGTGGCACCACGGCGGTTCTCAGACAGAGCATACGCGACATTGTTGATGTGGAGGAGACGGTGGTTGAGTTTGGCCGTCTGGACGCCATGGAGGTTGATGCTTAGATAAGAATGAAGGCGATATGAAGCGAGAAGACGTAGAAGAGACAGGGGGAGGAAGAGAAGAGGACGAGAGGAGGACGAGAGGACGAAGAGAGGAGGAAGAGAGGGTCACAGAGAGGGTTACAGAGAGGGCGTGATCATGGAGAGGAGGAAGAGGCGTCGATATTAGAGACGGTCGTAGAGTGGTGATCTGATTTTGTTGATGTGCGCCATGCGTTCTGCTGTCACCGCTCATCACGGTCAAACAAGAAAATCAAGCAGAAACCAATAAATGCCTATAAATTGGCGATTTTATTCTCTCCGCCTCTGTCCATTCATCTTCCGGGCCTG
Source organism: Sungouiella tsuchiyae (assembly GCA_030566995.1). Lineage (NCBI taxonomy): Eukaryota > Fungi > Ascomycota > Pichiomycetes > Serinales > Metschnikowiaceae > Sungouiella > Sungouiella tsuchiyae. The sequence continues at coordinate 296,497 of JAJLRO010000009.1, read as the reverse complement.
CCCATGTACATGTCGTAGATTTGTACATGCCGTAGATTTTTCCAGAACACTACTACATAATTAAGTGCGACCATTATCCGCAGCCATTCACCTCTATTCCACATCTAATTCCAATTCTTCAAATATGGTCGTCAACAACCCCAACAACTGGCACTGGGTCGACAAGAACTGCATCGACTGGTCCAAAACGTACTTCAATGACAAGTTGGTCGGCGTCTCTGCCTCGGACGCAGATGCCTCCGTCAAGGTTGCTTCAGTATCGTCAGTGGAAGGAGACGTTGAGGTGAGCCAGAGAAAAGGCAAAGTCATCTCGCTCTTTGATTTGAGAATCATCGTGGCCATTGAGGGCACCGCCGCTAAGGACTTCAAGGGAAGCATCACCGTTCCCGAATTGGCATACGACACCGAGGCCGACGACATCCAGTTCGATGTAAGCATATACAACGAGGACTCGGAGACGGAGAAGGGCCGTCTTTTGGCGAAAAAGGCGCTTGTGCCGCAGTTGAGAGACATTTTGCTGTCGTTTGGCCACGATTTGATTAGTGTCAACAGTAGTGACATTCAGCTCGAGAGTGACAAGGTCAATTCTGTGTTTACGAGGGCCAACCAGGAAGCTGGCAAGGCTAAGGGAACCTCTAAGGCTGTATCATCTTCTGCAGCAGTTCCTGCTTCTGCCTCTGCTTCGGCTTCTGCCTCTGCCTCTGCCTCTGCTTCTTCCTCCAATGCCAACGTCCCTCGCTACAACACCTCCACCTTGCACTTGGAGCCCACCTTCAACACCACCGCCGAACAATTGTACGTGACGCTATTGGATAGCCAGAGGGTCGCAGCGTGGTCGAGATCCGCTCCCCAAATGGAATCGTTCCCTCCCAAGCAAGGATCCGAGTTCAAGCTTTTTGGTGGGTCCATCACCGGCAAATTTGTCAAATTAGTCCCCAACGAGCATATCACGCAGTTGTGGAGACTAGAAGACTGGAAGACGGGCCACTATGCGGAGCTCGACATTCTGTTGAAGCAGGGTGCTGGCGAGACCATGATGGTAGTTAAATGGAAGGGAATCCCTATTGGTGAGGAAGACAGGGTGAGAGGCAATTTCGAGGACTACTATGTACGGTCCATCAAGATCACCTTTGGTTTTGGTGCTGTGTTGTAGGAATAAAGGGAGAAAGAAATATTGTAGAGAGTAGAAGGGAGAAGGACGAGATAGAGAGTAGAAGGGAGAAAGTAACAATGTAGAGAGTAGAGTAATGTGGAAGTCCATGATAGCGTGGTAGAATCGTCACTATGTACATTTCACTACGGCTAATTTGTGTCGGTGTATTGTAGATGCCGATGGACTGCGTACTTGACATAATTCACCAAGGCCACGGTATGGTGAAAGTCATCTAATACTTTGTAATCATTGACTTTCAGTGGGCCATTCATTACAGTGTACGCCATAGTTTCCTTGAAGAAATCGGTCTTCAAGTCTAAATGACTGGAGTGTTTTGTTCTTTTTTTTATTATGTTCGTTTCGGTTAATAATGCTGCATCGTCAACGGTAACTCACTCTTGAAAACGGAATATGCATATTTCCGACGAAGGAATGAAAATTCACGCGATGAGTCCAATCAATAGTATTGACCAAACCGATCATGATAAATTTACAAATTTTCAGATGTAGAAAATGCTCCAGAAATAACGGTTCATGAGCATACTGCATATTTCTAAATCTTTAGACTTTTTGTCGGTGCTTATCAGTTTTTGTATGGACATGCGCGCCGTCGTGGAACCAAGCCATTAACGTGAGCGGACGTTTGTCACCGCCAACATTCCTGTACTCAGCAAGTTACAATTCCCTTTATTGTCATTTATAGCCCACGACAGCCGGAGAAATAATTCCGTTAAGTTCGTTTACACTGTGGCAATGGAGAGACTTTGAAGAAGATCATTATTGTGTTAGTGAGGGAACAATTGTCGTTATCCATTCTCCTTACATTGCTGATCCTATCTTCTTTCGCGCTCGCCTTCGAATCGGTAATTGTAATTTAATGTGAGAAAAATCTTTTCCGATCTCCACAGCTCGGCTCCATTATCGTAGTTTCGCACTTAAGTGCACATTGCCATATCGGGCAATCATTTCCATCAGTAGCAGAAATCTCCAATAACTGACCATAAAGTTCACAATCCCACCAACATCTCCGTCGGCTACCCCACAATCCTGTGACCAGAATTTGTTTTCGTGCCTCGTTCTCCCCGAAAGAAAAGCGGAATTTTCCTCTGGAGTCCTTATCCTGACTTTTCTCGCTCGCCGCACGACCGGACGGAAATCGTTGCCTCATTCGGCCAGGCACCGACATTTGTCTATATAAGTTTTCCAGTTCATCAACTTAACATCCATCACCACATTTTATCGATTCCATAATGTCTGAATCTACTGTTGGCAAGGTATGTACAGGGTGCACCCAGGTGACCCGACTCAATGCACTAGTACCCTGGTGGTTGTGAGTTCTAACGGTGTCGAGGAGATTAGCACCTACCATGTGCTAGCAACCAGACGAAAACGCCATTACCAGAATGTCAAGAAATGACCCAAACTTTTCTTCAATTTCTTTCATCCACTAACCTACAGACCATCACCTGTAAGGCTGCTGTTGCTTGGGAGGCTGGAAAGCCTTTGTCCATTGAGGAGATCACTGTTGAGCCTCCAAAAGCTCACGAGGTCAGAATCAAGGTGTTGAACACCGGTGTGTGCCACACTGACGCTTATACTTTGAGTGGAATTGACCCAGAGGGTGCTTTCCCTGTCGTTTTGGGACACGAGGGTGCTGGTATCGTCGAATCTGTCGGTGAAGGTGTCACCTCCGTCAAGCCTGGCGACCACGTCATTGCTTTGTACACTGCCGAGTGTAAGGAGTGTAAGTTCTGTAAGTCTGGCAAAACCAACTTGTGTGGATCCGTCAGAGAGACCCAGGGTAAGGGTGTGATGCCAGATGGAACCTCCAGATTCAAGTGCAAGGGTAAGGACCTCTTGCACTTTATGGGCTGCTCTACTTTCTCTCAGTACACTGTTGTGGCTGATGTTTCTGTTGTGGCCGTCAACCCCGAGGCTGACTTCGACAAGATCTGTTTGTTGGGATGTGGTATCACCACCGGATACGGAGCTGCCACCATCACTGCCAACGTCCAGGAGGGCGACAACGTCGCTGTTTTCGGAGCTGGCTGTGTTGGATTGTCTGTTGTTCAGGGAGCCAAGGAGAGAAAGGCCGGCAAGATCATTGTTGTGGACGTCAACAACAAGAAGAAGGAGTGGGCTTTCAAGTTTGGTGCCACCGACTTTGTCAACCCAACCGAGTTGCCAGAGGGCACCACCATCGTGCTGAAGTTGATTGAGATGACCGATGGCGGCTGCGACTTCACTTTTGACTGTACTGGTAACGTCCAAGTGATGAGAGACGCCTTGGAGGCCTGCCACAAGGGTTGGGGTACCTCTGTCATTATCGGAGTTGCTGCCGCAGGCAAGGAGATCTCCACCAGACCATTCCAGTTGGTTACCGGTAGAGTGTGGAAGGGTGCCGCTTTCGGAGGTGTTAAGGGTAGAACTCAATTGCCTGGCATTGTTGACGACTACATGGAGGGTAAATTGAAGGTCGAGGAGTTTATTACTCACAGACATCCATTGGAGGGTATCAACACCGCTTTTGAGGACATGCACCACGGTGATTGTATCAGAGCTGTGATTGACTTATGAATTTTACGGAGCATACTCTAGGACAAAGATCAAGGATGCATGGCATTGTTGAAAATTGGAGGGTGGTTGAAGGAATTCATTACTCACAGACATCCATTGGAGGGATTGACACTGCTTATGGCACCGGTGAATGGATCAGAGCAGTGTTTGACTGAATTTTACGGAGCGGACTCTAGGATATAGTAATCAAGAAAGAGCGGAAAGAAGTGTAGGGGAGAGTTGGGGATAGAGTTGGGGATAGAGTTGGGAATAGAGTTGGGAATAGAGAGTTGGGAATAGAGTTGGGAATAGAGTTGGGAATAGAGAGTTGGGAATAGAGTTGGGAATAGAGTTGGGAATAGAGAGTTGGGAATAGAGTTGGGAATAGAGTTGGGAATAGAGAGTTGGGAATAGAGTTGGGAATAGAGTTGGGAATAGAGAGTTGGGAATAGAGTTGGGAATAGAGAGTTGAAAATGGGAGATGTGATAGGCAGATACAAATGTGGAGATTCGTGTGAAACTTGGAAATGGGAGATGTGACAGAAAGACGAAAAGGTCGGAGATGTGAAGATTGGTGTGAAAGCTGAAGAAAGTAGGCAACACTTTCATCTGAGAACTATAGCTTTTCTTTTCTCCTCGTGTCTCTACGGAAGAAATAGCTTATTCTGAAATGAGAAAATTTTGTATCTGAAAATTTCATTTTCAGCTAGAGAGGTAAAAGAATCTCGTCATATGGACAGTCATGAACAGACGATTCTCATGGTGGATGTACTGATTTCTGTTCAGAGTGCATACATAGGAAACTTATGGGACACTCAAACACGCACAACGACTCTCATATCACGGGACATCACTGAGTTATCGCTAACACAATAATCGGATACAAACTCATTTTCCCCTTGAATGTGGCCAAATTCCCAATCAAATCTGCCTGATCTTTCAATGTCTGTCCAATCACACTCGTACATTTCTTTCACTTCCAACATCCTATATGACGTCCGGCCCTGCGCGGTCTCGGACTATGAACCCACCGACAAATTAGACAACCAATACCAACCACCGTAAAACCAAAAACTAATTCTCCTCAAGATCCCCACTTCTTCTCCTCTTTCACATGCATCGCTCCTCACAAAGCCTATAAAAACAACCCCTGTCCCTCCTCATCCTCCACCTCTCGAAAAATCCAACCCTTCGGCTCCGAGCCCATGTCGCATTTTGATTGGACGCAGGCTTTTCGGCCATGCGAATCGAGAAAGTCCATCAAATTCGACACCTTCCTACTTCACCCTTTTCTTTCCTATCATGTTTAGACAATTAGCCAAGGCCAGAGCATTCCCCAAGCTCACCAGATCGTACGTTCCCGGCCAGTTCACCGGACTGAAGAACGCCAACGGCAACTACACCGTCACCTTGATTGAGGGTGATGGTATTGGTGTGGAAATCTCCCAGGCAGTCAAGGAGATCTACGCCGCCGCCAACTTCCCAATTGAGTGGGAGCCTGTGGACGTCACTCCGCTCTTGATCAACGGCAAAACCACCTTGCCTCAGGACGCTGTCGACTCTGTCAACAGAAACTTGGTTGCCTTGAAGGGACCTTTGGCTACTCCCGTCGGAAAGGGCCACACCTCCATGAACTTGACGTTGAGAAGAACTTTCAACTTGTTTGCCAACGTCAGACCATGCAAGTCCATCACCGGATTCAAGACCCCTTACGACAACGTCGACACCGTGTTGATCAGAGAAAACACCGAGGGTGAGTACTCTGGTATCGAGCACACCATTGTGCCAGGTGTTGTGCAGTCGATCAAGTTGATCACCAAGCCTGCCTCCGAGAAGGTCATCAGATACGCCTTCGAGTACGCCAAGAGCATCAACAAGCCCCACGTTGTGGTTGTGCACAAGGCCTCCATCATGAAGTTGTCGGACGGTTTGTTCGTCGAGACCGCCAAGGAGGTTGGCAAGGAGTACCCAGACGTCAAGTTGTCTTACGAGTTGTTGGACAACACCTCTTTGAGATTGGCTTCTGACCCTTCGGACTACTCTGACGTTGTCATGGTGATGCCAAACTTGTATGGAGACATCATGTCTGACTTGTCTTCCGGATTGATTGGAGGTTTGGGTTTGACTCCTTCCGGTAACATGGGTAACAAGGTGTCCATTTTCGAGGCTGTCCATGGTTCTGCCCCAGACATTGCTGGTAAGGGCTTGGCCAACCCAACTGCCTTGTTGTTGTCGTCTGTGATGATGTTGAGACACTTGTCTTTGACCGCCGAGGCCGAGAGACTCGAGAACGCTGTGTTGTCCACCATTGCTTCTGGCCCTGAGAACAGAACTGGTGACTTGAAGGGTTCTGCCACTACTCAGCACTTCACTGAGCAGGTTATCAAGAACTTGTAAGGGTTCTGAGGTATATATATTCATAAAGATTGTGCTGACGGCAAGTAGGGCGAGGGACGTCAGGGGATGCCTGAGAAAGTTGTAATGAGTATCATGCAATTGTACACTTTTGAGCGAGGGCCAGAATCAAGCTAAGTCATGAATCAGTGGAACTGTATTGATACAGACATTCTGGTACGTTTCCACTGAAATTTGTGGTGCCGCAAATTCGTAATGTACTTGTAATTTCTTCATAGGAGTTCTCAGGTAGCCTTCATTGGTTTGTTAAGTGAAAGGTGACAAAGAAAATACTATGTCCCTAGTGAAGTGCCAGAAGGGTGTGAATGGAGTATGGTTAGTCCGTCGGGGTTAACTCCAACTCAGGGAGGATAATTGTTGGATCCAACTTCATGGCTAAGTGAAAGATCAGCTCTTTATCAAACGGGAAAATGGTCAGGTGTGAATGGCTGGACATGTTCACGACAGTGAGACCAACGCTTAGTATAGTTCCCAGTACACCACTGAATGAAGAATGTGTCTATTTTCTATTACCAGCATTCTTTGGGTTACATATGACCAATGTATTTGACCATTCAACTCTAGTCCTATCAAGTATTATAGATACACTTATTTGAGTGTTCGTTATTCATACTCCTACAGCATATTCCCACCCTCATCATAAGTAGGGAGGGGGAGAAACAGATATCAAAATATATTCAATGTAGTGAGAGTAGTGAAAGAAGATGTATTTAAATGGCTTAATGAAGTCAAGGTAGTGTAGTCAATGTATGTAGTCAATGTAAGTAGTTAATGTGAGTAGTCAAAATGTAGTCAATGAATTCCGAAAACACAATATTCGACTGAAGTAAATCTGAGTATTGGATTCAAAGCAATCAATTCCCCAATACTCAATATCTTCTTGTCCTCAGTGTAGTCTCACGCACACTCGGAACCTTAAACTACTCAAAACTCAAACTACTCAATCCACGTCTTTCATTTACTCTATCATACCTCATGCATTACGATAACTCTTTCAAGATAATGTTTGTACCTTCCACAATAGCGACGTGCTCGGCAGCATGGACTCGGGCCTCATAATCTTCCAAAGACTCGCCCTTGATCAAATCGAGCTCCTTCACCAAAATTGGCTCGCCTCGGTCAACCTCAGCAATCACTCTATGAACCATAAGTCCTCCCTTGGAAATTTCTCCGTCCTGGCCGGCTTTCCATGCACGATCAATGGCATGTGTTCCGTCAAAAGCTCCAGGCAAGGCTGGGTGCAAATTGATGATGGAAATGCCGGCTTTCTCCAACGGAATCAACACCGAAGGCGAAATAATAAGCATCCAGCCCGCACACACAATCAAGTCTGGCTTGATATAAGTAGAATCGGGTGTTCCTTGGATATTTCCATGTATGAGAAGATTGGCCAATTCCTTGTTGAAGAGCTCTCTTCTTTGCTGGCGCTCGTCCACCTGGTCCTTGGTGGTCCCCTTGTAGTACGACTTCAACGTGTGGGTTTTGGCGGGTACGCCGAAGGTGGCAGCTCTTTGCAAGCCGAATGCCGAGTCACTGGACGAGATGACTTGGGTGATTTTACCGGCTAAGTTGGAGGCCCTTTCTGCTTCAAGCAAGGCCTGGAGGTTGGAGCCCGAGCCCGAGATGAGGACGGTAATGGTAGGCATTTAAAATGTGGGTGGTGAAGCAATGAAAATGCAGTGAAGATGCAGTGGAAGTTGAGGTTGGTTAACTCTGTTCTGCATGTTAATTAGATGAGGTGGTGGTGACAGCCAAGAGGATTTGGGGCGATTGTGGGATATTTGTTGGGGGTACTTATTGGAGTATTTCTTGGGAGTTGATAGGAGACAATTGATGGAGATGTTTGGCGGTTTGTTTCTCGTCGAGGATGGTAGAGGTTTGGGTTGGTGAGTATGGATGGAATTGGTGGAGTCAGAAGCGAGTGAGACAGAGTATTAGAGGATGGGAAGAGAAAAGTAAGGGAGAATAGAAAGAAAAGAATAGAAAGAATAGAAAAAGAAAAAAGAGAGAAGAAGCGGAGTGGACAAGAATGAGGAAAACATAATCGGATTGGAAATGGAATATGGAAAGGGCATATGGATGTGATTTCTCATAGACAATCGTGCTCATTCCATATTGGTACTGGAATGTGCTCCCCAACTCGCATTTAACCACACACATCCAAAGTTCAACCACAAATCTCCATACAAAACCAACACCCCTGCCTCCTGGTATATCTGTAATTCTTCAATGGAATTCTTCTCTGTAATTTTCTCCGTAACTTCCTCCATTCACCAATCCAGGTCCTTCCACCAATTCTCACGGTCATTCTTTCGCACCCAAGCAACCCGCACTATCTAACGGTCCATACATTCCGTGAACCCAAAAACACCAACCTCCTGTTTTCTCACTACTGGCAACTCTCAATTTTCTCACCATTTCTCCACCTTCTCACAATCCACACAATAACCTCCAATCCCAATTCCCTACCTTCTCTCCCCGGACCAACTAAGGTGCCTCCTCCCATGCCGGGTAACTAGATGCTGACATTTACGCGCATTCCCCCCTGTTTACTGCGAGAAAATTTTTTTCCTGATGCACCGTGCGAAGCATTGAAAAAAGGCCGCTTCCCACCACTTTTTGCTTCTCCTGTTAAGTCACACAAGTCAGACACAAGTTCAAAATGGGTATGTTTTTTCCACTTAATTTCGCGCTAGCTGTTGCCTGGGCTTCATAGCCGCTCTCGTCTTCGCAACTGTCAATTCGGGAAGTTGCCATTGCGATCTGGAGGGGCCGCTTTTGGAATTGGGGATTTTCGTTGAGAATTGATGGCATTGGCAGATTTGCCGTGGTCGCTTTATCCACCCCCGTAGCCGCCATTCGCCCCTTTGACACCCCCTGTCTAGCACTGATGCTCTAAGTTTACCCCGCCTTTGGATACTAACCGCCCAGTTGCTTTCACTATTGACCAAATCCGTGGCTTGATGGACAAGGTTACCAATGTGCGTAACATCTCCGTCATTGCCCACGTCGATCACGGTAAATCCACTTTGACCGACTCTTTGGTCCAAAGAGCCGGTATTATCTCCGCCGCCAAGGCTGGTGACGCCAGATTCATGGACACCAGAAAGGACGAACAGGAGAGAGGTATCACCATCAAGTCCACTGCCATCTCCTTGTACGCCAGTTTGGATGACGAGGATGTCAAGGACATCAAGCAAAAGACCGAGGGCAACTCTTTCTTGATCAACTTGATCGACTCGCCAGGTCACGTGGATTTCTCTTCGGAGGTGACCGCCGCTTTGCGTGTCACTGACGGTGCTTTGGTTGTCGTCGACTGTGTCGAGGGTGTCTGTGTCCAGACCGAGACTGTGTTGAGACAGGCTTTGGGTGAGAGAATCAAGCCCGTTGTCATCATCAACAAGGTTGACAGAGCTTTGTTGGAGTTGCAGGTGACCAAGGAGGACTTGTACCAGTCTTTCTCCAGAACTGTTGAGTCTGTTAACGTCATCATCTCCACCTACTCCGAGGAGACCCTCGGTGACGCTCAGGTGTTCCCAGAGCAAGGTACCGTTGCTTTCGGTTCCGGTTTGCACGGTTGGGCTTTCACTGTCAGACAGTTTGCCACCAGATACTCCAAGAAGTTCGGTGTCGACAGATCCAAGATGTCCGAGAGATTGTGGGGTGACTCTTACTTCAACCCAAAGACCAAGAAGTGGACTAACAAGGACACTGATGCCAACGGAAAGCCTTTGGAGAGAGCTTTCAACATGTTTGTGTTGGACCCAATCTTCAGATTGTTCGCTGCCATCATGAACTTCAAGAAGGACGAGATCCCAACCTTGTTGGAGAAGTTGGAGATCAACTTGAAGACCGACGAGAAGGAATTGGAGGGTAAGGCTTTGTTGAAGGTTGTCATGAGAAAGTTCTTGCCAGCTGCTGACGCCATGTTGGAGATGATTGTTCTCCACTTGCCATCTCCAGTCACTGCTCAGGCTTACAGAGCTGAGACCTTGTACGAGGGTCCATCTGACGATGAGCACTGTCAGGCCATCAGAAACTGTGACCCTAAGGCTGACTTGATGTTGTACGTTTCCAAGATGGTTCCAACCTCTGACAAGGGTAGATTCTACGCTTTCGGTCGTGTTTTCGCTGGTACCGTTAAGTCTGGTCAGAAGGTCAGAATCCAGGGTCCAAACTACCAGGTTGGTAAGAAGGAGGACTTGTTCGTCAAGGCTATCCAGAGAACCGTGTTGATGATGGGAAGAGCCGTCGAGCAGATTGATGACTGTCCAGCTGGTAACATTGTCGGTTTGGTTGGTATTGACCAGTTCTTGTTGAAGTCTGGTACCCTTACCACCTCCGAGACCGCCCACAACTTGAAGGTCATGAAATTCTCTGTCTCTCCTGTCGTGCAGGTTGCCGTCGAGGTCAAGAACGCCAACGACTTGCCAAAATTGGTTGAAGGTTTGAAGAGATTGTCCAAGTCCGACCCATGTGTGTTGACCTCCATCAACGAGTCCGGTGAGCACATTGTCGCCGCTACCGGTGAGTTGCACTTGGAGATTTGTTTGAACGATTTGCAGAACGACCACGCTGGTATCCCATTGAAGATCTCTCCTCCAGTTGTTTCTTACAGAGAGACCGTCACTGCCGAGTCCTCCATGGTTGCTTTGTCCAAGTCTCCTAACAAGCATAACAGAATCTACGTCAAGGCCCAGCCAATGGACGAGGAGGTCTCCCAGGACATTGAGAGCGGTGTCATCAACCCAAGAGATGACTTCAAGGCCAGAGCTAGAATTTTGGCCGACAAGCACGGTTGGGATGTCACTGACGCCAGAAAGATCTGGTGTTTCGGTCCAGATGGTAACGGTCCTAACTTGGTTGTTGACCAGACCAAGGCCGTCCAGTACTTGAACGAAATCAAGGACTCTGTTGTCGCTGCCTTCCAGTGGGCTACCAAGGAGGGTCCTATCTTTGGTGAGCCAGTCAGATCTGTCAGAGTCAACATTTTGGATGTTACTTTGCACGCTGATGCTATCCACAGAGGTGGTGGACAGCTCATCCCAACCATGAGAAGAGTTACTTACGCTTCCATGTTGTTGGCTGAGCCAGCTATCCAGGAGCCAGTTTTCTTGGTTGAGATTCAGTGTCCAGAGAACGCCATTGGTGGTATCTACTCTGTGTTGAACAAGAAGAGAGGTCAGGTTATTTCTGAGGAGCAGAGACCAGGTACTCCATTGTTCACCATCAAGGCTTACTTGCCAGTCAACGAGTCTTTCGGTTTCTCCGGTGACTTGAGACAAGCTACTGGTGGTCAGGCTTTCCCACAGTTGATCTTCGATCACTGGGCCACCATGGGCGGAGACCCAACTGACCCAGCCTCCAAGCCAGGTACTATTGTCAAGGAGAAGAGAGAGCGTACTGGTCAAAAGCCAGAGGTGCCAGGTTACGAGGAGTACTACGACAAGTTGTAAGAGTGCTTACAATTTTGGGGTATTTTTTGTTCTTCCTAGCTCATTTGTAAAGTCCATGTTGTTTTCTATATTGAATAAATGGTACATATAAGTTGTTCGTAGATGGTTGGAGAGGTTGTGGAACTGGGGCCGTTGGTCATGGATGCGCCTACGAGGGAGAGCCAACAGGGTTCATGCGCATAAGATTAACAATATAGCGAATGACATTAGAGCGGAGAAACAACATACCGATAGCCGGTTTTGTGGCAAAATTAAAAGAATCAGCAATTTTAAACACGTCGTAGATGTACAAATCACCATCGATCAATTCGCCGTCGTCACAGAAGTGGTACTCAAGTCTCGCTTCTCAGATAGTTCCGTTAGGAACGTTTTGTCGGGCCGAGAACCGACTATAAGGAGCAAAATCTGAGTGGAGGTAAAGTTCAATTAGAGCGAAATCCCGCAAATCTGCGTCGTAAAGTATGCTTCAGCAACATCCCAACACGAGTTGCTCAACCCTAGTATAGGCTGCCAAGTTCCTTTTGGTATACCATTTGTCATTAATGACCCGAAACCGGAAGTCAAATGAAATGCACCGGACGGCTCGGCTTCCACTCATGCAGGGAAGGCTAAAGGTCGTACACAAGAGATCGTATAAGACAACCACAAATCCATGATTTGTCAGATTGTGTAAGATCACAAGGTCCTGAGGTAAAAGTGGTTCTTTTCTTTTGCTTTTGCTTTTTCGCTTTTTCGCTTCTTTTCCTCCAACTATATTCTCTTCCATATTGCATCATCATGTCCAAGTGGTCAGGTCCATCCGATGACCACCCTAACCTGGTGGGCTTGCTGTACTTGCTTCTGCTTGCAACATGCTGCTGCCTTGTATTTTTCTTCTACAAAACTCGAAACATGGCGCTGTGGAAACACCTGGAGGCCGCCAAGTCGAATGTGCTCGTTCTCCACGGCATTTTGCTCATGTTGATGATTGTGTTTCTAATAAATACCGTGGTGAGCCCCTACAACGTGCTCATGGCCTTCACACCACTTTCAAACCACATGGAGGACTGGGCCAGAGGCAATTCGTTTGTGGAATTGACCCGGTCGTCGTTAAACCACTACGCGTTGTACAATGCCGTTGTGTGCACGGTTTTGCTTGTGGGATTATTAATAGCATACGGACGTATTGTCACCACATCGTACGTGTGCATGGACTCCATTGGGGGGATTTTGCTTGAGCAGTCCAAGGAAAAAGATATGGAGATGGCTCCGGCAATACTGGTGACGTTCGACTTGGAAGACCCGGAGTTGCCTCGTCGGCCTCGTACTCGCATGAAAAAGATCCACCAGGTCGGGTTGATGGCCGGGTTATTTGGCCTTACCGTGCTACTTTTGCCCAATTTGGCACAAAGCACCTTTGCATACACTATCGTGGACGGCGACCCATTCAACGTCACTTCAGACCACTTGTTGGCGACGTTCACCATGTTTTTAGTGGTGAAATTGTGTAGAGATTTGTGCTACAATTTTGCTAACATTCCTCACGGCTTTTCAAGAGCAAAGTTTGCTGCCTGCCAATTCTCGTTGGCGTACGGATGCGTGTTGGTGATGGCTGTCACCTTGTTCCTCTCTCTGGCCAACGACGTGATGTTCACCTACATATATAAGGTTTACGCCCTCTACCAGGAGAGAGTGACGCATCCGCATGCGATGGCCCACGACATTTTCCTTGAGCATGCCAACTACTGCACCTCCAGTTTCGCCAACTATTTGGTGGACTATACATACATGGCGGTGGACTCCAACATGACCAGGGAAGAAGTATTACATTTTTTCCGGGTGCTGATGGCGTCTTTCAAGAACATCTACATTGATCTGGTGCAGGTGATGCTTTTTGGCATTATGGTTTTTGTTCCGGGAGTGATAGCCAGCTTGGTGTTGTTTAGTCAAGACATTTGAGGTGGGGACGCTCTGTTTAGTCAGCACTCTTGAATGTAGCTTAACTGAGAGTGTAGGTAGTTGAAATTGGCCCGGAACACTGGAGGCGTGAAGGCTGGAGATCGACCATAATGACCGAGACAGAAACTCCAATAAAAGGAGGAACTGCCGTCTTTCGAGCTGACAGACTACCTACAATTGTTCCATCATATCGGCCCATCGCATCGGCACATCGCATCGGCACATCGCATCGGCACATCGCATTGGCCCATCATGTACAAAGGAATTATATCTATAATGTCGATATCTGTAGGTTGGGACTGTAATGTGAAGAGATAGCGAACGCACAGCGAACGCAGTGGCCTCATCTCCAGATAGCTCTCCATTTTGTATTTTTTGAATCATCGGTAATTGTTACCTTAAAGCTCTATGTAATTTCTCCATCTTTGATACTTCGTCTACACACACTCCAAAGACCCTCCAAAGACCCTTGATAGCCCATCAGGCGGCTAAAATATCCAGCAATGGAAACTGCGCAACGGAATTTCGCAATCACTTACCATCCCTTTTTGACGTGGGCTATTCGGGGTTTCGCACCCAGCGTTTCGCACCCAGCGTTAACTCTTTCCGCATTGGGTTGATGATGCAGGACCTCGCAATCGCTTATCGTCCCATTTAGGAAATACGATACGCCAGTCTCTAGCTATATTACTAGGTAAGATACCACCTTTCTCCTTTTTTTTCCTACCGAACAAAAATGGATAGATTGCAACAGATCGCTACCCAGGCCACCGCATCCACGGCCTCTCCTGCCCCTCCATCCCACCCATTGGACCCTCTCTCTGCGGCAGAGATCTCGTTCGTTTCTGCTGTGGTCAAGAAGCACTATGCTGGCAAAACCTTCTACTTCAACGCTGTGTCGTTGAGAGAGCCAATCAAGAGAGCCTACTACGAATGGAAAGAGAAGAACGGCCCTCTTCCTCCAAGATTGGCCTACTACGTCATCGTGGAAAAGGGTGTCAATGGTGTTCATGAAGGTGTGGTTGACATTGGATCTTCGTCTGTGGTTTTGTTCAAGCACATCGAAGGTGTCCAGCCCACCTTGACTCCTGAAGACCTTCAGAACACCGAGCAGATTGTGAGAAACGACCCCGAGGTCATCAGACAGTGTGAGATCGTGGGCATTCCAGCATCTGAGATGCAGAACGTCTACTGTGATGCTTGGACCATTGGATACGACGAGAGATGGGGAGCTTCTAGAAGACTCCAGCAGGCTCTCATGTACTGGAGATCCGACGAGGACGACTCGCACTACTCCCACCCATTGGACTTCTGCCCCATTGTGGACATGGACCAGGGCAAGGTGATCTTCATCGATGTTCCTTCCAGAAGAAGAAAGGTGTCGAAGCACAAGCACTCGTCGTTCCACCCTAAGCACGTGGCCGAGAAGTACGGCACCTCCGAGAACCCCAGCGGATTCAGACAAGATGCCAAGCCATACAACGTTACTCAGCCAGAGGGTGTGTCGTTCAAGATGGACGGAAATGTCATGGAGTGGTCCAACTTCAAGTTCCACATCGGCTTCAACTACAAGGAAGGTATTGTGTTGTCGGACATCACCTACAACGACAGAGGCAACGTGCGTCCCATCTTCCACCGTATCTCTCTTGCTGAGATGATTGTGCCTTACGGATGCCCAGACTTCCCACACCAGAGAAAGCACGCCCTCGATATTGGAGAGTATGGAGCCGGCTACTGTACCAACCCGCTCGCCCTTGGCTGCGACTGCAAGGGTGTCATCCACTACTTGGATGCTCACTTCCCAGACAAGGCAGGTGATGCCATCACCGTCAAGAACGCCGTGTGCATCCACGAGGAAGACGACGGATTGTTGTTCAAGCACTCGGACTTCAGAGACGACTTCCAGACCACCATCACCACCAGAGGTACCAAGTTGATCATCTCTCAGGTGTTCACTGCTGCCAACTACGAGTACTGCTTGTACTGGACGTTCAGACAAGATGGAACCATCAAGTTGGAGATTAGATTGACAGGAATCTTGAACACCTACATTTGTGCCGACGACGAGGATGCTGGCCCATGGGGAACCCGTGTGTACCCTCAGGTGAACGCCCACAACCACCAGCACTTGTTCTCGTTGAGAATGCACCCACGTATTGACGGTGACAACAACTCGGCCGCAACGGCCGATGCCACTCCTGGGCCTGGTCAGACCGGTTCGCCTCAGAACATGTACGGTAACTCTTTCTTGTCAAACAAGACCACTTTCAAGAACGTGGGCGAGTCTTTGACGAATGCCACCACCACCAGAACTTGGGACATGTTCAATCCTTCGAAGATCAACGCCTTCTCGGGTAAGCCATCTTCCTACAAGTTGGTGTCGACGTTCGCTGCTCCGCTCATGGCCAAGGAGGGCTCGTTGGTGAGAAAGAGAGCCCTATGGGCTGCCTACACCGCCGGAGTGGTTCCATACAAGGATGAAAACTTGGGTTACGGTAGACTTTATCCATCCGGAGACCATGTTGCCCAGTGGTCTGGAGACGGACCAAGAGGTTTCAGAGAATGGATTGGTGACGGCTCCGACAACGTCGAGAACACCGACATTGTCTTCTTCCACACCTTCGGTATCACCCACTTCCCATCTCCTGAGGACTTCCCATTGATGCCAACCGAGATCTTTGATGTCATGTTGCGTCCAAGACACTTTTTCACCGAGAACCCGGTTTTGGACGTGAAGCCATCTTATGCTAGAACCACCACTGAGGTGAAGTCTGGCTCTAAGGGCACTGATACGTGTTCGTTGACTGTGGACAAGACTTCGAGATTGGCTTTCTCCGAGACGTCTAGCTCTGGCTCTGGCTCCTGTTGCAAGAAGTAATTGTTACGTGAAGATCTGTTGGTAGAAGAAATTGTTACGTGAAGATCTGTTGGTAGAAGAAATTGTTACTAGAAGTAACTGTTACTAGAAGTAGTGTATTAGAATAATATTGAATATTTGGATGACTTGTGTAGACAATGAGTGGCAGGATTATGAGGCTAGATGACACAAATTTCTTTGTTTTAATTCTATAGAATGGTATCTTAATTATTCTCTAGTAGTTTATCTCTGCTAATTCAGGTTTAGTGCGAGATTATCGGAGTTAAGTGATATATCTGATTGTCGACATAGCAAGTTTGGCAAGTCCATTGGTAGCTCAGTGGCGGTATGTAACACAATATATATTCCTTACGAAATCCCATCTATCACCAAAATATGCTAGTCAATAATACGATTTTTCTGTTACCTCAACTACTCGAGCTCACCTGTATGCCATCTCATTCATCTCATCTCCTCGTACCTCTGACCCATCACCACACTTAAACCCACCATGAAATACGTCATCGAACACATGGAAGAAGGCTTCTCCGAATGGGTCATCTTGGAGTATTCCCAAATAATCCGTGACGTCGGCAAGGAAAATTTGATCTTGTCGTCTTTGCCCAAATCCACCACCGAGAAAGATATTCCCCAGACACTTTTGGATTTGGGATTGCAATGGACAACCGAGGAGTGCATTAACCTCGACGGAGGCTTGGATGTCAACAGAGTATGCTTGCTTGATCCTGGAGCAACCCAGGAATTGGAGCCTGCTGACAAGAACAAGTTCGACTACTTCATTTTCGGAGGGATCTTGGGATCGCATCCCAGAGTGGATAGAACAGGCATTTTGAGAGAAAAATACGGATTTGCCGGTCGAAGATTGGGTGCGTTGCAGATGACCACCGACACCGCCATCAGAACTACCCAGATCATCGCAGAAAATCAGACAAGGTTCGAAGACATCATATTCATCGACTACCCTGAAATCAGATATAGCAAGTACGAGTCCACCGAAATGCCCTTCAGGTACGTCTTGGACAAGGAAGGCACTCCAATTTTGCCTGCTGGGATGTTGGAGTTGATCAAGCACGATGCAGAGCAGAGCATAGACGACTTGTTGGTGGAGTAGACAGTGGACCAACCACATTCCTTCATAACTATTAGTCCTCATATATTATTTGTACAATTGCACTTTTCTCTTCTCCATTGGCTCCTGGATGCCCGCGAGAATCTCTTTCATGACGAACCCCGCCGTTTCCTCATCCTCAAAGTATGAGACGTGGGCACTGAGTGCAGAGACAATGGCTATGCTGAATACTCCCATCGGGAGACTGTAGTCGATTCTGCCGGTGTTATTCAAGTTGTAGAGCAGCCTCAAGTCGTCTATAGTGTAAACCAGAGACTTGGATTTGGATCCGCTTGGCTTGTCGCTCTTGGCACTGGTCAACGACGAAAGAACATCTCTCAAAGCATCTTCCTTGGCTGGATCCGGGCTCTTCACTGCCTTCTTAGCTTCAGTCTTCAACCAGCTCGATGCCTGGGTGATTCTTTCCGACCAATCGTCCCCGATAGACGTGAGCGACTGAACTTGCGTGTTGAATCCCTCCATGGCGAACGGCACGGCCTCAGCACGGAAATTGGCAAAGGCGGGGTCCACCAACGGCTCCATTCTGTAGCCCACTGGGTCGCACGGATGGAAAACATTGTATACGTTCTTGCACTTTGGCGAACAGACATGGGTGGTCAAATCCGTCGGGTCGAAATTCTTTCCGGCGTCTTGTCTGGAGACGATATTCTTCTGCTGGAGCAACTTGAACACTCCGACGGGCGACCCGATACAGAATAGGTTCTCCACATCAAAATCCAATTGGTGTTCGCTGGAGTCGTCCCTCACATCTTTTTGGAACGCAAGCAAGTCAAAGGCAATTGCTGAACCTAACGAGTGGCCCAACACATGGATTTTCCCATTGAAGTTGGGGTTCTTTTCCTTGTAGAGCTTGTACACACTGTTGATTTCGCTAACCACAGCCTTCATAATCTGCTTCATATACCCAGGCTCATAGTAGAGAAGAATGTCTATGAGCACATCTCCCACGATATCTCGAAGAGAGGTGACACCGTCGACATTAATTTGGCTCAAGCTAGGAAGCCGGCGCTCAACATCGGAATCCATGAACGCCGTTGGTTTTTTGGGATGGAAAGACACCCGCTCTCTCCACGAGATAGGCAACACCTGAATCCGATTATTGTTCTTCTGGTCCTCGTTGTTGTAGTCACAAGCATCGCCATAGGCCAACTTCTGGTACTTTTTCTCGTTCTTATAAACATCCCGCATGGTATTCCGCAACACATTGATGCTGTGGGTGAAGTTGACTGACTCGTATTTGTAGCCCAAGATCTGCCCTATGCCATGGATGCAGAAGACCAAGTGATCGACTTTTCTTTTCGAGCCACTGGACCCTACACCTTGGTCGTAGTCCGACTCCAATACGGTCTGAAGCAATTCTTCCGGGGATTCGTTTGCAACTTCCGGACTCGACTTGGTGCTATCTTTGGCGAAGAGCCTGAGTACCTCATTCAGAAAAATGTCCGATAACGAGGGAACATTGACAGACTTGACCTCGTCGATGATGGAAGAGTCAAGTCCCTCGGTGTAGCCACGCTGAATAGGCACAACCGACATAAGAGACCGCAGTTTTGGCTGGAGAGACCGGATTACATTTAGCTGGAACTTGCCAAACTGCTTAGGAAATATGGCGCCGTGCTTGTCGTCAAAGTATACGGCGGCCTTGCCGTTGCCCAAATCGATGACATCCATCTCCAGGTCGATGTCCACGGGCAAATACTCTTGCTCGACTTTCATCTCGAATTTGGCCATGGCGTCCTTGGGAGATTTTGCAAACTCCTCCGAAAAATCAGGCCGCTGCTGCTGCCTCAATGTACCAGGATTGATTCGCTGGAAGCCTTGTTCGACAATCGAGGCGATTTTCCCGGACAACGGCATTCCGTCCGAGGTAAACCATGTGCCTCTCCTCACCTCATAGATGGGACCCTCCCAGTACACTGGAGACAAGTGCATTTTGTCCAAATCGACCAGAAACAAGCGGTCTTCTTTGACATCGACGGCCCCCTTTCTTTCTTGAAAAGCACTCTCTAGTCTGGTCCCATCGTAGTCGGAGAAAGGCACGAACTTCTCTGCCTCTTTGTCTGGAGAGTATTCGAACCATTCTGGCTTGGAGATGGGCACGTCAGTGCTATGGAACCATTTTGCTTTGATTGGACCCAGCGAGGTATACCGAACAAAGTGGAGCCGACGTGATAGCACGGAGAGTCTGGCGATTGAAGGCATTGAACGGGAAACCGGTGATTTGTGGGGAAACAGAAAGCCAGCGAAGTATGGGAAAGGAGGAATCGAGAACGATTTTTAGGATTGCTAAAAGCAAGGCAATTGAGGGAAATTGACAATTGGAACAAAAGAATAAGCTGCTATGTAAGTGTTTGGAGAAGAGAAGAGGAAGGTGATTGTTATATGGAATCCGGCATGATGGATAATTTGGCACTCGAGAAGAGAAGAGAAGAGGAAGAATGACAAACGGGAAAAACTGAAAAACGGGGAGTGACAAAGGAATTTATTAAAGCAAATCGGGAACTTTATGTGACCTCACCTACGGGTTCGAAATTTCGTGTAGAACAGTCGTTGGAAATGTCCATTGCTATTTGTTAGGCAATTCGCAGCCAGCTGAGCAGTTAGTTTGCGTCTACAGTATCGCATTCTGATACCAAAAATGGTACCTCAATTCCCTCCAATAGCAGTCGTTTCCATTCCCGTAGCTCTTAATTCTCTCGAGATTCACACACTATGTACTAGTTTCCCCGTCTTACTCGGTCCCAAGCACTTTTTGCGGGCTTGTCTTCTTCCACATCAGCCATCGGTTCCAAGGCTCCATCGCTCAGCTCTTGAGATTCTTCTTTTTTCTCATCTACATCCAGAAACCCGTTGGCTGCACGTATCTTGGCCCATTGCGGAGCCTCTCTCTGGTTTTCTCCAGAATGTTCAGCAGGAGGAATGAAATGCACTTCGTGAGGATTCTCCGCCATAGTACGAGGGTCCTTCAACACCTGCGACGGATCGCTGCTTGTTTTCCAGTAGTAAACGTAATAGAACGTCATTTGCGTGGGGATCATGGTCTTCCACACTGAGAGCTGTCTTTTCTTTGCTTCCTTCTGGTCCGAAGTCAATTCGGTCCCGGCAATTTCCTTATCGAGCATCGACCTCGTATAGTCGAGCAGATTCTTGTTGTGATAGATCACCGAAATGAAGAAAGTTGCTGTGCCTATCATGGTAGAGAGAAATGGTCTATGGATGAATCGACGCACCGGCATGTTTCGGAACGAATCGGCCCCCTTGGACGTTCTTAAGTTCATGTAGCGGCGATAGAACGTTGGAGCAAAGAATGCCAATGACGCATCCAACATGCCCCAAATTTGCGACGAGGTGGAGATCCAATTGAGGTCAGCTGCCATCGTCTTCCTGTCTTCAGTGGTTAACTTGTGGTCCGCCTCGTAGAATTTTACGAAGGGCTGAAGCTGGCTACGGGACACTTGCCTCCCGAAAAAATTGACTTTTTCATTGGAATTGGCCACTTCCGGGTTTTCTTCCGACATGGTTGAAGAGTAGGTGGTTGATGATGGAAGAAGTGAGACCCCATGCAGTGCGGTTGTGGGGCGACCAACTATAGGTCTCATTCCAGATATCTGATCGATATTTAGAATGTAATCAATTTTTAAAATCTGATCGAATTTTTAGGTCTTTAGGTGTTCAAGTCTGATCGAATTTTTCAGTGTGATTGATTTTGGGGCCATAGCCTTTTGTAGGTGTAGAAAGGTGGAGCAATACTCAACTAGTCAATCATTACGTAACTAATAACTCGCTGGTGTCGTATAGATACTTAGAGTCTGATCGATGTTTGGAATTTGTAGATTTTTGGAGTCTAATCGAATTTTTGGGGCTGATAATTTGAGACTATGATAGTGCTTTCCATAGCTCTAGGAAGGTGGACCAACCAATACGTAACTAGTCAACCAATAATATCTCTCAACTGGTGTCTTATCGATATTTCGAGGCTTCGTTGACTTTTAAAGTCTAATCGAATTTCTAAGTCTGATATTTTGAGAATATGACTGTGCTTTCCAGTAGGAAGGTGGACCACTAATTAACATCAATACTTAGCTAGCCAGGAATTTCTTAACTAATATCTCTCAACTGGTGATCACCATTGCAATTAACAAAGCTAAATACTCACCTATACATTCACCCCCAACTGTCTCTAAACTCCTCATTCAAGTCTCACCGGTGTGTATTGCAATCACTAAATCAATTTGTTGTCCAGTCTTTTCTCCTCAGACAACTTGTGCAACTGCTCAACAACCAACTCGAAGTTGACGGTGGCATTCTTACCTTGCTCCTCCTGGATATCTCTATTTCTCACATTGACACTGTTTTCGGCCTGTTCTTGCTCTCCAACAATGAAAATGAAGTTGTACTTCAACAACTGTCCGTTTCTCACCTTCTTCTGCAAGGTGTTACCGGAAACGTCCACGTCGGCGTAGAAGTGGTGCTTTTTGACCAACTGCTCCTTCAATTGCTCGGCATAGCCAAAATATTTGACACCAACAGGAACAACCAAAATCTGTCTAGGAGACAACCAGAATGGCCATCTGCCCTTGTAGTGCTCGGTCAAAATGGCGGTCATTCTCTCGACAGAACCCAAAATGGCTCTGTGGATCATCACCGGTCTGGCCATGTTGTTCTCCTTGTTGTTGGTGTCGGCCTTGTACTCCAACTCGAAACGCGAAGGCATCTGGAAATCCAACTGGATGGTGGCACACTGGAACCATCTTCTCAATGCGTCACTGATCTTGATGTCGATCTTTGGTCCGTAGAAAGCTCCATCTTCAGGGTTCAACTCCCACTTGCCCTCGCCCATGAACTTGTTCAAGGCATTCTCCAAGTTCTTCTCGGCTTTGTTCCAGGTGTCGATGTCTCCGACGAACTTTTCCGGTCTGGTGGACAACTCCATTTTGAATTCAAAACCAAAGATACCATAGATTTTTTGCAAGAAGTCAAACACACCAGCAATCTCCGTCTCGATCTGGTCCTGTTGACAGAAGATGTGAGCATCGTCCTGCTGGAAACGACGCACTCTGGTCAATCCCGACAAGGCACCCGAGAACTCGTTTCTGTGGAGAACACCAAAGTCGGCAACACGCCAAGGCAACTCTCTGTAGGATCTCTCACGGCTCTTGAACAAGATACAGTGGCCAGGACAGTTCATGGGCTTCAAGCCGAAAGCCTCCTTCTCGACATCAAATGCAAACATGTTCTCCTTGTAGTTGGCCCAGTGGCCCGATTGCTCCCACAACTTGGTGTTGTACATGTTGGGAGTGATCACCTCATCGTAGCCTCTCTGTCTGTATTCGCTTCTCATGGTGTCCACCAAGGTGTTGTAGATTCTGGTACCGTGGGGCAACCAGAAAGCAGATCCGGGAGACATCTCGTTGAAGTAGAATAACTCCTGCTCCTTACCGATCTTTCTGTGGTCTCTCTCGCTGGCCTCCTTCAAGAACTTCAAGTGCTCATCCATCATCTTCTTGTCTGGGAAGGAGATACCGTACACTCTCTGCAAGGAGTCGTTGCTGGCATCACCCAAGAAGTACGACGACGAGTTCTTTAACACCTTGAATGCCTTGATCTTACCGGTGTGCAAAATGTGAGGACCCAAACACAAGTCAATCAAGGGGCCACATCTGTACACGGTGGTGGAGGTTCCGTCTGGCACCTTGTCGCTGATGAACTGGACCTTGTATTTGTTGTACTCGAACATCTTAAGCAACTCCTCCTTGGTCATTTCCAATCTGACAAACTTTTGCTTCTCCTTGATCACCTTGGTGGAGACCTTCTCCAAGTTTCCGAAGTCATCTTGGGAAACGACTCCCTCACCGTTCTTGATCGACATATCGTAGAAAAATCCGTCCTCGGTTGGTGGACCGTACGACAAGTGGCATCCATAATGGCACTCACAAGCCTCTCCCAAAACGTGGGCAGACGAGTGCCAGAAAACAGCCTTACCTTCTGGGTGCTCGAAGTCCAAGAACTCCAACGACACGTCGCCCTCCAATGGTCTTTCCAAGTCCCACAAACTGCCGTCCACTTTGGCAATGACTTGTCTCTCAGCAAAAGATTTGCCGATTGCGCCAGCAATATCCTGGGGGCTGGTCTCGTAGGCCACACCCTCTTTGACAGTGCCGTCCTTCAAGGTGATCTTGATAGGGTCTCTCGCCTTTGCGGCGATTTCCGCGTCGTACTTGGCCTTCAACTCGTCAAACATCTTGGTTCTGTAGTCGATGTACTCTGGCTGAGGGTCCAAGAGCAAATTGTTCTGGGGCTTTTTCTTGTCCTTTTTAGGAGCTTCCTTTTTAGGAGCAGCCGCCTTGGCATTGTCTGCGACGGAGAGTTTCTCCACAGCTTTTTCCACTTCAGCCATTATTGAAGGTGGATAAGAAGAAAAATTTGTCTATAAGTTTGGCTCCATGTATGTGCAGGCGCGGAGGGCTTGACTCATTCTGTGTACGTGAACAGGGAAAAAGTTTAGATACTCTTTTTTTTTAAGTTACTCTTGTCCGAGCTCTCTGTTTAATTTCATTTTTATTCTCATTTCTGTTCTCACCTCTTTTCTATTCTGATTCCTTTCTCATTTTCCTATAATAGTCTGCCTCCTTCATGCCTCCGACTCCCCCACCGTCTCGTGAGTGTCTCATCATACAAAACATATCAGCCATCGAGACCACCTTGCGAGCCACCCAAACCACCTTGCTAGCTACCGAAAACCTCCTTTCTCGCCTACAGTCGTCCCGGTCCTCGTTGGACTCACTCCTCTCTACTTAACCTTCTCAATATGTACATGAAAGATGACCTATATACCTAAAATACCTTGGGTGCCAACGACACAATCTTGTTATACTGCAACTCCTTTAGCTCCTTGGCCACCACCGATGACACTCTCGTGCCCAATGGGTCACCGTTCTTGTTGATCAAGACACATGCATTATCGTCGAAACGGATGGTGGAGCCGTCCGGACGTCTGAAAGGAGCCTTCGTTCTCACCACAATGGCACGACAAATGTCTCTTCTCTTGACTCTGTTGTTGGCGCTCTGTCCTGTGATTTCCGAGTTCAACGGTCTGGCCTGCTTGATGACGACGGTAATTTCGTCGCCGACCTTGGCGAAGTTGCGAGGACCATGGCGAAGAACCTTGATGCACTCAGCCACCTGGGCGCCCGAGTTGTCGATCACGTTGAGAAGGGTCTTTAAGTAGATCATGGCTGAAGGTTAATAGAGATTTTTTTCGTTTTGAGAGTGAGTGCGTCGTGCGAGGTTCAATAAGTTAGAGGATAGGAACTGGGAGGAGTTGTGTGTTATTTGTTGTTGGGAGGTAGGGATCGCTTTGTGCGAGAGAAGAATGACAGATTCTTCTGTTTTTTTTACTCTTCGTAGCACGGTTTTGGGAGAAATATATGGATACGCTGAACTAGAGAAGGGCTATATGCAGACTGGAAGCACCCATGTAAGAGACAATGATACAGAATGCAAAGCAAAAGAAACAAGTCGTCATAGAAAAATAAAACTAAAAAATAGTTGGCTTAAAAGATTCGAAACGATTCGATCTAAAATATCCTTTGACTTTTCTACTAGGAGTTTCTCATTGCATTTGCTCCCCATCATTTCTCCTTGCCTGTTCCATTTCTTATTCTCCTACACACTCTGCTCGCATTTTGCACCCAACTACTACTTCTCTTTTCATGAATCTAGCCATTCTCCGGAAACGAATCACATGTCCTAAACCAACCGTACGTATCTTCAACAGACAAATTAACATCTCCAACTGGAATGAGTCAGATATTATTACCGACCGCAAGTCTCGGTTTCAGGCTCGCCATACCGATCTCTACGATGCCAACGACATCACTGAGATCTTGAACCAATTTCTTGCCGAACACAAAAGTATAGCCAAGAATGCTACTCACCCCCACATTCTCGCTTGGAGAACAGGAGAGTCGATGAAGAGCTCAACGGAAGGTATCAACAAAGGGAGAGTAGTTTCCGAGAAAGGCGGCAAGAGCGCCAAAAACGAGAGGAAAATCCCCAGCAAAACTCCTGGAGAGAATGTTAAGCTGCAATTAAATAAAAACCTAACTGCCTACTCCAATGTTCTCCAAGGCTTCAATGACAACGGAGAGAAAAGGTGCAGGCGCTAAACTCCTAGAACACATGGTCAACCAAAACATCATCAACAAGCTAGTCATTGTCACGCGGTGGTACGGAGGGTCACCAATCGGGTCGCTGAGGTTCAGGCATATTTCTAACGCCGCCTTCGACAGTCTCCGAAGGGGCCAGGCCAACTTTTCCGGCTAGATGACTCTGACGTGTCACGTGAGATATGTGCATGCGGTTTTTTTTTTTAGTGGAGTAGTGTTCCACATATAGTTTCTCCAGATCATGTTGAGAGGTGTTACTTTGGCTTCCAGAGCGGCTCTCAGCTCCGCTAGGACCTTCGGACTTTCCCGCACGCGTTTCTACTCCGCTGCTCACTCCGTCCCTTTCACCGCTGATACCTATAGCCTGAAGGTGCAGAGAGACTCAAAGTACAAGAAGTTGGATGAAAAAGACGTCGAATACTTCCGCTCCGTGTTGAAGGACGACAACTACCTCATCACCGACAAGCAGGATCTCGACTTCTACAACGAGGACTGGATGCGCAAGTACAAGGGCCAGTCGCAGCTCGTGTTGAAGCCCAAAACCACTGAGCAGGTTTCTCAGATCTTGAAGTACTGTAACGATAACTTGCTCGCCGTGGTCCCCCAGGGTGGAAACACCGGTTTGGTGGGTGGCTCCAACCCAATTTTCGACGAAATCATCGTTTCGGTAGCCAACATGAACAACATCAGATCATTGGACACAACCAGTGGTATTTTTAAGTGTGATGCCGGAGTCATTTTGGAAAACGCCGACAACTACTTGGCTGAGAATGGCTACATTTTCCCTCTTGACTTGGGTGCTAAGGGCTCTTGTCACGTAGGTGGTGTCTGTGCAACCAACGCTGGAGGTTTGAGATTGTTGCGATACGGTTCATTGCATGGTTCTGTTTTGGGTTTGGAGGTTGTTCTTCCAGATGGAACCATTTACAACTCGATGAATGCATTGAGAAAGGACAACACCGGTTTTGATTTGAAGCAGTTGTTTATTGGCTCTGAGGGTACTTTGGGCATAATCACTGGTGTTTCGATCTTGTGCCCCGCCAGACCTACTGCTACTAACGTTGCATTCTTGGCTGTTTCTTCGTATGAGGCTGTCCAGAAGGTCTTCGTTGGCGCACGTAAGGAGTTGTCTGAAATTCTCTCTGCTTTCGAGTTTATGGACGGAAAGTCCCAGCTCTTGGCTGCTCGTAACTTGAAGACCGACCATCCAATTGAGAGCGGTCACTACCCATTCTACGTCTTGATCGAGACAAGCGGATCCAACAGAGACCACGACATGGAGAAGATCGAGACTTTTTTGGGTAACGCCATGGAGGAAGGCTTGGTGGATGACGGTATTATTGCCCAGGACGAGACCCAGTTGCGTAACTTGTGGACTTGGAGAGAAGGAATCCCAGAAGCTTCCACGGCAGCTGGTGGTGTGTACAAGTACGATGTGTCTATCCCATTGGACGACTTATACAAGTTAGTTGAGGATGCTAGCGAAAGATTGCATGCTGCTGGTGTGGTCGACTTTGACTCTGACTCCAAGCCTGTGGTTGAGGCTATTGGCTATGGACACATTGGTGACGGCAACTTGCACTTGAATGTGTGTGTTCGTGAGTACAGCAAGGAGATCGAGAACATCTTGGAGCCATTTGTGTACGAGTGGATTCTGGAGAAGAACGGATCTATCTCTGCTGAGCATGGATTGGGTTTCCAGAAGAGAAACTACATTGGGTACTCCAAGAATGATGTGGAAATTGCCATGATCAAGGACCTCAAGAACCACTACGACCCCAACGGCATCATGAACCCATACAAGTATATTTAAGGGGCAATCTCAATCAGACATTCATTCGGTATAGAGATGATTATCTAGAGATAATAAGAAAACAGGCATGTTAACGGGAGTTAATTAAGACATTCGATGACGCAGGCTAATGTCCAGCTTCTAGCGGTTTCCGATACTTTCAACCATTCTAATCCCATCTATTTAGTCAATCGAGGTTTACTCAGCAGCGATCTAACGCATCAATGTTCAACAATCGATGTTGGCCATTAGCTCCACGCACTTATCACACTAGCTTCACTCCTCCAACAACTCCTTTACCTCCTCCTTTGAATTCACCTCCTTGTCGAAATCAGGACGCAACTTCTCATATCCATCCACCGTGCGTCCGTAGGAGATTCCTCCTAACCGTGAAACTGGCTTCAATTTGCTGATATCAAGGTTATTTCTGTCGCTATTGATCACATCCTCTCGAACATGAAAATGGACACCCTCCACAATACACAAGACGCCCGTGGCTCTCGAGGGATCGCTTTTGGACTTCCACTCGTGCGAGTGCACCAATTTGGCCTCAACACTGAAGGCGCTCTCGGCAACATGGGGAGGCTTCACCACCTCCGAATCAAGCGGAGTCAATCCGCTCAATTTCCACTCGTCGACGCCATAAGGGGCGTTTGTGGAGCAGAAATTGGCCGCCTCCGCAAACCACTCGCTGATGATGTTAATGGTCAATTCCTCCGTCTCCAAGATGTTCTTGCATGTGTCCTTAGGGTTACCCGTGCCTCCAGAGAATCCCAATGTGAAAATTGGAGGGTCATGGTTGACCGCATTGAAGTAGGAAAACGGAGCCAAGTTGCGTTTTCCGTCTTTGCTAACGGAGGACACAAATCCAATGGGTCTCGGTACCACAGCCGAAATCAACGTCTTGTAGTTGTCCACAGGCGAGCGTCCTTCGCCGTAGGGGTCAATAGAAATCTTTTTATGGTGTTTCCACTCGTCGGAGGTGGCTCCTGATCCGACTTTCCAATTGACATCGGGACTCTGGGTATATTTCCATGTGTTGTCCTTCTGGAAAGAAGGTCTTTCCAGCTCGACTTTATTGAAGTCTGGGTGGGGGTTTCTTTTTACTTTGGACTCGTCGCTGATTGGAGGATTGGTCATTGAGAACGGTGGATTTTCGAATGGTGGATTTTGCAAGAAGTTAGCGAGTATAATCCCGTCGGAATAGTCGGTAATTGCGTGGTGTGCATGCATAGATATATTAAACTGTGGAGAAACCTGGAAACGACATAGTGGGGGAAGTTTGGATTGGTGATTGTGTAATTGCTTTGATAAGTGGAGAATTTTGGTTTGTTTCCACTGTTTTTCGGTAAAAGTTTTGTGTGGCCATTGGGTTGGAGGTGAGCGATAGGAAGCCCGCACAGAATTTAGAGCTATGAGATGGATAATCGCAGATCACCACAACTGAGCATTCGGTTTTCCAATAGACTCCTTGGCCCGTTTCTCAAAAAAAAAAATAAAAAAGAAAAAAAGAAAAAAAGAGAATAATCTCAATTTTAACCCTTGCGACTACAGCTGGATAGTATACTCACAGCATAATCATCTCATATCAGCACTCTTATGCCTCACCTCATCATGCCGCACCACATGATTGATTTCGAAAGTGAAGTCAATAGACAACAATTGCATTGAATTATTATTCTTGAATCAACTCTCCATCCTTTTTTTTACTTTCTTCACTTCCCTCTCTTCTCTTTTTATCTTCAAACTTCCTCTTTTTCACTCACCTTTCCTCTTTTTCCCTCCCACTCTTTCTTCTTTCACACTTCTTCTCTGGCATACAGACTTCGTGGCCAGCCACCAAACCACCCGTCCATCTCCACCCGTCCAGCTCCACAAAAATAACCATCCCCATTCCTCTTCAACTCCAAGATTCCATATTCTCCTTATTTAAAAGTTCCCCCGCTCCGGCAACTCCGGCCAACTCCGGCCAACTCAGAAGACCTTATACCGTATTCAGCACGTGAGGGAAAAAGGAAAACGCTGGCCCATTTCTCCACATTTTCAACTACTACCCAACCATGGTCAAGAAAGTATTGCTCATTAACGGTCCAAATTTGAACTTGCTCGGCACCCGGGAGCCCGAGAAGTACGGCACGACCACCCTAAAAGACCTCGAGGCCGAGGCCCACGCCCAAGTGTCCAAGCACACCGACGCCGAATTGTTCACCTACCAGAACAATACGGAAGGGTTTATCATCGACCGAATCCATGAGGCTAAGCAACAGGGCGTGGGTTTCATCATCATCAACGCCGGAGCTTACACCCACACTTCGGTGGGGATCCGTGATGCTTTATTGGGGACAGCTATTCCGTTTATCGAAGTTCACATCACGAACGTTCACCAGAGAGAGCCATTCAGACACCACCTGTACCTCCTGGATAAGGCCATTGCTGTGATTGCTGGGTTGGGAGTCTATGGATACACTGCGGCCATTGAGTATGCGTTGAACTATTGAGTGGGGCTAGGATTATAGAATACGGAGAGAGAATAGACAGACAAATGAGACGGAGGGGTAAAGGTGGACCAGACGGTAGTGAGATTAGTGAGATATTAGTGAGACAGTGCGAGGCACCGAAGATGATGAAAAAATGCGTGTCTTCGGCCCTCTTAGTTGATGTGTCATGGACATGGCCCAAGGTTACAATATTGTGGCCCAAACTCGTTTGTTTTATCTCATTATAGTATCCCATTACTTGGTGGTTCTTGTTGTATCTGGGTGTCCGTCCAACACCTCACCAAATCCACCGAGCTACTGACCTCATCATCAAAATCACCTCGGTTTGCTTTACTTCCCGTCATCTGACTTTCTCGCTGCCTTTCTACACTTAACTTGGACACCTGCTTGCATATGCATCAGCAACTGGTTTCTAGGCTCGGTAGTAGCAAAGCATACCGTTATCACATCAAAAGAGAGGTGTCAAGTGCTGATTAAATGGTATTTCGAAGATGAGCAGAGGTGGCAACAAGAACAACCGCCAGTAAATTATATACGTTTACTGGCGCACTCGTTGCCAATGTAATGGTCCCTCAATTATGTTCAAAAACAGAACGAGGCTCGAGCAATCTAGGGAAAAAAAGAACCGGCAATTTGGAAGCCAACAGATCTTCGTCTACTCGCATTTTTGAAACCAGTAGTTCAATAACTGGGTGGTTTATCATTATTCTACGTAGATTACTGTGTTCATTGTTTTCCAATGAGTACATTGAAACGTAGCACAGCACGGGTCGAAGGCAATGATGCTCCAAAGACCGGAAGGAGGAATCGAATTTCTGGAACATCCGGCTTTTGCCAAAACAGTTGAGTTGCGAGGAAGTAGTCCACTAATGCAACTTGAGGTACACGTCAGATTGGGTTTAGTATGGCTATGAGGAATATTGGATTAGTTGGATATGACAAAAAAAAAAAATGTTAGGGTCCTTCTAGGTATTAATGGAATCAGAATTCCCAATCGAGTCCACTTCCTACAACTATCGAACACCCAAAAGGATTGGTCCTACGTGTGCTTGACGCAGATTTGGCGATTGTAGATTTCAGGTCACCTGGGCCCCAAGAAAGATCTCATTGAGATCCGACGTTGGCTTGTAGTTCGGCCACTCACGCCAGCCACCACAGTCCACAAACACCAGGTTTTGATACATTTTGAGGGTTGCCGAAGAACAAGTCCATCAACAAACCAGAAAAGCCACCTCAACCGTACAAGCCCTCTTACCAGAAAACCCATCTCAACCGTACAAGCCCTCTTCATACGCCAGAGGAGCAGGCTTGTCGCCATAGACGCCAAACCAACTCACAGGCTGCTTCCAAGTTGTTGGTGCCACATTGAGAACGCCAGCAACTTTGGTAGCAAGCACCTGAGCATCAAAGAAATTGTCTCCTTCATACACGTAAGAGACAAATATACTGAGATTCGTTGAGGGAGCAAGTGCCTTGACCAATGCCTCCTCGTATTTTGTGGCCTTTCCTGGTGATTCAGCCAAAGGCTGGACATCGGCCTCGGAGATATGGAGGTTTGTGAGATTTTCGCTGAGGATATCTTCGTTGGTGTATATGGAGATCCCATTGGGCGCAATGTGCTCGACCAAGCCGGCGTCCGACAGACTGAGGAACACTAGGTGGTTGAATTTGCCCTTTTGGATGAATGGGACAAGTACCTCGTCCACATGGGCAGCAGCGAATCCCGGCAACAACGGCGAGCGCTGGTGAAGAATTGTGATGTTGGATTCCTTGCTAAAGTACACCTCGAGGGCAAGAGAGATGCCGTCAGGAGCGTGGTCGCCGGTATAATCGACGGGAGAGGCAAATGGGTAAAGATACTTGTCGGATAGGGTACCGATTTTGGAGAAATTGAGGGAGTGGACAAGAAGGTCCGAGGCCAATTGGGGGATGTTGGCGAACGAGATGGAGGGCACCACTAGCACGGAGCCGGCCACGGCGTCTAGAGGTGATGACATTGGATATAGTTAAGTGAGTTGGTGGTGCATGTATAATGTGAGAGAGGCAGGTAGGTTCGGAAAGTAAACGAGAAGGAAAGAAGAGAAATTAATTGGGAGAGAAGGTAGTCAGTTAGTGAAGTTGGTCATATGTTTTTTAGGTAGTCATAATTTTTTTTTTCGTTTCAGTACATTGTGTGTGGGCAAAATGGTTGGCTGTGAAATGCGAGAGTAATACCAGGCCAATCATAGAAATCGACAATATTCAATTTTTTGTCAATTGAAACAGATTCCCATTCCGTTCCTTCCTCGGTGCCTTATTTTATCCATTTCGATCCATTATTCTTCCATTTTCTCCTCTACTCTAACCGGAAATATATACCTATTCATTTAACCCAACTGTAGACCAATACCCCAAATGCAAATTTCCCAATAGACCGTCACGATCGCCAGGCAGCGGAGCACTTGGCACAAGAAACAGCAGCATCAGCGACGGCGGAGCTCCAATGTTATCCACCTTGAATTCGCTGAGGTCATGTGTTTTCATCAAGTGAACAGGGTTCAACGTTTTGGCCAAATCCAGCGCTTCAGGCAGCGGAAGCAATTGCGTCTGGAGCGAATTGAATGGCGGAAGCGGTCCAGAGACCCGTGGCGGTCCAGAAACCCGTGACGGTGCCGAAAGCGCCGGAAGCTGAGTGTCGGACAAGTCGGGCTCGTTCAAGAGAGGCGAAAGAGGCATGAGCGACGCCGCCAGCGGCCGAGATTCTTCCAAGTACTCATCAACCAACTCCGCCACTATTCGTGACACCGCAGTCTCCTTCTGTTCGTTCAGTAGCTTGGGATTCTGCCATATATTTCTCGTCATAAGCAGTGCTACATCCGAACACATGCTCGCGACTATATCGTCCACATCCTTTGCCAGCGCTTGGATGGGTGGCTTGTGGACACCCACAAACACATTTGTGCGCTGAGCAAGTCCATAGAGGGCCGATTTTTCGGACGCTGTGTCGCTGGTGTGGACGTTATGTTTCTTTGGTGGTGATGGCTGCGAAGATACCAATTCTCCGTTCGGAATCTTGTGATTGTGCAAGTCCGAAACCACCAGAAGCGTCCAGAGCTTCGAGCGAATCGAGTAATTGGCACGAACTCGAAAAGGACACAGAATGGGGCCTGACTTGCACCTAAACACGATTTTGATGTTATCTGAGCGCTCGATGGCCACTACAATCCGCCAGGGGGAGAGTTGGTCCGCTAGCCATGGCTTTATGCTTTCCTTGCGGTCAAACGAGATTTTTGGGTCGAACAGCCACCTCAGTCGGAACATGGAGAAATGGTTGTAAGGAGTTTACTATGGCGGTACGGGTGTGGGCTTGTATGGTGGAGTCTAGAGAGGTAGTTTGAATCGGGAGATTGGCAATCGGAAGATCAGGTATATAGAAGGAAGAGAAAGAATGGAATAGTGGATATGTTTGGAGAATGTATTTAGAGGATGGTTTTGGTGGCTGTGATTTGTGGTGATAAACGTGGCATCTCAGAATTATTGGTGTAGTCCATTTCGCAACCAATAGTTGAATGGAGATAGGGTGGTATCTAGAGATTGACAGAAAATTGGCAAATATGTGGGGAAGTCGAATACACATACGAGATGAGTACTAATGAGGAGTCTTTTTCGTTTTCGATTTTTATCACTCAATTTATTTTTTGTCTCATATCCTCCATTACGTTTCCGCATTTTCAAGTTCTTCGCAGTATCCAGCAGAACCACATCAACAAGGATATAAAAACATATCATGGAAATCATAAATCAAGCTTCAGATTCATTTGATGAGGCTCAATAAAGACGCAGAACAATCATTTTTCAGGTCCGAACTCTCATTCCCTAATATCATCCCAGCTGCCTAACGTACCACCTAACGATCCACCACCTACCAATCCACCACAACCGCTCAGCACTTCAAATATCGTATATGTACAGGACTATGAATGGACGGCTACTCTACTCCAATGACACCTTGGCGCCCAATCCCTCCAAGGTAGCCTTAATTTTGTCAGCATCTTCTTTGGCAACGTTCTCCTTCAACACCTTAGGTGCAGCCTCCACAAACTTCTTGGACTCCACCAACGACAACCCCAACAAGCTCTTGACCTCCTTGATGATCTTAGGCTTGGACTTGGCGTCAAAAGAATCCAACTTGACCGAGAAAATCGTCTGCTCCTCCACAACTTCCTTAACCTCCTCCTCAACAGGAGCAGCGGCAACAGGAGCGGCGCCGGCGGCAGGAAGAGCAATGTCGGAAATGTTCAATCTCTCCTTCAACTCGGTCACCAATGCAGAGGTCTCCAACAACGTCAAAGTGGAGATTTGGTCGACAATCTGGGAGATCTTTGGGTCGACGGGGGCCTTTTCGGCGGCCTTTTCGGCAGCGGTGGCATTGAAACGCACGGCGCAACGCAAGTTCTGTCTGGCGAGTATTCTAGCGGCAGGTCTGATGGTTTGGCGCAACATATCTGTGAGTTTGGAGATCGTAGTGGTTCGAAAATTTTTCGTGGTAGAGAGGTGAGCACGAGGAGGTACGGGTGTGAGATAGGAGGTTGGCTTGACTTCACCACATGTCTTTACAAAACCGATAAAAAAGATAAGCTTTGAATCTTGGTCCAATTTTTTCCATCCACCCTTTTTTCCTCTTTTTTCCCACTCCGCTTCGTCCACAACCTTCAACATCAACTTGCGGTCGTGTGCGCACCAACAAATCAAGGTAAATCTAAAACCAATCTGCTTACATTTCTCCAGAATGGCTTCCTTCCGTTTCTGCGCAGAATGCAACAATATGTTGTATCCAAGAGAGGACAAGGACAACGCAAGACTCCTTTATTCTTGTAGAAACTGCGACTACACGGAATTGTCGGAAAACCCCAAGGTGTACCGTCACGAACTCATGACTAGCATTGGAGAAACTGCTGGTGTTGTCCAAGATATTGGAAACGACCCAACATTGCCTAGATCCAACAAGACATGTCCAAACTGTGGAAACCACGAATGTGTTTTTTTCCAGTCGCAGCAAAAGAGAAAGGACACTTCGATGATCTTGTTTTATGTGTGCCTTGAGTGCAAGAAGGTGTTCGGAGCCTAGAGACGAATCACCCAGAAAACTGTACCATAGTTTAATATTTGTAATATAGACGAAAACAAATAGTGAAAAATAAAAAGAAGTTCGGAAGTTGTACAGTGTCGCTGTGGACAGGTGAGTAGTATATGAGGAGAGGCGAGGCCCTCTGTGATTAGAATCAGTCTCGTCATCGCAGCGCAATCAGAATTCGAGGAAATACTTTTCGTACGGGTCTTCGCCGACAGATCCGTAGTCCAATTGTTCTTCAGGGTAGTGGTCAAACAACGACGAGTCTCCAACCCCAGCAGTGATGGGTGGCTCATAAGGAGTCTCGATGTCCTTGGCCAACAACTTCTCCCATACAACCTCAGCAAACCACGGGTGGTTTCTGATATCTGCCGGACCGTTCAACAAGTTGCCCAATCTCGAAGACAAGTCCGCAGTGATCAACCGCGTCAACAAGTCAATGACATCTGGGTGCATAAAGTTGGGGAAGTGAATCTTACCCGACAAGATCTTCTCGTAAGTCTTCATGGGGGTGGTGTCGTAGAAAGGAGTGTAGCCTGCTAACATTTCAAAGATTAAGACCCCCAATGACCACCAGTCCACCGACTTGTTGTACGGTTTGGTGGTGATCACCTCAGGAGCAATATAGTCGGGGGTGCCACACAAAGTCCATGTCACGGTGGACACCTCCTTGGCAAAACCAAAGTCTGTGATCTTCACGTGGCCATTACGGTCCAACAAGATGTTTTCGGGCTTCAAATCACGGTAGATGATGTCGTGGGAATGCAAGTATTCTAACGCCAACACGACCTCGGCTGCGTAGAACTTAGCCACCGGGTTCGGGAATCTCTGAGACTTTCTCAAGAGCGAGAACAACTCTCCGCCCTCGATGTAGTCCATTACCATGAACAAGTTCTTGGAGTCCTTGAAGGTTCCCCACATGCGGATCAAGAACGGGTGTTCCACCAACTTCAACATTCGGCGTTCGTCGTTAGTGTGCTCCACCTGTTTCATTTTGACCACCTGTGCCTTCTTCAACACCTTGATGGCGTAATAGCGTCCATTGTGCACCGATCTCACCAAATGCACCCGGCCGAACGATCCCGTACCCAATGTTCTCATGATATGGAAGTCGGAAAGCGAATACTTGCCCTTTGACACCGTGGACCGTTGCGGTAAAAGCGAGCGGCTAATGGCGGCCTCATCTTGCGATTTCTGCGACTGAGGCTTGCTGGCCTCAGGCTGGGCTGAAGGAATCTGGCCCGGCTGATTCTGCACCACCTGAGATAGGTCAAAGTGGGCGTTCTGCGGCTGCCCGAGCTGCTGGTTATGCGCCTGCTCCTGGGGAACAGAGTAGTAATCCATGGAGTCGATGTTATCCAATTGATTGACAATAATTTCTGGAGATGGCGACTGCGAAGGGGCGGTCGACGAGTGGTTCAGTCTGGCCAAGTGGAGCTTTTTAAGAATACTGCTGGAAGAAGGCATGAATGGCGCCAATGGACAAGCAATGCGTCTGTGGTGTCGGCGGGTAGTAGTGATACAACCAGCAAATACGCACTTGAGGGATTCTGAGGGTGCTGGAGCAAAAGTTGATGATCAGCACTCAAAGAGGACAGCACTCGGATACGCAAAAGTTGGGAAGTTCAATTGAGTAGGATAGTGGAAGGGCACCCGGGATTGGTAGAAGGTGATTTGTGCGTGGAGGCAGTATCGAAGAAGGAGGGTCGACGTCGGAGGTACGGGTGCGTCATAGTATGTGAGGGTGAGATTGGATCAAGGCACGGGTGTGTGAAGGGAAATATGACAAGAGCAAATAGAAATGCCGAAAGACGAAAAAGAACAAAATGCAAAAAAGTTTGTAACATTGACTTTCGGTCTTTGTATCGTGTAGTACCAGTGATTTCATCTTTCAATTTTGCTGTATCTTTGAACATGGCCTTTCGTTGAGCGTGGCCTAACCTTGCACACCATCCATGGCCATTTGCACTATAGCGTAGACGTTCAACACGGAAATGAAGAGCCAAATGGCCACAACGATAATAGTCGTCAACCACGAGTTCTCCATCTGCCAGTATTTCGGCTCATCAGTAGAACCCTCTGTTCCTTCCTCCACAGGCTTGACCACACGCATGATCTTCTTGCTACAAGTAAAGTAGATAAGCGGGGCGGTGAGCGGAGGAAGAAGAATGGAAATGACAACCTGCGAGATGTTCAACGCGGCGTTCAACGCACTCTTGCCGATACAGAGCGAGATCACCAAACAAGGAATGATGGAGATGCCTCGGGTGCAAAGCCTGCGAATCCAGGGCTTGACGGTCCATTTCAAGTGGCCCTCGCTGACAATTTGCCCGGCAATAGTGCAGACAATCCCAGCACTCTGTCCACTGAACAACAAAGCCACCATAAAAAGAGTTCCCACAACGGGCGCCAACGTCTTCAGAAGCAAGTGGTGGATGCTGTAGAGATCAGCATCGACAGCCTCAGGGGTTCCATAGAGAGTGGCGCCTGCCAAAATCAAGATGGCCGAGTTGACGAAAAGAGCAAATGTCATTAGAGTGAGCACCAACTCAATTATGGAGTAGCGCAAGCAGTATTTGATCGCGTGGTACGATGGAACGTAGTTATTGTAGAAATAGTCCAGTACCACTGCATCGTCCTTTTCCTTGCCAGAAGTATTGGTTTCCACGCTTGGAAGCGCTGTGTAGCCATGTTGGACGTCGTACTCTCTCAACCGAGGTTGCACCAAGCCAGAGCCCAAAAAAAGCGAATGGATCATGACAGTTGCACCAATGATAGACGTGGCGATGGTTAAGCCGTTTCCCTGGAACATCTCCTTGCTTGGAACGTATCCACGCATCACTTGACCAACGGGGGCAGAACCACTGGGCAAGTATGCCAAAACGGCGATAAAACAGATAACAATACCGAATACCAACGCACCCACTGCGTATTCGAAATAGCGGACGAAGTGCGCCAGCGGAGAGTCCGCCTTGTAAGCAGCCAAAACCACAAGCACATCGACAATGGTGATAACAACACCTGCGGGCAACGGAATTTTCAACAAGATGTTCAAGGCTATAGCGGAACCGATGACCTCAGCCACATCGGTAGCGATAATGGCACATTCGGCAAGAAACCATAACACGTAGTTCAATTTCTTTGGCAAATGCTCTCGACAGCACCTGGCCAAGTCATGGCCGGTGACCGTACCTAGTTTGATGCACAAAGATTGCAAAAACACTGCCATGATACTCGACATGAGGGTGATGAAAAGCAACGAGAAGCGATTGGACGCACCTGCGGTGACACCCGTGGCGTAGTTACCAGGATCCATGTAAGCGACCGAGACCATGATTCCAGGTCCGATGAAAGAAGCGTACTTCTTGGCGATACTCCAAACAGACGCCCACCGGGACCCCTGACTGTA
This sequence comes from Sungouiella tsuchiyae, assembly GCA_030566995.1. Classification (NCBI taxonomy): domain Eukaryota; kingdom Fungi; phylum Ascomycota; class Pichiomycetes; order Serinales; family Metschnikowiaceae; genus Sungouiella; species Sungouiella tsuchiyae. Next base: position 257,995 of record JAJLRO010000009.1, on the reverse strand, counting down.
ACTTGATAGAGAAGGTGCCGCAGACGTCATTGTGAGCTAAGATGTAGTTGAAAAATTCGATTGAGCCTCAACGGTCGTAGTGGTTGTCGCACTGGTAGGAGTGCACTCAACGTATGGGGAATCATGGAGAAAAAGACCATAAATTTGAGATGCGAACAGGAACGGGTAAACAAAACGAGCAAGAGAACTGGCGAGGATTGTCACAAGAGTCAGGAAATCGAAAAAGACTGAATTGATGCGAGGAAAAAAGTGGCTATTTCGGATAGATTCCCCTCACCACCCCAAGCGTCAGTCATCTAAATTGGTTTGTGTCTACTAGCACCAAATCCAGTCCAACTTCAAAGTTCTGCGGACAAAATAATGCGCCAAACCTGTGGGAGAATGTATGCATTCCTCTAAGATTCGCAGGTTCCGCAGCCCAATCGCCACGATTTACACCGGGATCTCCGGATCGGTTGATGATTTCCGAAAGAACAATTTCTCGTTCGCCAATTGAAACATTCCATGCCTGAGACAAGTAGTGAAAGTACGAGTTCCTAGGGCACACGTCATCCTCATACAAGATACAAGAGTGTCTGTTGGTAAGTCTGACATTGCACCTAGTTATTCGAAGCGTCCTGCATCATCCTATTATCTCAATTAAGCGTTCAAATGAGGATGACCATGACGGCTGCTTTGATGGCATAGAACTCATTAAAATTTGCAGATAGGGGCTGCTGCGGATACGGCGGGAGCATCGCCGGTGCGGCTGGCCATGGGGCCATTAGAGGCTCTTGCACAAATAAACGAAGCATGCATGCACTGCCTACAGAGCTTTACGTCGTTTTTAGTCAGGCAAATTCGGGCCGGGTCGGAAAAAAAATCACCGAGAAGGCAATACCGACTAACCACAGGAAAACAGAAGCGGACCACAAAATTATTTTCAGGCGATCCGGAAAGATATTGCCAGGCAGACCAAATAGGAAATTGCCAGGCAGACCAACTAGAAAAATGTCAGGCAGACCAATTGAAATATGCCAGGCAGACCAATTGGAAACTGCCACTCAGACTGACACGGTGAGCAACCAACGCAATCACCAGGCAAACGGACTAAAGCACTGCACGACTCCGATGTATGGAAAATCAAATGTACGACACTTGAAGCGTTTAAGGAACGAAGCACATGGAAAAGGGGCTGAACATCGCAGCCACCAGCGGAAGCACCGGCATCAAACAACGAGGGGAGGAAGTCGTTGAGCCGCAGTCGGATCCACCTTCAGTAATATTTTACTCGGCCATAATATGCACTAGAAGGGAAGCCAATCTGCTGCGGGGGAAAAATAATTGGTCGCACTCACGACTGTTGCAACCGCGATTAGGCATCCGGAGTCGCGCACGATTGTGGCACACGATGCGGCTATACCGGCCCATTATGTGCCAGCATAATCTGATGCAAAAGAATGTACTCGAACGTATGGTTAGGTGTAGGAGGCTGAATACGTTTGCGGCTCCTGGTGCGGCCCATGAATAGGTGGGCACATTCTAGTGGCAATTTGTTGCTTTTATCGATGCATGGTCCACTGTTTGCGAGGCCTCGACTTTCCAAAAAGTCAATTCAACTTACAGCAAGGGAGGAAGACAGATGTGCGACACTGGTAATCTCTACCACACCGTGCCACAATCAGATAGTCGGACCAGCAGAAGGACCAAAAATTTGACACATGTAGATGTGAAACTGGAAAATTAGTCATGGATTTGAACTTTCAATGGGTTTCAGCCTCACAACCCCCAATTTCCTGTTTAATGTATCACAAGGTCCCCAAAAAGGGCCGTCTGACCCGGCTGGTAGTCCCAAGGGTCCCATCCGATCTCCCCGGCCATCAATGTAATTACGACTAAGGATTTGTCATTTGCCGATCTGCCACCAAAGAGACTGTGCGTTACCGCCTTGCAGTCCGACGTCCTTAACTCGGCTGTTGTAGCCAATAAATAATTTGGTAGTATCTCATAGCTGGTAGATTAGTATTCTAGGTTCGACGAGCAGCTTTTATCCCGACCCCTGGCAATACAATTGAAAGGGATTATCTCTTGCCCTTCGATCTTCATTATGCCCAGAGCCACACGGCACCAGGCGCACAACCCAAACTCAAGCAAAGAGACGCATGCAGCAGGTTCTGCGGACTGCAGGTACAAGATCAGGGCTCGCATTGCCAGCTCCGCAACGTGGTTTGTTCCAACTCACATAAATACGATAGGAAATGCCAGGTCCCATCATTCGGACCATACGTTTTCTGAATCTCCTCAAGTACCCGCTTTACCGAATTCTTTCCAACCATGAAGCGTTTCGAAAATCTGGTGATGGCATTCGACGACACCATTGCATCCCCCTCGTACCTCCGCGATCACAACTTGTGGGGAAAATCTACCAAGCCGGAGATGGCATCCGCCTTTCAAGTGGCCGGAGGCTTCTCTCTCACGACAGCTAATACTAAGCTTTTTGGTTCACGAAATCACGGCCCCGACTTCCGTTGTGCCGAAGAGACCGTTGCCGGCGCTAACCTGTGGGAGACCGCCCTTATCGAGTCATACTCTGGAATTAAGGACGAGTGCAGCGAGTCAATGGCAACATCGGGCTATTTGAATATCCCCTCCAATACTGTCGCCGCTCCCTATGGCGATAACATGTTTGCAGCTGAATTGAATGTGGATGCAATTGCGAAAGCGGATGCGGGGGTTGGTGCGTATACCTCGCAATTTGCTTACAATACCAACGATGCGATCTCTGCCGACTACTTTGGCATCCACGCAGCTGCTGCATCTTCTGCAGAACCCATCAGTGACACTGCGTCTGAGAACTGGGGGCGCCTGACGTTTCCCTTGGAATTGGGATTGGTGCATCGTCACAGCTTTCCCGAGGTAGGAAGCGCCAAGTTGAGCTCCCCAGATAAAGACTTTATCGAACAGCTTAACAACGGCCTGTACGACCTTAGTCGTTTATGCAGCTCAACCGTGGTGGCTCCATCTTTCCCTTCTCCAAGCATTTCGTCTTTGCCTGGAAACTACACCGTGCACCAACGCCGTAGTTTTACCGAGGACCTGGACAGGTCTTCTCCAGATTCACTGGCATCTTGGAGAGGCATGATTGACCTTAACGCGGAGTGCGGTGTGGATCACGACTGTGGCCACGAATCGTGCTCGGCGAAAGACCATCATGATGCGATTCCCTTGGCTTGCATTTCTGCGCAAGAACGGTGGAGTCTCTATGTGAAGAGCAACGGAGCTATGCAAGAGCCTCAAGAAAGCATGGTATGCACACATTGCGAGGTAAATTTCGACTCGTTGGAGAAGTACCTCGAACATTTGGATGCAGAAAAGGTGAAGCACGAGAACTTTTGTCCTGACCCAACCTGTCCCTTTTCAGCCATTGGATTCAGATTCCGGTGGCTTCTAAGAAGACATATTTGCAACCATCATTTGAAGGTCTACAACAATGACAACGCCAAAAAGCACTCGATCAAGACACCAGAGAAGCTTCTAAAGGAGTTTCTCCGCCATGTTTACGTATGCGACGAGCCGAAGTGTTTGCGAGCATTCTACAGACTGGATAGCTTGCTGAGACATATGCGTCTCATTCATGGCCTGCTTAAAAAGCCATTCCGAAAGGATCGATCAGGAAAATGAGACCACCGGAAGCACGGGGTGGCTAGACTTTTCCCGGCGGCCAAGCTGAATTGATACTGAGGTGCAGGCATCATCAGGTAACTTGGAAACTCCAAAAGCGCAAGGGTGATTTTGGAGGCTAAATTAAGTTGGGGCTGCGCCGCAGCTTCTCAATTGGGAAGGTAACAATGCACTAAATTTGGGGTGAAGATGAGACCGGCAAACGCCCACGAAATATGCAGATTATCTGCGCGGCGGATTAGTGCCATGCATGTCCGCATCCCCCCATACTTTGATTGGCGTTACTACTGCAGGAGTTGCAACGTTTTGAAATGTTTTCCACGATTTATGGAACACACGCTCATCATGATTGGTCGGTGACTGGCCATGGAATTGCTGGGGTGGTGTGGTGTTTTGCGGTTTCACGCTGCGCCATAAATGCAAGACCCTGTCTCCTGGTTTCGGGCGACGGTCCTCTATCTCGATATTTTGAAGGTTACCCCGCCCCAAAGTGCCCCCAATCATAAATTAGCCTCATGGCAAGCGCACTGATTTGAACCGAAAGTCGGCTCGAATCCCGAAGGAGGTCTAGATGATCAAAGCACACAGCCGTGCGATTAATTGACTGGGATATGGAAATTTCTTTGTGTGACTTCTACTAATAATGGTTCCTTGCTGGCGCTTCTGGCCACTGAATGCCACCGACTGGGCACCAGACTCAGACTGGATACTGGATACACGTGACGATATTACTGGATAACGATGCAATACTGAATAACGATGCAATACTGGATAATGCAATACTGGATAATGCAATACTGGATAATATTGAACTCTACAGCATTCTACTCGACCTCACTGAATACCACCGACAATCACCTCAGCCTACACTCAGCAACCCAGAATCAACCCGGAATCAACCCAGAATCAACCCGGAATCGAGCCTACGAACCATCACCTCTTGTTTTTGAAAGAGTTGTATCTAAAAAGCTATATGCCCGGAAAAGCTATCCGAGCTCTACTTACTTCTAGTTCTGTCCAGTGACCTAGTTCTCGATATAATCCTGGAAATTCTTGCCCTCATCAACGATACTCTTGACCTTACGGAAGATATCGGCAAAGTCATTGAACTCCGTGTATGGAATACCTTCACGACGACAGAAAGTGATCAAATCCTTGCCGTGTTTGGCGAAAAGCAAGTCTGTCTCCTTCGCAGCAGAAAGATCACTGACTCCATCTCCACAGTAGAAAAGACGGGGCATGTTTTCCTTTGTGTATCCGTGGGTGGCCAAGTACTCTCTGATGGAGTTGCTTTTGTCGTGGCCAAATCCACTTTCCGGGTCCTTATAGATAATCTGCCACTTGCCCGTGTCTCCATCAACGTCAACTCCGTTGGAGATAATTTCGATGTTGGCGGTGGCCTCGGTTCCGACCAACCGTGTGAGAAGAGCCAGAATGATTGGAGTCATTCCGCTGCTCACCACAATCACGGGGATTCCCCTGGCTTCAGCCCAGTGGTAGAATTCCTTAAAGCCTGGGTCGAGTTGCACATGCTCTAATAAGTAGTCGATACACTCGGGAAATGGAGTTGGAATCGAGGCCAACATCTCCGAGAAGCCATCCTTAAAGGATTTGACGCCATTAAGGATTTCATCGTTGATTTCCAACCTACGAGGGCGTCCGAATCCAAGATTCTCCGTCAAGTAGTCGTTGGAGTCTTGGAGGGTGACGGTACCGTCCCAGTCGGTGAACACAATGGCGGGAACAGACATTTTTGATGGTAAAAGGCGGATGAATCTATGAGATCTATCAATATATCCGACTCTAAAAGTTGTCGATAAAGTATGTTTTACTAGGTGAACGTGGACATACACACCGGGGACACATCCGTACACCAGAACACACCCGTACACTTAAACACTCACATACCCGTACACCAGGAACACCCACCTACTAGAGCGATTGTTGAGCTAAGTATTGCCATCCAAGGGAGGTACGGGTGTCTGGGGAGACCTGGGGGTGGTGTGGAGGATCGAAATTTAGTCAGGGGACAGGAGATGAATAGTGGAACGATGGGGTGGCAGACAGCAGACGGAGGACGGGATGTGCGAAATGCACGAGATGTACGGAATTAATGAGCGGAATGAATCGTAATAATGTCATATTGGTACGTCAATCTGCATTCTGATAATGCAGATGATTAATGGAAATCGGTATAGATGTCTCAGTGAGTGCATATTGCAGCACTAAGTCATCAATGCAATCGAACGAGTGACAGCGACGAAGAATTTTTAGATAGAGACAAAGGTTAGTTTCTGGGTTCCGTCACGCCAAGAGTTTCAGGTGTGCGTTTCAAGATGAAACGGGCCCACCAAAAGTTGCAACCAAATTCGTCCTCTAAACATCCAGAATAGATAACTGGCCGAACATCTACAAACTCATACATGGAGACCACTGTACCACAATTGTAACTGCATGACCAGGGTGGTCCAAAATGCCACCCCTTCCATCGGTATAGCTACTCCGCCACAGAAATTTGTTTGGTTGACACGTTCAGCAACTTGACGTTTTCTATCAACCGCTGAGCATAATCCTGCACAGCAACCACCGGAACTCCAGTGATGGAGATTGCTTGGGGACACACCCGTGCACCAGACATTTCTCACTACCCTCGGTCAAAATGATGCCACATCCGGTCACAATAGCCTCCCCTCTTCCCCTCTCCCCAACCGGAACATCATATTGAGACAGAGTTCCAGGCCAAAAGAAAATCGGGCCGTCCGGGCCGCCAAAACTTTCCCCGCTGGTACAGCCAGTCGGACCGTGTGGCTAGTGTGCGCCACATCACGTGACGCGGACTCCAGTGGTTGTCTATTCCGGATGCTGTCTGACGATCAATGTCGCGGCGGGATGTCGCGCCGACCGCCACTAACTACCACCGAAAGTTGCTAAAGTCATCAGCACCATAAATCATTCTTGTTCTTATTTATCTACTTTTCCTAATTTTGCCAGATGTTCAACAACCTTAAAGCGTTCATAAGGCACGGGCGCCAGGCCAACAACTTGAAGACGAAGGCCATGAACGGGTTATCTTTAACAACATCAGAGGCAGACCTTTTGGCCCACTCTGATTCGAATTTCGGATCTTCCGTGTTGCCTTCGGATCTAGAGGAGTCCGAATTCACGTCGGGAAGCTCCAGGGGCCCCGATGAGATGCCGGACAAGTCCAAATTTAGGCAAAAAGAACATTATGACCATGTGGCCAACCAGCTTGTGGAGGAGGAGAAGCAGAAAAGAGAAACCGAGCGCTTGTACCCGAACTTAGGCAGCTACCAAGTTTTGGAGAAAATGGGCGAAGGCGCCTTCTCCGTGGTGTACAGAGCCAAACATGTGGAGACGGGGACGTTTGTTGCTATAAAGATTCTTCGTAAATACCAGATGGATAATGCCCAGAAACAGGCGGTTATGAAGGAGGTGATTATCATGCGTCAGCTCAATCATCCAAATGTTGTCAAGTTTGTTGAGTTTATCGAAAGTGAGCCCTACTACTATATTGTCCAGGAACTTGTTCCGGGCGGAGAGATCTTTGGGGCTATCGTAAACTACACCTACCTCAGCGAGGATTTGGCTCGTCATGTGATCTACCAAGTGGCCGAAGCCGTTGAGTACTTGCACGAGGAGGTTGGCATTGTCCACCGGGACATCAAGCCGGAGAATTTGTTGTTCTACCCAATCGACCACAAGCCATCGCTCAGCCCGATTTCCAAGCTTCGTAGGTCGGACGATCCGAAGACGAAGAAGGACGAAGGTGAATTTACTCCCGGGGTGGGCGGCGGCACCATTGGTGTTGTCAAGTTGGCCGATTTTGGCTTGTCGAAGCAGATCTGGGAACATAACACCAAGACTCCGTGCGGAACCGTGGGCTACACGGCGCCGGAGATCGTCCGTGACCAACGCTACTCCAAGGAGGTGGACATGTGGGCCATTGGATGTGTGTTGTATACGTTATTGTGTGGATTTCCTCCATTTTACGACGAAAGGATAGAGTCGCTCACAGAGAAGGTTGCTAGAGGCGAGTATTCGTTCTTGGCGCCCTGGTGGGACGAGATCAGTAACGACGCCAAGTACTGCGTCTCGCGACTCCTCACCGTGGACCCAAACAGACGCTATACCATCAAAGAGTTTTTCGATGATCCATGGATGAGTCAAGTTGCTAAGCATTACAAGCATCCACTCGAGGTGCACAAGCCTGTGCAACCCCCCCATTCTGCCTACACCAACACCGGCATGTACTCGCCAGCAGCACTGGCGATGCGTGAGGCGTTTGACATTTCTGTTGCTGTGCACAGAATTGGTGAAGAAGCAGCCCTTAAAAAGAATCGGATTCCCGACGTGGTTGAAGAAGACGAGGAGATGGACTTCGACTCGAATCTGTCTGTTCCTCGCGATATGAACACGCGTAACGGATTCGAACTCAATTTGGGCGGGGCCTCGATATTGGAGAGAAGAAAGAAGTTGGCAGTGAGCACATAATGCCTGCGACTAGCAGGAGAAGAGAGAAGCGGGACTCTCTCCCCTATCCCTGGAGATTATAGAGCAACGGGGGCGAGCTTCCTTACGGTCGGGGATTTACTTCACTAGAGAATTTCGTGTTGCATGGCCTACTTATTTATACATCGTAATGAACATCATCTTTAGAGTTAGATATCTGACCTGGAGTAGAGTTAGACATCTGATCTGGAGTGTATGCAGTCCAGGACACTACACCATCGGTGGGAGTTCCGATTTCCTCTGTTTTGCCACCAGAGCAGACGCTTCCGGTGCTTGGAAAACATTTTTGTACATTGAATAACAATTCCGCAACCCCGTTATGGCTACCACCATGCGCGTTCCAGAAACAAGGCCCGCTTCGGAATTGGTGGAGTTCGATCTAGATTCCATCCTCGCATATGCTGAGGCCGATTTCGCCATGAAAAAGCGCCGGAAACAGGAGATCACGCCTCCTGCGGATTCGCAAGATGTGGCTGTCATCTCCAGAAGCTTGGTTTGCCACATGAAAAGCGCCGTGGTGCTAGACCCCAAAGTGATAGAGCAATACTCAGGGTCGGGCCTAGAGGCCAAAGTCCGGGGCAGTTTCGAATACTCCACGGAGTTTTTCGAAGTAAAGGCCGGCGTCGAAACACATCTCCTCACAGTGCTGAACAAGCAGAGGGGAAACGTCAAGAAACGTACTCTTATATCGGTCAATATCCTAGACGACAAGGTGAGGGCCGATGTGTTTGAGGAGATCCGGTTTATCACCAACCGAATCAAGAAATGCAAGCAGCACTTCCCCATGACGCAGTTCCAGCTCGATCTCGTGTTCAATACCAGGACAAATATGGTCACCTTCAGACTCCACTACTGCTTGAACATCAAGCAGCTGTTCTATCGATACTTCTCGTCAGACGTATCGACTGCCTTGATCAGGGTGCTCACGCCACATATGGAGCCGTTGCCCACGGTTGAGGACGACTTTGTCAACTCTTTCAAGGGTTTCCCCACTGACGCTCATCTCTTCTATAAAGCCATCACAGACAATACTGCCCGCATGCCTGCGGCGTCCACTACGTTTTTCCACCCTCAGTTGCTTACTGAGCTTCTTCCTTTCCAGCGAAAAAGCGTCGGTTGGCTTCTTGCCAAGGAAGGAGTCGAGTACGACCAACAACTGCGAAGTTGTCGGCATGCTCCGATAATATCGGACCACATGGGGCAGTTGCTAGCGCTGTTTCCTCAGGCAGACATCGGTGAACTTGACAAGAGGATTTCCCAAATATTGGACAGAATATGCTATGGCTGGTCCCGTGTGCTGTTCAAGGGTCAAATATGCTGGGTCAACAGTTATACGGGAAACATCATGCTGCTGGAGCAAGTGGTGGCGTTTCTACTAGAATACTATGAGAAATATAACAACCAGCAGATTCCTGGCCGTGGCCTCTTGTCGGAAGAAATGGGGTTGGGAAAGACCGTCGAGATCATGGATTTGGTGCTTTTGAATCCTCGGCCACCACACGAAGTCGGAGAAGAGCTCTCGCTCCAGTTCAAGGAAGAAGGCGACTTCCGTCTCGTGAAAAAAGGCAAAACAACCCTCATTGCTGCACCAGACTCCATTCTTCGCCAGTGGTATGGTGAAATTGCTCAACTATGTCCAAGTTTATCTGTTACTATCTACAAAGGGCTAGGAAAGTACCCTGAGCTTTCTAATGTTCCACGGTACATTGGAGAGTATTTGCAGCGGTTTGACATTGTCCTCATGAACTATGTCACGATGTCTCGAGAGATGGATTATGCAAACTATTCCTCTCGGCATATTCCGACCCGAGGGGGACGCAAAAGAAATGGTGACGGTGACAAGAAGGAGGAGGAAGACGAAAGGATCACAGAGAAATCCCTCTCTTCCCTCGTGGATGAGTACAAGGCAGAGCTTAATCCTGCTCGCAGCTCTGAAGGCAGTTTCAACCAGAAAAAATACGATAAGGCAGTCTTGGAGGAATTAGCTGCCAAAGTCAGAAGAGAAGACCCAAGCACAATTCCTCACACACATTTCTATGAGTCTCCACTTATGTTATGCCAATGGTGGAGAGTAGTTCTTGATGAAGTTCAGATGGTCTCCTCTGGCGCATCTCGAGCATTTAAAACCGCTGCGCTTATTCCCAGATTTCATTCGTGGGGAGTCTCTGGAACTCCAGCCCGACTGGCGGCCGTGCTTCAGTTTTTAAAGTTTGCACCGTTTAACTACGACATATCCAAGTATTGCTGGAAGCGGTTGATTGCACCAGAAAACGGCAATGAAGACTTTATCAGAATATGGCTGGATCTCTCTTTACGACACACTAAAGCCATGGTTCACAACGACATTAAGCTTCCACCTCAACAACGTGTTCTTCTCACTATGCCATTCACAAAAGTCGAGCAGGATAAGTACGATCAGACGTTCGAGTCGACGCTTGCCTCTATCGGAATCTATACTGACACTGTTCCCAAAAAATCAGAAATTGAGCTCACTTCGTCTGCGTGCGTGCATTTGAGATCTTGGCTTGTGAAATTGAGACAGCTCTGTGGAAACTTGCAAGTTGGTCAATTGCCGAAGGCTCATGCGACGCGAGGCAAGAACAAAAATAGATTCTTGTTGCATGGCATTCCAGAATTGAAGACGTTGGAGGATGTTCTAGATGACATGATCGACTCTGTCGTCGACGAAATCGGAGAATCAGAAAGGGGTATCATCAATCGGCTTTTGGATATTTGTCTGTTACTAGAGTACGTACTCTATCCCGAAAAGGTCATCGATATTATCAATGTGGTGCTATCCGAAACCAGAAAATTGATCGAGAGAGTGACAGTGAAATCTCAGCGTGATGCTCACCAGTACCAGAAGTTGCGGCAGATATTGAACGAGCACGGAGCACTAAGAAAGAAAGATATGGAAGATTTATCTGATGAAGAAGAAGAGGGAGAGTCTGGGGATGAAGAGGATGAAGAAATTGAAGATCCAACGGAAGTAAAGGAGGAAAATGAAAAGGAGCTTCCGAAAATTGACGAAGAGCAAGTTCAAGATGCTCTTACAAAGTTCCAAAAATACAAGGAGTTGGTCATGTCCAACAAGATGCGTCTTCGTTCGTGGAAAATGACCCAGCATAAGTGCTACTTCTTATTGGCTTCTGCACACTTCCAGCTCTACGACGAGGAATACCAACAGAAAATTCTGAACTTGAAGATCACTTTTGACTCCCTCGGAGAAATCGACGTCAAAGTCCACCAAAACGGAGTTCTCAATGCCGAAGAGATTTCCTTGTACTCCGGAATAGAATTAGGGAAAGACAAAAGGGTAGATTACTTGGCACTCTTCAAGCCAGAGGATGGTCTTTCCCCAGGAGAGCTCGAAGTTGAAAGGAATAAGTATCTAGAGCTGAATTACTATTCCTTAGCTGAAGAATGCCGGCAAGATATCTTGAAACATTCTATCAAGGACGTCAATGTCGTAACGGCAAAGAGAATCAAGACGCGAAACGTCATTGACGAAGACACTTGGATTAATAATGGAGAGGAAACATTCCCAAAATCTTCAAAGAAACTTTGCACCGCCATTCCTCTAATTGATGCTCAAGACATTGGCGAACTAGTTGGAGATATGAAGAGCAAGCAATTGATTACTCAATTCGTTAAACTATTCATTCAGCTTAATTCGCAGGCGAAAGTCGTTAACGAGTTTGTGCAGCAATTGGTGAAGGTCTTATGCAATCCATTATTGACATCTGAGAAATCCCCTGATGGTGAAGAATATGAGCAGTCCATTCAGGACCAAGATCAAGCTTCCTGTCTCATGCTTGTGATATCGCAGCTACTCACGGATCGTTCCAATGCAACGTTGGAAACGAAAACCAAAATCACAGAGATAACAAAGCAGCAGGATCAGGATTACAAATTAGAGTTTCAGAGGGTAAACGATCGAAAGTTCTTGAAGGACTTGCAGAGTAAAAGAGTGAAAGCGAAGCCAGATATGAATGTTTCTTTTGAAGAGCTCTTGCAAGATGCCCGACTTCTAGAGGTTGAAATGAGAGAGAATTACAGAAGCAACGTGCAAGAGGAAGTTTTTGAGGAAATTGTGCACTTGTTGAGGGTCGTGTTTGACAATGAAAAGAATTGTCAGGCAATGCTACAGAAGGAATTGAACACCAGCTTTAATGTTGTTTTCAACGCCAGAGTGGAATATTTCAAACAGCTTCAACAAATCTCTGATAGTGTTCAAACAAAGAAGTTCTCATTTCTCCAGGAAGGCTTTTCTGGAAAGCAAATTGACGGCGAATTCCAAACGCTCTTTAATTATTTGGCTGGTGCTCGCAATAAGTTGACCCGTGGTATGACAAGGTATAGATATTTGGCCACGCTCATGCCTCTGGAAGATGGACAGAACATCAAAACCGAAAACGTCGAGCTTTCTGATTCCCAAGAAGAGATGATATGTATTATCTGCCAATCGCCAATTACTGTCGGATCATTGACATCTTGTGGGCATAAATTCTGCAAAGCGTGTCTCGATGAATGGTTGAGCACGGGCCATTCGTGGTGTCCAATGTGTAAAACATACACTGACAGGGACACAGTTTACTATTTCACGCATTACAAATCTGACTTGAAAGCACAAGCAGTGGAAAATGGGAATGGAGAGAATTCGCAACTCGAAGCGCATCATGGAAACTCAATCCATCAAATCTATAAGCAAATGGATCCCAAGGTTCTCAAACAAATTCAACGAATTAAATTGTCCAACTCCTATGGGTCGAAGGTTGATATGATTGTCAAGCAGGTGCTCCATTTGAGAAGCTTGGACCCTGACGTACAAATTGTCATTTTCAGTCAATGGCAAGACCTTTTGGTCATTCTTGCGTTTGCGTTTGATAAAGCCAATATCTCCTATGTTTCAGCTAAGGGGTCACATGTGGCGGCGTACAAGAATCGAAAGATCGATCCTGTTGAAGAGTTCAAGAGCAAGAATCCCATCAAGACTTGTTTCTTGCTAAACGCACAGGCACAAGCTAGTGGATTAACGTTGATCAACGCCACGCATATCTTTCTCTGCGAACCGTTGGTTAACACCCCAACAGAGCTCCAGGCGATCTCAAGAATCCACCGGATTGGCCAAAAGAACGTGACAACCGTGTGGATGTTTGCGATTGAGAATAGCGTGGAGGAGAACATTGTCGAAATAGGAACCAGAAAGCGTTTGGAATATCTCCGAGCCAACGCTAAAGAGAACCACATCCAGGCCAAAGAAGACGCGGACCAGATGGTTGAGAACGACATTCGAACTGCCGAGTCATTTGCATTGACTTTGGGACAGACTGCTGACGGTGGGAGACAGTTCTCGGGGAATAGCGAGTCGATTGCAGATTCGGATTTGTGGAATGTGTATTTCGGAGAAGACCCAGAGACTGTCTAACAGAGTAACTACACTCATGTATCTATAATAATATACCCTAACAGAGCACAGAGTAACTCATGGCTCCATAATTATTGAGCCTAACAGAACAAGAGTAACTACATGGATCATAATAATAGTACCTAACAGAGCAAGAGTAACTACATGTATCCCCAAAAATACACCCTAACAAGTCTCATTAAATACTACAGTACGAATTCTCATCATATCCCTGGTACACCTTGCCCAACTCCGACAACTGGTTACACTTTTCCTTGACAACCTCCACCGGAATCCCCAACTGATCACTGATCCATGACACTGGTACACCCTCAGACATGGACGCGGTGTTGGAGCTGATGACACTCATGATTTTGTCGGACACATCCAAATTGCTGGAAGCCCCGTTTCCATTTTCGTTGACAAAGAGCCCATTCTCGGGCTTGACGCCACTCTTCAATAAACCCTGAGCCTCCAAATGGTTTTCAAGTGCGTAAAGCATATGGTATAACACTTCATTGTAGTCGGTGACCTCGCGGATTGTGGAGTGCTGGATACTTTTTCTCAGCTGCATTACCTTCAATGCACCTGTCACGTAGACGTATTTGTTTTCCAACGCCAGAAACCGCTCGGTTTCCTCGCTAGCTGTAGGGCCTTTCTCGTTGACCCATCTCTTGACGTCTACCGACCCCGTACCGTCTTCAATAGTAACGGTCACGGCACTTGTGAAGTTCTCGACCTTTCTGACGACTCCCACAAACGAAACCATGTTCAAAGACACGTTGTTGACCTCGAATTCTCCATCGGGTACTGGCTGGGTGGAATCGTGGATCTGCTTAATAGTGACGGGACTCAAAGTGGAACGCGTCTGCTGTCTTTGAGAATTGTTGAATTCCGAGTACTGGGCGTCCTGGTTGAACCCGCCGTCGCCGTAATTGCCGTAATTTCCGTAATCCATTGAAGTAGTTCGCGTCTTGATTAGATAGAATGTAGTTATATCTGTGGAAGTGTATAGACATCACGTGATTTACACTAGACATATCCATTTAGTCGAATATACGGTAATGGATTTTGATATTTTGGCTCTTTGTGAGCTTTATATATATATATATATATATATATATATATATATAAACTCTCTGGCTTTCAAAAGTGTGAAATACTCCCGACCTTCATTTTCTTCTCATGAGCTCAGCGATGGCATACATGCATTCAGTCTTTTACCCAATGAAGTACTTACTTCACCCAAAATACGAAGCCTTGGCAAGTTTTCTTAGTGAAATCCGCTTTGGCGCCAACAGGTTTATCAAGACCCTTATTCACATTGTTTTCATGCATAGGTACGGAAGAGTGTGGACTATATATTCAGCATATTCAACATTAGGTGCGTGCAGAGATGATAGAAGCAATAGAATCGTGCAGAGATGATAGAAGCAATAGAATCGTGCAGAGATGATAGAAGCAATAGAATCGTGCAGAGATGATAGAAGCAATAGAATCGTGCAGAGATGATAGAAGCAATAGAATCGTGCAGAGATGATAGAAGCAATAGAATCGTGCAGAGATGATAGAAGCAACAGAAAGAGTAAAAGAGACTAGACGACTGGGATCTGAACAGCGTAATTTTTCTTTATTATCCGATTATTCTAACCAATGCTAGCTTCTATGGGCCCCTAGTTCAAGTCAAAGGCATACTTGGACTTCCTTCTGATCGTCTTACCATACTTGTAGAATAAGAATGGAACAGGAATCAACACCACAGCAACACATCCCAACAACGTGCCTGCCCACTTGATCTTCATCTTGGTGAACATTTGGCGGGCGAAAAGTGGGAAAATGGCTCCGAATGCAGATCTCAAGAAGGTGTTGCCGGCCAACGCAGACGCCGCAAACAACAAGTAGCAGTCAATGATGTAGTTCAAACATGGAAGGAAAATGAGAATGAGTCCCATACCGATTGGAGCCGTTCCGATCGTCGGAACAATCCAATGCACCTTATCCGGAAAATCTCCAGCCCATCCCAACCAAAATAAACCACCAGCGAAGATAAACCCGCCAATCATCATGGGAGGCAATCTCTCCTCGGGAATAATCTTTCCTCCGTTGTTCGCAATGACCCTGGCATATCTCTTGTCCAACCAGAGCGACAAGAGGCCTCCGAGGAAGATACCAATAAGCATGGCGATGTAGGGCAACTCGCCAACACCCTGGGAAAAGCCGTATTCGCCAATGAAGATCAAGGGCACCGCCGTCAAAAACAAGTACAACAAACCGTAGATGAATGCGTTGTAAAGAGTGATCAAGAACAAGATTGGCTCGGTGAACAACATAACCAACGGTCTGGTTATGTTTTTCTCACAGATTTCCTTCAACGACAACGACACGGTCTCGTGAGGGGCATGGATCCCCCAGTTGCCCGTTCTTCTTCTCATGAGCTCGGCCTTTCTGACCAAAATCAACCCGTGGTGAGACTCATCCAAGAAGAACACCACGACAAACAAAGAAAGAACTCCTATGAGCCCACCAAAGTACATGGTCCATCTCCATCCCAAATCGGGGTTCTTGACAGTGAAGCCTCCAAGAATAGGTGCTAACATGGGACCACCGAACAACACCATGGCGAAGTTGGTCATGGCTCTTCCTCTGGACACAGCAGAGAAGATATCGGCTAACGCAGCTGGGGCTACGACAAGCGGAGCACCACCAACAAATCCTGAGAAGAACCGACAGAGCATGATGGTCTGGATGTCCTTGGCTGTTGCTACCGCAAAACAGAAGCAGATGAACCCGAACATAGAAGGCACAAGGACGAACTTACGGCCGTACAACTCCGAGAGGGGCCCCCAGATGACGGGACCCGATGCAAAACCGAACACGTACAACGATGTGCCCAAGGTAGCCACGGTAGCTCCCACATGGTATTGTTTCATGATCTCTTCGGAGCCTTCGGCGAATATGGCCGAACTCACAGAGGCCGAAAATGCAGAGAGTCCCACAGCAAAACAGCTGATGATTTTCTTGGTCAACGGCCAGTTGTGAGGAAATGTAGGGTCGTCGGGCCCGTCGAAAGCAACGGCATAGGGGTCCCGATCGGGAAGCATCGGAGGGTATGGTTTGTCTCCTCCCATAGAGGGCAATGGCAGCGAAACGTTGCTGGCGTCTTTGTAGAGCTCTTCAGCACCAAAAAGTCTCCTGCTCATGGTACGAGATGCTGAGTCAGCAGTTACAGATAGGTAGACGGAGGCCTGGTTGTTGGCGGAAATCTGGTCTTCCAAATCGTGGCCACCAAACACTTTGGGCTCATCCTCTGAGTCTCCATGGGAAGACTCATGGTCGGTTTTATTGTGAATAGTGTTGGATTGTCTGGTGGAGGACAGAGCCGAGTCCGCTTCAAGATTTTGGGATGTATCCATGCCTATAATAGATTAAAAGGTTCGGTTGCGAAGACCTAGGAACACCAATGTAGAAACACCACTGTAGAAACACCAATGGGAAAAGATTGTACGGACAAACTTGACAGCAAATGGTTGGGAACCGGCTTCTATTTATGTTCTCCGTGAAAATAAAGCCGGTGCCATTCACACGAAGCAAACCCGCATCTGACAAATGCTTGTCCTGCGTACGGATGTCAGACAACGCTCTTTTGCATTCAACGGAACTTAAACAATCCGGAGAATTTGGGTCGGCACCGATGGTGGATGGGTATATGCAGGAGGGACCAGATGACAGCACTGGAAGAAATGTTTCTGGGAGGGCGGTGTGAAGGTAGCTAGGCGCACTGGCGGTCCAGAATTGGAACTGTAGAGCGGAAACAACCCTCTTAGCCTTGGAAACGACTTGTGACAAGAAAAAAGGGAGGATAACGGCTGTGTTGCTCCACCTGCAGATAACACGATATCGCCGACTCCGTAGAGTGTATACAGGAACACGATATCACGGCGGGTCGGTGTTTGGTACTTTCCGTTGTGTAACTTTGACAGAGGAATTCGACTGTGTGCAGGTCCGTCGGCGATTTGGTGCCGAGCCACTTCTGAAATCTGACCTTGGGAGTGCATGATGTACGCTTTCGTGTGGCAGTCCGGCTCGCTCTACGGTTGGCAATGCCGTTTGGGTCGTAATTTGGGATTATTTTTAGACGGAGGTACAAACGGCTAGCGGATGGATGAAACATCCGTTATTGACTGGCAGGTTCCTGAACTGGAGATGTAATGGGTATCGGCGGAAATTTATCGAATGTCAATAGAGAAGAGCACAAAAATTATAGTTGGAGACCAAAAGTCATTACTGGAGACCAAAAGTTATAACAAAAGTCGTAATTGGAGACCAAAAGTCATAATTACAAACCACAATTTATAGATTTGGAGACTAACAGTTATAATTGAGGGCCAAAAGTCATAATCACAGACCACAATTCATAGAGTAGGAGATCAAAAGTCACTACATATACTGCAGTTTCTTCTACCGATTCCGGCTGAAGTTGTTCACTATCGGACACTAGTTCATTAAGTATGGCGTGCTGCCAGCCTCAGCGCTGCTAGTGCTGCTCCCCTAGCGCCTGCACCCCTTCGGAGCAAAAAAGCGTAATACTTTGCACTCCAATTCTTACGTAACTTTGCATCGAAACCATGACTTGACGGGAAAATACTTCGTACCATCGTACCGAAGGCCTCTGACAGGTCCACGTGAGGGAGGGATTGACAGTCCATCATCCGAAAATATCTATAATGACGATTATTGATATTTGAAAAAAAATACAGAGTTAGAGACCAAAGTCATACTTGGAGACCAAGCTCAAAACTCATTTCTTGTTCTCGCCGTGTCCATTGCCGCATGACATGTTCACACTGTATTCGCATACTTGCAATAGTGTACCACTCTTTAATTGGTACTGTAGCAGTTATTACAAATTCTGAATTGCTCAAAATGTGTCATCATCATTCATTCAATTCAGGTTTTCTCTCGATTCCCACTCTCCACTTTTCTTGATTTTCAAAGAACCAGCAGTTTCACTATTTCTTTGACGAATCAGATTATATATTTGACCTAACAAAACTATCTTTATAAAATGAGGAGGATACAAAACCCCTAATGCATGAAATGAAAAACGAAATCCAAAAGATCTAGTAAAGCTTGAAAGTAGTGGAAGTGAAAAAAATCAAATGTCCGCTAATAAATTGCTGGCAATTGTATGTAACGCAGCATATAATAAAGTATCCAGTGCTTCTAGGCTCCTCTAACTCGAATCAAATAGGCATTCGTCATGAATATCACACCATCAAAGAGTCTGAGATGTTCGTTTTTCTCAAGTCGGTCACAGAATTTAGTGATCTGACATACTCGATGGAATTGAAGTGACACCTTAACACCCTCCTTGCTTGTCAAATACTCAATGTGAGGCACTCAATTCGCCGCATAGTCCCGTTATCTAACGAAATCTTGGAGAAGTATTGTCAAATTAAATTTATTAAAATTTGGAGATTTTTTATTTATAAGTATATTTTGAATATTTTGTCAACAACGTGCAACTAGGAACCATTTTTCATGGACCTGATAGAACTGATGATGCTATCACTCTTGATATCCTTACGTCAAAGTCATATTATGTCAACAATTTGAGAGGGTTGGTCATCTGTCAATTGTTGACTATCCTGATGATCCAACCCAGAACTTCTTCTTCTTCTTGAAGTTTTACGATTAATTTAATTTGCTCTCAGAGGATACGCATCCCATCGAGTTCGTCGAGCATAGTTAAACGCTGAACAATAAATAGACACTTACCAAGCTGACAGTATTGAAAGAATCAGAAGGAATTGAATTGTAGTGACCAACCTCCACATTAGCACAACTAGGAACATCAGGCATATCAGGATGCTTCCAGATGAACCAGAAACAGAACGCTTGAGGTGAAGCTGTTGGGCCCCAGGACCACGAGTCGTTAGCCGCATAAAGCCAATCTTTTCTTATAAATGGATCTCTAACTTTGATTACCAATCGCACCTACAACTTCCTACCCGATCCACCGGAACAACAGCCGTCTCCATTCAGTATCAAAATTATTCGATCATCTTGTAATACCCAAAATTATTCGATATCATCCGTGATTTCCAAAAATATTCGATATTATCCGGTAATTCCCAAACTGTTCGATATCATCCAGTAGTTCCCAATCTCTATTTTCCTCCCGACCCAATTCCGTCCCCAATGCCCTTCTAGTTTCTCTCGTCTCTGATTTCTTCCATACCGGTCTACTCACCACAACATTATCCTCGTCACGGAACTCCCAGAAGTACCTCAAACAAACCGGTCAGCCTACTTACTCGAACTTAAATACCTCCTAGCTTTTTTCTTCCTCGTCATCTCTCCTCCTTCTCTTCTTCTCGTCCTAACCTTCTCCACGGTCTCTGTACAGGCTCAGCAACGTGACCGTCGATTTTCTATCAAGCAACAACTCATCCTCATCCCCCTCTTCCTCATGGACTCCCTTCTGGTCGACGAATCCGAATTGCTCATGGTGTCCCTGTTGGACCCGTCCTTGAAATCGGACGTGCAACTCGCCTCGGAAGCAAACGACACCTCCGACCAACCCAACCAACAACTGGTGATGCCACCACATGGTGAAGAAGACATTGATAACGTGTTTGAGTTTCAGCAGTTTATCGACAGGCAGAATTCGGAGCCGTCCGAGCATCGCGACGGGAAAACCGCCATGGCAGCCTTGAAAATGATCGATCTTAATTCTCTAGATGTAGACCACCTGGTCCAACGTGCCTCCAGCGACTACGACGGCGACACTAGGGAATCTGCCGATGCGTCGCCTTCAGGTTCCATTGTACATGTGGAGTACAATCCCAACGAAAAGTTGAAAAGACTTGGAAGACCCAGAAAGCACATGAATGGGGTTCGTTCACCTGCGCCAGGCGAGTCTGCATCCGACAATCTCGAAAAGGCCACGATATCGAAGTTCCGCTTCGATGAAAGACCAATTGAAGGTCCAGGGTCCCGTGGCGGAGACCCAATGCATCATCGCAAGAGTAAGGGGAAACTTACAGAATCTTCAGCTCTCAAAAAGCGGAAGCAAGCGCTACTTAATTTCACAAAGTCAGACGATTCGACGTCGTTGGGACTTCTAACGGCAGAAACTGATGCGGGGCCACTGGTGAAGGATGAAAATGGACAGACAGAGGAGCCTGGCGAAGCTGACGAGACAGAGTTTAAACTGGATATTGGCGTAGGTTTTGAGGAACCAAATACTCTGGATGTCAAAGAGGAAAGTCAGGAAAATGGAGACCAAGACATGAAGTTAGTGGCTGAAGACGTAAAAGAAAAGGCTGAAGGAAAGGCTGAAGTAAAGGCTGAAGGAAATGCTGAAAAAAAGACCGAAGAAAAGGCTAAAGGAACGGCCGAAGAAGAAAAGACAGGTGATTCGAATTCTAGTGGCTCACAGCCTGAAACCTCCGAAGTCAATACTGGGCAACCGATAGAGGTAAGCTCACAAACAACAGAGATTGAGAACCCAGACGTTTCGCTCAAAGCAGATGCCGAGCCTCCTAGGAAGAGACCAAGGGCTGCCAAGGAGAAGAAACCGCCAGTAAAGAAGCCAAAGAAGGAAGCCAAAAAGCCAGCGAAGGAGTCCAAGGACAACAAGGTCAAGAAGTTGACTCTAAGCTTCAAACCCAGAGCGAGCCGTACCTCCATTGTTCGGGAGAGAAACAGAATCACAAGAACGTATCCTGGCCCGTTATTACCCGTCCATTTTGATCTTTACGACGACAACCTTATGAGCGCCGATGCCAACGCAGCAACTTCTGGTGAAAAATTGGCACTCGGTTACCCAGTCAAGCCCTGCGCTTACCTGGATGACATAATATTTCTCATTGGCTACTTGACAAAATTCAACCATATTGTTGATGTGGGACCTATGGGCCCGGAGGATATCGAGATTGGACTCGGCTTGGTGAACAATAACCCAGAAGTGCCAGCGCGAGTACCTCCAGCCATGGACCAGTTGTTCCGCAGATTAATAGCGCTTGTTCTCAACAGAAAGAAACCAATTCTCTTGAGTATGCAAAGAACTGCCATCCAAGAACTTCGTGGACAGTATATCGGGCTTGGATTACCGCAGGAATGGAGAGACGATGAGCATATCCGAGCTGTCACTAGTCTTCCGTGCGATCCCGTCAAAGATAGGGTGGACACCACGAAGCCAGAGATTTCCTCGGCCGATAACATTGAGTATCAGGCACCAGCAGAAAAAATGAATCCATTTCTAGAGCCCGAGTTTGAGGAATTCGGCCTTCTGGGTATCGAGAAACCTTTGGACAGATTAATCATGTTGAGATGTTTGGCAGTGTGGTCACTTTCTGCCTCGAACCAACTCAAAACATTCTTAACTAAGGTGATCAACGGGCAGGATATTCCTGGTGAGAGAGATACGACGTACGGATCAAGAGCGGTTCTCAAGGGATTCACTCAGACCTCGGACTTAAAAAGGGAACTCGAATTGAAGATCTCCAAGAAGAACAAGGGCCAGCTGACTCCCGTGGGCACGCCCGATCCAGATTCAATTTCCAGGTATATCGACCCTACCTCCGATCCGCTAGCTCACCCAATGGCATTGAGATTCAACGAGTTTTTGGTTGGAGATTGTGGTTTCCATATTGGTCGCTTCTATTTAGTGAGAATGGCCGACGGAGCCTCTGGAGGAATCAGTTCGATTGAGAAAATGAAGAGCTTGGCCAAGGATGCGGCTAGAGTTCGTTCGTCGATCCCGTCGAGCTTCAAATTGTATGTTGAAGATGTACATCAGATGCTTACGGATTCACTTGCAATGTTTGGGCCGGAGTTTGATGAAGCCGGAAACGAGGTTGAAAATACCAGCACATCAAAACCTTCCCAGAATTGGTATGTCGTTGCCTCCAATGCTGCTGAGTTACGCACTTTCCTTACTCACCTTGGTTCTCGGTTGGGTTTGATTGAATCAGACGAACCAGCCATATCAACCGGAAGTCTCGCATACAAGCCGCTTCGTCACATGTACAGCTACCTCAGCCTTATCCAGCCGTTGCTAGAGGAGTTTGGGAAATTGGAAGTGACGGGCGTGGGCGAAATCCGGACTTCTCGCAAAAAGAAAGTCAACTACTCTGCGTCAAGAGAGCCCGAGTGGAACGAAGACGAAGAAGAACCCGAGGAATATGCCCCAGCTGACCACGACGACGACGACGATTACGACGAATTTGACGAAGGAGATGGGGAAGACTACGTGGAGTAGAGCTGCATTTTCATTGGGCGGTGTCATGACTACTGTATAATACAATCTAAATCAACCAATCGACAACAAAATGGCCCAGTTACAACTTCTGGGCTCCTAGCATAAGGTCGATTTTTTGTCTCAACTCCTCTTCGTGCTCCTTGAAGTAGTCAGCTCTTCTCACCAACTCCTCGTTGTAGCCCTCCTCGCTCTTCAAGGCCTTTAGCGTCTCAGCCTGGCTCTCCAACCATTGTTTTAAGAATTTCACTGGATCCTCACTCAATTCTCTGTAGAAGGCCTCTCTAGCATTGACATTCTGCAACGTGGCAATTCCAAGCGATATTCTCTGATTCAAAAACTGGATGTGCTCATCCGACTCCGACATACTCTCATAAGCACTCTTGTTCTCTTCAAGAATCTCTTTCTGGACCTTGGTGATAGACAACGGCAATTCCACCGGAATGTCGACCACAACATCACCCAAAGTGGTTGATTTGGTGGTGTCGACTTCGTATTCAAGAACAACGGGGCTACGCGGACGTAAGTGCGGCTGTGTGTGCTTGTACAAGTCCTTGAACTTGAAATGGTCCACCTTCAACAAGGATCTCAACGTTTCGTCACACCGCACAACAGAGAGATCGTTCTCGTCTTCTTCCTGGACACTCATGGACTGGGAGATGATGGTCGAAGCCGAAACGGCTGGAACTGTAGTGAAAGTGTCAGCCTTCTTGAACAAGTTCTTGAACAACACGTATTGCCAGATCAGAAACACCAATTCCTGCTGGGAGGCCACGCGTTTTCCGGTGAACTGGGCCATGGGCGCCGAGAGCAAGAGTCTGGACGAGTAGTCTTTAACCAAGATGGCGATTTTCGTCTTGATGGGGAACGCTCCCGCTCTTTTGATATCTATACCGTCAAACAGCCACTGGGACGAGCCGTTGGCGAAATTTGTGTTGGGGTTGCTTGCGTTGGCAGCCTCGTCTCTCCACTCGATGATGTTGGACTGACTGCCTTGCAAATTAGGGTAATCTCCGTTGGGAACGATCTCCACTGATATTCCCGAGAGAAACGAGCTGAACTTCTGTGTTTCGTCGTCTTTGGCGGCCGAATCTGAGGAGATAAAGCGGCCCTCAATGCGCAACGTCCATTTACCGTCGCCATTCGCTGTGTCCGACATGGCGCCTGTCTGTTGTCTCTGCCATGGCATGTTTTCACAGGTATTGTAGATGAACACACGCAAAATGCCGGTTTCTCGCTTGACGTTGTGGGGCTGCATGGACGCAGCCTGAACAGACTGGAAATCCAAGCCCTTCTGCGCAATGAGAAGATCCAACTGCTTCTCGGACTCCTGGAGTTTTTTGTATAAGTCCAAGTTGGGAACTTTGTTGTAGAGTTTGGTGGGGATGTTGACGTCGGTGGGGATGAAAGAGACGGCGGCTCCAGGATTTGAGGAGGTATGGATCTTTGTGGGAGCTTCTGCCACCGGAGCGCCGGGCTGCGGGATATACTGTTGAGGAGGCATGAAGATGGTGTTGATGGAGTAGGTGGAATTTGTTTTGAGGCCGCGAGGTGGTGCAGGCCCGTGCACCATGAAAATGGGGGTTTCTGGAGTGGGGAGTTTTGGGGTAGAGGAGGGGAGAGATGTGTGTAGGGGCTGATTGGGGGGTTGAATTAGCAGTTTGGTATTTATTTTATGTGGTTTTTGTCGTTTTGGTCCGTTTTACGGTTATTCTATGTGATGGGTGTATATGCAGGATGGACATAGAGTGAAGCGGACACCATGGAGAATTAAGATTGAAAAGAGAAATATAGACTCATGTTGTTAAATGAAAGTGAATCAGGAAGTTCATGGCCCACCTGTTTCGATGTTTTCTTCTCATTTTCTCAGTTTCTGCCCATCTTCTTAGTGTCTGCCCATTGGGTTGTGCTACCATACTGCACAGCACCACCATAGACTCTCCATGATTCGTTACCAGATTCTATCAAATTCCAACAAAGAGTCTCATTCCAAACGAGTTATCTTGCTGACTACTTTACATACTCTCTCTTTTTCCTTTTTTTTTTCCTCCTCTAATTTTTAGTCGTAGTCACCGTGAATTACCTCTATGCTTGACTTCGTCCGACTTCCTCCTCCCATTTGACTTTCCGTTCCCTTTAAATTAAAAAACAAGTCTGAAACTCCATCATTCCCTTCAACCAACTACCCTTATTTCATGCCCAATCTCCCACCTCTTGCCCCTTCTTATCATAGCCATCCTACTCCTTCCACCTCAAAGTGCAGGCTCCACTTTTAACTACCATGGCCAAAGAAATCAAGATCCGAAGGCGCAAGCCAAAATCCCAGACAACCCAGGACGCTCGAAATGTTCGAATTCACGAGATACGCAAACGGAAGCGAGACTTGCTTCTGCGAATCAACTATTCCACCGTGGTCACCGCCATCGTTCTTCCTCTCGCAGCAATCTGCTACTTGATCCTCCAGAACAAGCTGTTTGTTTCCCAGAATCCTCGCACGTTTTGGTTTCTGGTCATTTATTATAACATCACCATGTTGGCCTTCACGGCGGGCTACCACAAGTGCTATGCACATCTGGCGTTCAGGCCAAAGTCCAACTGCCTACAGCTTTTCTTTGTGGTTCTAGGGGCTGGAATGGGGCTTGGGTCGGCCAGAATCTGGGCCGCGTTGCATCGGTGCCATCACCAGTTTACTGACGATCCTGAGCGAGATCCGTATTCGATCAAAAGGGGCTTCTTGTGGGCCCACTGGGGGTGGTTGTTGAAACGGCCAAAGACAATAGCTTTCTACAGGGAATTTTTGGAGAACGAGTTCCCTAGAGGGAGGATGGAGGCGAAGAAAGAGGAATTAAATGATAGGAAGGACGATGGGGAGGACGATGGGGAGGAAGATGGGAAGGACGATGGGAAGGACGATGGCTATGTCAATGTAGATAGTGTTGCCAACAGCATCGACGATGCCCTTGATGGGAACTTGAGCGGGCATAATGAAATTGAAACAGAAATTTCTGCTTCGGAACACGGCCTCGATTTCGACGACAAGAACTATCGTGAGGCCCAGTCGCTATCGTGGATAGTGTGGCAGGAACACCTTACATGGCCGTTCTTCATTTTGACCACCATCGTCATCCCAGTAGTCGTCACCACTACTATCTGTAAGGACACCTGGGTCCACGGACTAATCTATCCTGGAATTCTCCGCATGTTCTGTTGCCAGCAGCAGATTCTCTCCACTGAATCCATCGGCCATTCTAGAAGACTTTATGCCAGTTTTCCGTCACAGCCATTCAATGACAAGAATTCGCTGGTCAACTGCAACAACCCGCTAGTTGCACTTTTGACTTACGGGCAAGCACAGCAGAACTATCACCATGAGTTTCCCCACGATTACCGCAATTGCTTGCTGATGTGGGCACTAGATCCCACCAAGTGGTTCATCTGGGTGTTGGAGAAATTGCGGTTGGTGGACTACGTGGGAAAAACACCATCCAACTTGGTTGTGCAGCTTCAGATCCAGCAGCAGCAGCTTGTGTTGAATCGCATGAGATCCCAGTTGAACTGGGGCACCGCCATTTCTCAGTTGCCTCTGATCAACATCAGAGAGTTTCGCCAACTCTGTGAATCGGCTGCCACTCAGGATAGAATTTACATTGTTATCCAGAATATCATCCATGACATCACTCCATTCATGGACCAACACCCCGGAGGATTGGCTCTTCTCAAGGCCTCTCACGGAAAGGATGCCACACGTGCTTTCTACGGAGGAGTCTACGGCCATCTGACAGCAGCAGTGAATCTATTGGCTACTATGAGGATTGGGGTTCTTGACACTGGTAACGACGAGGATGTGTGGAGACGAGTGGTGAGAGAAGAGGGGGATGTTAACGCCCGAGACTCACGGAACAGTCTGTCGTACCGAATTGCCGAAGCAGCGTAGATTCAAGGTGGCTTTCTTATTCACCATCAAATTTGTACACAATTCGGTTTGGGATTAATACTGGCGACTCGGCAAGGAATGGTACCGCCACAACATTCAGACACTAATTACTAATAGCTTTGGCTGCTACGGGCTCGCCAAGCTTATTTAATATGAATTTTCTTATAATTAGTATTTGGTTTACTAAGTTATTTCTGTCATCAGTGCTTCTTTCTCTATCAACTTCTTTTTCTTTCATTACTCATTTCGAAGCCATTATTTTTCTCTCTACCGGACTTCTTTCTACCAGTACTTCCTTATCTACTAGTACTTCTTTCTCTACCAGTTTTTCTTTATCGCACTTTTTTCTTCATCATTACTCATTTCGAGACCAATACTTCTCTCTTCATCAGTACTTCTTTCTATACCAGTATTTCTCTTTTATCATTACTTCTTTCCTAATTAATTCTTTCAACTACAACGTCTTTCTCAATCACTAATTTAACCTCTATTTATCAAAATTCTTCCTTGGCTACCTATGACTCGACGTACCTGCACCTCGAGCATATTCTTCAGAAGAATTGACATCAGTTGATTTCCACCAACACAGATGACACCCAAGCTTTTCCACATTGTCGACTACCGTGGCGCCACGGTCGAGGACTTGGACATCCGCCCAGCCATTTCCATCAACCCCTCCACGCCGTTGGACAGAGCCATCGAAGTTTCTTTTGAGCACGAATTCACATACTTACCAGTCATCCACGAAACCAACAAGCGGTTATTAGGAGTGTTGAACGTTGAACAGATAAAGGGAAACGCTCAGAAGTTGCGCAAGAGCGCCTTGAAGCCCATCACGAAAAACTACATGCTCTGGTTCAACCCAAATGCCCGGGCCAAATATGAACAGGAAATCATCACCAAGAACACCACACCTTTGAACCTGAAGATCTTGAAGCCCAAGGCCTCAAAAGGCAAGAGTTTCCAGGTGTTGACTCCGTTAACTCCTTTGGAAGGGTTGGCGCAGTTCTTCAACACCGGCAACTTCTTTGCTATCATCACCAATGGTGACGGGAACTTGGTGTATGGCGTGGTTACGCCCGAGGATTTAATTAAGTACGAGCACTCCAGACCTAGACTATAATTACACTAATGGAATACACAAAGTACCGGCTATCTTCTTCAAAGTTCGTAGATTTAAGCTATTTATCGTTCTCTCTTGGATCTATCGTGGAATCTCTCTTGGATCTATTGTGGAATCTCTCAGGGATTTACTGTGGATTCTCCATCTCACGGATTTATTGTGGAATCTCCAACACCAACTTTCCGGTGGTCTTTCTGCCCTCCAACGCAGTCGTAGCCTCCTTGTATTCAGACAACGGATAGGTTGTAATCTCAAGCTCGATCACCTTGTCTTGCAAAGCCTTCTCCAAAATGTCAGAGTAGTGGTTCCATTCTTCTTTGGTGGCGAGGTATCCGAACACGGTGGGTCTCACCAACTTGAGGTTCTTAGGAGTCAAAATGTTGACGGGAATTGGTGGAACGACACCGGTAGCGTTTCCGAAGCTAATCAACGTACCCTTTCTGGCCAAAGCATCCACCGAATGCTGGAAAGTGTCCTTTCCGAGTCCGTCAAAGGTTGCAGCCACACCTTTTCCACCGGTGATCTCATTGACTTTGGCCACCACGTCGTCGCTCAGCTTGATGGCATATTCAGCACCCAACTTCTTGGCAATGGCCAACTTCTCATCGGTGGAAGCTGTGGCAATCACATGGGCACCCAAGCTCGAAGCGTACTGCGTCAAGACCTGGCCCACGCCGCCCGCAGCTGCCCATACCAAAATGTAGTCGCCTTTCTTGACTTCGTAGGACTCGTGAGCAAATGTGATAGCGGTCAACCCTTGCACCAAAGCGGAGCTCCAGAGCTTCAATTGTTCGTCGGTAGTTCCTGCTGGCAACTTGGTCAACTGAACGGCGTTCTGGGAGATCTTCGTGTACTGAGCAAATGTTTTGGGTGACAAGTACGCAACCTTGTCTCCAACCTTGTAGTCTTTAACGTTGTCACCGACAGCAGCCACGACACCTGCGGCCTCTCGCCCGAAAATTAAGGGAAAAGTGGCCGGGTAGATGCCCTGTCTGAAGTAAGACTCGATGAAGTTGACACCAGCGTACTTATTCTTGACAATGATGTCGTCTGGCTCGGTAATCTGGGGAGACTTGACATCGCCGTAAATGATTCCGTCGGGAGTTTCGGAGACGTCGTTAACGAAGGAAGCCTTCTGTGTGGTTGGGATCGACATAGTATAGAAGCGAAAACTAGGTAATTGGGTGTTTAGAGGAAGTTTTGGTGTATTAGAAATCTGGAGAACATTGAGGAATACCTGCGCTATATATATAGCTCGCACTAAGATTGCTTATTAATGTGGCATGCGGAACCACAGTTGGGGAAAGATGGGGAGATTTTATTTTTGATCGCGGAAGTTTCGGGCAGTAGAGGGGGGATGTGGCTCTTTTATCGTGATTCTCTGTGGTTGCCTGTGGTTTCTTGTCGGATAAGCTAGGGTGATGTTATCTATTCGCAGCCATTAGAAGTGAGAAGTGAACAGGGAATCAGGGTGAGAAAAAGTGTGAGATAATACATTGTTGACGATAGAGATGATACTGGATGGAGTGATTACTGGATGGAGTGATTAATGGATGGAGTGGTTACTAGATAGAGAGAATACTGGATCGACATTTGAAGTGTTTGACTTCAAGTGTTGGTGATACGGATCCAAGTGTGGCCACGCACTTTTTGCTAACTTACTGATTGTGCGACAGTACGGAGAAATTGTAGACATGGAAAATCCAGCACTTCGAACATCTGGAAGCAACCGTTGCTTAGAACACGTAACACGACATATAGTACGTAACTCAACATGTATGTGCGTGATTTTTCCAGACCTTCTAGGGATGAAGTCAGTGTGCATTCAGACATTTGTTTGCTATGGATGGTGATTCTGGAAAAGTCTTCAAGAAAGGTGGTTGCGAAATGTGAAAACTGAGCGACCTGTCATAGTCCGGAGATCGTCGATACCGAAATTGGATCATTACTGAATATCTGCAATGGCGAGGCCATTAAGGAGTTGTGTGAAATGCTCTTGGCAGCAGAGCCGGAGTCGGGCCGGAGTCGGGCCGTTTAGCATGACGCCGTTAGCGGAAAGATCCAGTAGAAAGAATGTAGAAACTTTAACAAACAGCAAACACCGACATAGGTACAATCTACCCAACTCATCCTTTTTGAAAAAGCTTAATTGAAAAAATCTTGATCTGAGAGGATTGGCCCGTTTTCTTTTGGGCTCAGGTAATCTTTCAAAGTTGCGCGAGCATCGAAGAAAACGGGCCATTCTATTCTTTCCGTCCGGTTCCCTTATTAGCATTAGCTTGTAGCGAGCATAAGTCTGATGCGATTTAGCAACGCCTAGAGAATTAAAAAATCTTCCACTTCAATGAGTTTTGATGAGAGTTACTTCCATGAGTTTTGATTAGAATTACTAAAGTAAGTCCGGGCAGAATGCACTCCGAACAAAGCCTAAATTGCCAAGACACATTATTACGGACCAAAGTGGGGCATTTACGGCTAAGAAATTGTAATGTTAGGGTGTGACTGCAAGGCAATCATGCGAGCTGACGCTTCTAGGAGAGAAACGAGCCTATGAATTTACTATAACCTTCATTTCTTACTCGGCCATCCATTTCTGGGCCATGAACTCGTTTTGTGTCGCCTATCGTACACTCGCTAGTCCTAGAACATTCCTGAAACATATGAGACCCAGCTTGCGCAAAATGACAGAGCCCGCTTGATCAAATAGTGAAAACGTGAAAACTCAGCTTTTGCCTAATAGTACGCGATTCTCGTAGTAAGCCAATACGATAAGAAAATAACAATCGAGTCAGCTGCACGGGACATGAAGCCAGCTTTTCTGGGCCCTCGTGAAATCATGCTTTAGCGGCTGTGAGATGCAATGGGAAATGCCCCATTATCGACAAAAAGAACGATCTCCCCACGAAAAACTTGAGAGAATCGAGAATGAGACTCTTCCCCATAAAAATCTTCAATCTTCGGTAAGCCAATACCACATTCTCTTCAGTTTCGTCTTTTCTTTCCTCTTGGCGCCTTTTTCTCTGGTCGAAGATTCTCTTTGGCTTGCTGAGCCAATGTCCTGTCCACTTCATCTCCATGCTGCACTTTCTGATGCTCATGTCCTTCCTTATAGGCATACGCCAACAGAATGCGGTTATTCATCAACAACATTCCGTCCATTTTGGCAATGGCCATATCGCTATTCTCGAAATCGTCATACTCAATAAATCCATGTCCCTTAGATACTCCATTCTCATCTTTCACTATCAATGGAGGTTCTATAAGGTTTCCGAACCTCGAAAACGTCTCTCTCAAATACTTTTCGTCGACCAACGGGCTCAAGTTCTTCACAAAGAGTCTGGCACCCACGCTCATGATGGGTTTCAGGTCTCCGCCTTGAGTAGTTGAATGGTCCGTTTTCTTCATCTTTAACGTTTTCCCAAAGAGCCGAACTCCATTGAGAACATTCAACACATAGCTAGCGTCTTCAGAAGTATTAAACTCCACAAACCCAAACCCCTGGTGGGTCCTCAGGACCCTGTCTTTGGGGAGATTTAGCAGTCGAACTGGCCCCACCTGAATAAAGAGCTCGTATAGAAGCGGCTCTGTGATCTGTGGATCGAGGTTTCCCACGTAAATCGAGGCGTTTAGGTTTCTCTCATTCTCCTGCGGCTTCCGAAAGACGTTCATGTGTCAATCTACACTATAGATGGAAGTTCATCTCTAAGATGGACTTTGGGGCCGCATGCAGGCGAGTCACTGGAGCTATAGGTTTATATGCTATTTGTATTTTCTCTTGATACCTATTCCTATGTTATTATACATTTTGCTGTGTTGTCAGAGCCTTGGCCCGTAGTTTGGTATTTAGGCCAGAACATCCAGGATATTGCCTGGGTCAACATTTGACGTTTCTGCAGCTTCCAATTTGGGCGGAGGTTCCACATTGGCCAATGCTTCCATTTTAGGCGGTGTCTGAGCTTTTTCTTCTTCTGGTGCTATGATTTTAGATGATGTCTCCTCTGGTGCTTCGTCCGAGTCGCTCTCGCTGTCACTGGAATCTGAAGCCGAGTCCGACCCCGATTCTGAATCGGAGTCTGACGAGTCGCTATCGGAGTCCAGGTCAGGCTTGGAAATGCTGTATGCGTCATCTTTCTCTTGAACGTATTCCTTCCAGGTTGAGTCATTGCCGACAATGTAAATCTTGGGATATTCAAGCACAACCTTTTCTGCAAGGACAGCACCAAGGGTATCGTGTGGGTTCAACTTGATGATCGATCGTCTTCTTGGCGAGGTGTTGATGCAATTTTCGAGGTAGAAATGGAGCTTCTCTTGAGCAAAGTGCTCATTCGGAATACTAGCTTGTAACACATTGAGTGGCACGCATTCCCACAAAAGAGTTCGCTCCTTTAGCCGGAAACTGATGAAACTCTTGTGAGCAGCCCCGCTGGAGTCCACAGGGACCCATTCCACCGTCCAGATATAAGAGCCAGCCTTCTTATCGAATCCTGACTTGTTCTGTATACTTCTCGACATTCCTGATGGGAGATGGATGACCATGGTATTTTCACGCTTGATAGAAGTTTGTGGAGCATTGGCAAACACGCGATTGACCTGTTCTGTTCGGGGGTCCTCGATTTCCGTGTTGGGTCTCTGTCTTTTGGATGGGTTCGGAGCAGAAAAACTCCTTTTGAACACATTCCGAGCATTGGTCTTGATGTCAGCTTTCCCTAGCGAAACTCTTCTTTCGAAATTGAGAAGATAGTTGTAGTCTCGATTAACAAGCGCCAGACTGGAACTCAAGGTCTTATTGGATATAAACTTGGTAGGATCCACTTCTCCGCTGCACTCCAGCCGAAGTTTATGCCTTTTTACACACTCCACTGAACATGTCTTGGTGTTACATGCTGGGCAAGTGTACTTGGCTTCTTTTTCCATGCATATCGAGCATGCTTCCGAGGACATTGGGAGTTGAAGTGAAATCTGGAGATGCCGATGCTTGTGCAGATCGTGATGGAAACCCGTACCTCCGACACAACTTAGAGTTGTTGATCTTTCATGACTGTGTATTTTATAGAAGGACGTAGCGTAAATAAGTGAACTGCTATCCAAGGCTTTCTGACGATTATCCTTTGTTTGAATTGGCGCATTGAAGTTATCTCAATTTGCGGGTCCATTCAGAACTCCATGTATAAGAACCCCATCAGCACTTCATGAAGAAAAGGCTAGATGAGCTTGCTCGACCCACAAATCGAGAATCCTCAATAAATCAATAGTTTGAACCATCGAAGGCTTTCCATTATGCCCAAACGGACTTCCCAATGCATTTCACTTAAACTTCCCCCGGTGTACACCCGTACACCATGCTTTAAGTAGTGTAGTTGAAATTTTTTGATTCCACCGTCAAAGCCAGAACACCGATGTTGTCCAGAAGCGTCGCCAGGCAGTTTGTCAGATTTTCGTCCAGGACCGAAAAGGTCTCCGTGCAGTTATTACAAGACTACCAGCCTCTCGGTGTAGCCGGAGAGGTTGTGAAAGTGAAGCCAGCCTTCATGAGAAACTTTTTGCATGTGGGAAACAAGGCATGCTACATGGTGGACGGCCCTAGAATCCCTGTGGTGCAGAGAAAGAGGGAAACTGGTGCAGAAAAGCCAAAGAGAAAGATCCAAGAAAAGGTTTTGGCTCAGGAGCCACAAGCCAAGAAGGAAGCTGCTCCAGCGTTGTCTTTGGACGAGTTATCGAGCTTGTTCACCACCATGCGATCCAGTAAGTCCAAGAAGAGCTCGAGTGTTGGGTTCCAGGCTGAGAGCTCGACTATTGAGTCTGTTGCATACTCGTTGGCTGAACTTGGAGACTCGCTTCCTGACACCTTTACATTGAACGCAAAGAAATACCCTATAACCAGGGACCAGCTTGCGCAGAGTGTTTTCAACTCGACCGGAATCGAGGTTCCTGCTTCTGTCATCAAGGTTGTGGGTGACAATGGCTCTGCCGTGGACGAGATTGCCGAGTCTGGATTATATTCGTGGTCGTTTCTGGCCCCAGGGGACGCCAACATTTTGAAGAGGAAGCTTAGAGTTCAATAGATGCATGTACATAGAATAAGGACTAAGGATATATAATGTAGGTCGGTTTGATCACTTTTAGTATGTTCTGTTACTTGAGGATAAATTTAATTGAAAAATAGAAAGGGAGAATAAATGGTGTGTTTGACAATATTGAATTGATGGTGGGGGAACTAGCTCATATACTTTTATCTCGTCTCACTAGTCAATCTCACGCACTATTCTCTGAGGACAATCTCACGCATTACTCTCAGAGGACAACCTCCCAAGACTTATCTTACCAGTACTGAAAATTTCACTAGACAAATCTCAAAGTTCAACGTCAATCTACAAGCTTCCCTTTTCAAAATTTTCCTTTTCAAAATTTCTTTGTCGTCTCTGCATCCATATCTAAATTCCTGCACTACACACTCTACCTTGCCTAAATCGCTACTGTGCATGGATAGTTTGCACCCAACTACTTTCTTCTATGAGTCTACGGTCAACAGCAGCGAGTCTGTCTCGAATCAGGAAATCGGGTCTACCCAAAAAGTCTCCTCTTTCGCCAATAAAGCAAAAACCTCCCAAACGACCTCCGCCGAAGTCCAATAGTGATGATTCAAGACTAAAAATAATCGACCATAATGTCCAGCTTCAGTATGAACTCACACAAAATCAAACTATGGTCGATGCAATAGACCGACTAGTGGCCAATCAATGGGCTGAACAGACCATGTACCATGATCGCCACTTCAGTCTGGAAGCCAAGCATAATGCTTCCCATTCACCACAAGATCTACTCTTTCTGTTGCGAGGACTCTCCATGGAGACAAAGGCAGAGATTCTCAAGTACCGCAGCCAGCAGCTTCCTAGCGGCATTTTGACCGTGAACCAGTTATATACGATGTTCGACCACTTGGGAAACACATCTGTAGACAGAAGTCTTGAGATGTGCATTCGAGAAGGTCTAGTCAAGAAGTTTGTCATCACCAATGCGCTGCCTGTGATTCTGAGAAATGGCCAGATAGGCTACAATCCGAAGGTGACATATGGCTACGAAAACACCGATGTGGTGGTGAAAACCGAACACTTCCTCAAATTAATTGATGACAGCCAAGGTGACGAGGAAACGTTGGCCAAATTCAAAAATTACGTGGAAAACAACCCGGAGTCGCTCTTCGTGACAAACGAAGACTTTACGGCTCCACAGCTTTCGGCATTGGTCAACTTGGGCTTCTTGACACTAACCTCTAATCACCACAACGAAATCGATGTCCATCAATACTCCATCTCATTTCCAAAGTGTGGAACATTCCTCAAGATCGTCAACTCAGGAAGAACCTGGCTAGTGAAGACTCTTGGGAAGTCAAAGTATGACGAGTTCTTGGAGGATGTTCTCTTTGAAAAGTGGGAAGGCAAGAATTTGACAAACTTTCGCAAACCATTTTACGGCTACGACTTACTATGGATCTTGGCCGATGCTCGAGGTGCGGGCGTGGTAGAGGCATTCAACACTCCGGTGGGTCGGGGCTGGAGACTTACGGGAAAACTCTAGGGAAATAGTAAAAGGACATAGGAATGTATTATTGAGCATCTGTCGGCAACTGTGACAGCCAAGCGATTATTTTTTCCACCTCACATTCTCACCTTAGTCTTCTTCTGAGCCTTTCTGGCCTTCTTCTCCTGCGCCTTCTTCTCGGCCTTCAACTGCTCTTCTCTGGACAAGTTTCTCAACTTCTGCTTCTCCTGCTTTCTGAGCTTGGCCAGTTCCTCGGCCAACTCCTCCTGTCTGGCGTTCTCCTCAATCTTCTTGATCTTGGCGATCTCAAGCTCTCTGGCCTTGACCACCTTTCTTGCGGCTTCGTTGGAGAAAGTAATCTCCTTCTCGGCAATCTGGTCGATCACGTCGAAAACAGCATTGAGAAGCTCAGAAATCTGGGCCAACTCGTTCTTGCCGGTAACCAAGTTGAGCGAAATCACCACTCTACGGTGTGGAAGCAAGTCACGAATAGCAGCCGGTTTGTCAGCAGGCTGATCAGTGAAAGCAACAAACCTGACAAAGCTGGCCATGTTCAACTTCAAGGACTCGGCCAACTTGGCGGTGAAGGTCTTTTCCTGGAACTCGTTGACCTCGGTCATGAAAGCAAACGACTCAGGCAACAACGACGAATCGACGGTTCTGGTCAACGCCAAGAAGTAGTTGAATTTTCTGAATTCGCTCATACCCAACTTGGAAACAACAGCACTGATGAAATTCTCGTAGTCAGCAGATGGAGTCACCACAATATCGACTCTGTCGGTAGGGTAGAGGACAGATTCCGTGAAGTAACTGAACAAGACCTCCATCAACCACATGATCACGTTCTGTCTTGGGGCCAAACGGAAGTCAAGGTTGACCTTGGCGATGTTCTTGCGACCGGTGGCATACGAGGAATAGTTCTCGGAACTGTCTTTTTCGTACAACTTGCCGTTTCCAACTCCAAACTGGAAGAAGTTCTCCTCAAAGACACTCTTGACACCATTGAGGAAGGATGTCACTTTAGAATTGTTGTACAAGTCACCGAGCTTGAAGACCAAGACAAAGGCGATGCTAAAGAAAATGGTGAAGTACTCCAATCTAAAGTCGTAGGTCTTAATACGCTGGAAGAGAGACATTTCAGTCAACTCTTCCACAGTGTATTGGTTGAACAATTTTCTGGCCGTTAGTGGGGAATTGAACATTCACGCTGCGAATACATACTTTAAGGTGCCATCTGCGTTGGTAGGCGCAGAGTAGAGGAAGTCTGTGATTGGTTCGAACATTGGATAGACGATTGTACTTAGATTTGTTCAGAATCGTCCAAATCTTGTGGGCGAGCCATTGTGCACAGGACTGCCCCAGTGGGGCAGCAAGAAGGCAGATCGAGAGACCAGATAGAATTGATCGAGATAAAGTAGAGGAAAAAAACAATTTTGAAAATAAATAAAAATGAGAGGTTCAAAATAAAATAGGAAAAAACTTTGAAAATGAAATATGCATGTCCCGTTCATCAAACCTCTACTTCAATTCGTCATACATCCACTTTGACTATCTATTGATGGATCTCAATACCCTAACCTTCACTTCGATCTCTTGGCTTCCGGCTCGTCGTTCTCTGTCTTGTAGTTAGCCAACCCTTCCCTCACAGCAGCCGTCACCAACTCCCGAAGCGCCTCCTCGGGATTCTCGCTATTGGCAATCTCTTCAAGCTGCTTCTTTCTCTCTTCACTCAAGTCCTCACGATCTTCCTCCATGGTATATCTAATCTGATGACCGTCGACGTTTCCTGGCGACGGCAACTCGGCTAGAATCGACGCATGCGGCTGATCATGCACCAATGAACGCAAATACTGCGCTAGTTCGGGAAAATCGCCGTCTTCTTCGATGTACTCGGCAGCCGTCTGGCCCTCGGAGTTTTTCTTCTTGTAGTCTGCGCCGAGCTCCTCGACCATCACGGTGGCAGTCTTCAAGTCTTCTACATGGTGCAAGGGGGTGTCACCTTCGTTGTCCTGGATGTTAATGTTTCCTCCGCTTTGAATCAAGAGCTTCAACAAGTCAATGTGGCCGTAGGAGGCAGCAGCGTGGATGGCGGTGTATCCGTTGGGATCTTTGGAGTCGGGAGTGAAGTTTCCTGAGTCGAGATGCGCCTTGACGACGTCGACCTGGTTATCGGCTGCGGCGACCCAGATATTGGCAACCATTAGTAGTAGAAAACCGATGAGTTGGAGTGTATGAAGGAAGGAGATGAGAGTAGAGAAGTTAGATGAGTTGGGAGAATGTGATAGGATTTGGTTGGGGTGGGTTTGAGTATGACTTGGTTGGATTATGTTTCACTTTGGTTATTGGTGTCTTTATTTTTTTCTAAATATTTTGTATTTTTCATTCCTCCATTCATCTACTGTAGTAGATCACTGCTCAAATTCGTAGCATCAACAGGTGGACAGACAGCACAATACAAATACTTTTTCAATCTGTTCAATTTGCCCAAAAACCCCTATTTCATGCCTTCATCTCGTGAATTCTAAACTTCCTAAAAAATCCTCCCCATTGACCGCTACCTCCACCTCAATCTCCATTCTCGTTCTCGGCCTGCACATCCATCTTCCCCAACTACTCCAATGGCAGAGACCCCAAAGGAAACCCCCAGGGAATCCAAAGACACTCTCAAAACTTCTCCGTCGGAGAAGCTCCACGGCTTTGAATGGTGGAGAAGGTCCATTTCATACCGAACGGGCCTCGGCATTTCCGAGTCTGAAAAGGCTCAGTTCGAACACGACTACCGAGTCAAAAACTTCCCAGATAACTGCGACAAATGTGAAGAGTACAGAGACTGGATGCTTCGATACTCGCCGTCGGTGATGTTTATGATGGGCCACATCAAGAAGTTGGGCGGCAACTTATCGACGAAGAATATTACCTGTTCCATGTGTGACGACTTGAAAGGTGGAGGCTTCCATCCGGACTTGGGCATCTTGTTGTGCTCCAACTGGATCCGTGACAAGTGGCAGCTCGAGGACATCTTAACCCATGAGCTCGTGCACGCCTACGACTACTTGAAGTTCGATATTGATCTCACCAACTTGAGACACCATGCTTGTACGGAGATAAGAGCGTCCATGTTGAGTGGAGAATGTCGCATCATGAACGAGATCCGCAAGACCGGCTTAGGCAATTTCGGCAAGAAGTTCCAAGACTGTATTCGGAGACGAGCTGTGATCTCGGTTTCTGCCAACCCAAAGTGTGAATCGCCAGAAGTGGCTTCGCAAGTGGTGGATACGGTGTGGAAGTCGTGCTTCAACGACACCCGGCCGTTCGAGAGAGTGTATCGGTAATTGTATATAGCTAAATAGAGGAGAAGTAGAGGAGAAGAGGAGAAGAGGAGAATTCGAGAGAACGTAGATAAGATTACAGCAACTTCACCAAAGCTAGAACGTAGGAGCTCTAGATCGAAAGCGATATCCAGTAGAGCTGGTGTAGATTTCGTTATTCAGGTAATTGAGACCTTCCCGACGATCTTATGGCTATAATATGACCAGATCTCATGCCGAGAGCAATTAGAAGTCAGTTCTCTGTTCCCAAGGACAAGTTCGAATGCACTGTCTATTCAGATTTCTCTTCTCTGGCAACTTTCACCGCCACCGAAACGCTTAATTTGTGTGTGAGTGCAGAACGAGAATACATGAGTACTCCCTTCTATTCTAATGCCATGTAGCCGTCGTAGATTTCCCTGTGAGCAACGTTGGTAAGATGAAATTCGAATTTTGAAACTCCAACTTGGTTACTTTCAAATGATCAGCTCTAGAAAGCCTTCGTCGCAATTTATTGTAATGGAAAAGAACCGATTAAAGTTGGCCCGGACTGCGGGTCTAAACTACTGTTCAGAGATTGGTATTACTCATGTGGCTTTTCTAGGAGCCTCTTGAGAGTCTATCTGAGAAACCCGCAAGAAGTGTACCTCGGTGTGTTGGATCCACAGCGGAACTCACGCAGTCCTCTATTTCCCCACACATTCCAATCTGTCGGAATTGCCGGAACTACTCCAATGATCTGGCTGCATCATATGCAACCCAATCACAATTGAATAAAACAGCCACTTTCTTGATGCCAGACATCCCTCTGTTCTTCGCAATGGCTGCGAAATGAAGTGACACACCATCACCACTGACCACGAG
The DNA here is from genome assembly GCA_030566995.1 of Sungouiella tsuchiyae. Taxonomy (NCBI): domain Eukaryota; kingdom Fungi; phylum Ascomycota; class Pichiomycetes; order Serinales; family Metschnikowiaceae; genus Sungouiella; species Sungouiella tsuchiyae. The sequence continues at coordinate 218,365 of JAJLRO010000009.1, read as the reverse complement.
GAGAAATAATGAAACGTAGACCGCTTTCGGGGTTCTTGAGTTAGATATGAATAGGAAAAAGATCATTTAGACGAAATATCTCTACTCGTATCTCCAGTCGCCAGGGTATTTCCAGTCCCCATATTCTAGTCCCCATATTTCCAGTCCCCACAGAAAGTACCCCTCTACAGTCTCTCGCCGTTCAGAAATCCTCCATACTGTAGAAATAAAGAGAAATTAAACAACAATAGAAAAAGAACTTGTCGATCGAAAAAGAAAAGTAAAAAAGAACTCGCATCCACCGGAACATTAGTCATGTAGAGGTCTCATATCGGCTCGGCCGGCGATAGCTTATCTACCGTACCGGATACAATTATACACCGAGCATGCTAAATTATAAGTTGCAACCCATTACCACCTTTTAGATCGCCACCCTCCTAACCAATGACAGTACGAAGTGATACGCTTTCCAACCTCAATCGAATCTCTCACATCGCAGAAAACCACGAGCGAAAGCCCCTCGTCGACAATGAATACGAGTACCAGGTGGAAACCTCGGGTACCAGCCTGGAGGAGGAGCTATCCAAGGTGTCTACGCCGACCAGTGAGCGGTCCCAAATGAACTTTAGGAAACGCCAAGGCAGCAAAGACGCTTTGACGCAATTGGATAACGTGCAGCTAGGACGGTTGTTTGCCAATCTTCGATCCAAGAACAATGTCCGGGAGCAGAGAGCACAGCGGGCCCAGGGAAAATTCCGGTCCAATTTTGCTGACATTACTTCCACCCCGGTGGTGTATTCTATCTTTGATGCTCCGTACTTCAAGAACTCACAGTTCTACGGTTTTTACATCTTGTTCTGGCTAGGAACTGGCGTCCTCTTCTTGCAAGATGTCGTCCACAATTACTTTGAAGGAACGACCATCTTCACGGGGCCAGTGTTTGCCATTTTCTCTGCGGGTCTAGTTAAAATTGCCTTGGTTGATTTGTTGATGTACTTGACCATATACTTTGCCTACTTTGTCCAGTATTTGTGCACACAAGGCTGGATTCAATGGTTCTCCTCCGGGTGGATCGTGCATGCCGTGTACGAGGTGGCATGGACCCTTTTCTGGCTATTTTTCGTGTCGGAATTGGCAGTAAAGGATCAATGGATCGGAAGAGTCTTCTTGGTGTTGCACATGTTTGTTCTTCTCATGAAGATGCACTCTTATGCCTTCTACAATGGCTATCTCTGGAGTGTGCTCAGAGAGTTGCAGTTCTCCGAGAACTACTTGACGAGATTGCAAAATAAATCCGCAAATCTTCCCGATGGCTATACCGTGGAGCGGACTAGAAAGTTGTTGTTGGGTAGCATTTCCTTCTCGAAGTTTGAATTGCTCCACCAATCGGGCCTGCTTGAAATTGCCGAGGAAAGGGGTGCGTTGGAGAAGGACTCGTCGCTTTTAAGCGAAGAGTTGGTGAAGTTTCCTGCCAACATCAACCTCAAGAACTTCTTCAACTACACCATGTATCCTACGTTGGTGTATGAGCTCACCTACCACCGCACCCAGAAAATCAGATGGCTATATTTGTTTGAGAAAGTGTGTGCTCTCGTAGGAGTGATTTTCTTGATGCTTGTTGTTGCCGAGCATTCGATCTACCCCTTGGTGCAAAAATGCAATGAGATGAGAAACCAAAACATCTCCTCCTATGACAAAACCGTCTTCTACTTGCTCACGCTCTTGGACATGATTCCTCCATTCATGATGGAGTACCTCTTTGTGTTTTACTTGATTTGGGACACCATTTTGAACGCAGTGGGCGAAGTGAGTCGGTTTGCTGATCGTGACTTCTACGGGCCTTGGTGGTCTTGTACTGACTGGTCGGAGTACTCTCGACTCTGGAACAAGCCTGTCCACAGGTTCTTGCTCAGACATGTCTACCATTCGTCAATCAGTGCCTTCAACGTGTCTAAGTTGTGGGCCACACTTATCACATTTACGATTTCTAGTATAGTGCATGAGTTGGTGATGTACGTGATTTTTGGCAGATTGAGGGGATATTTGTTCTACTTCCAAATGAGCCAGATTCCTTTGGTGCTTGTGAGTCGCAGCCGGTTTTTGCGCGAAAAGAAGATTTTGGGGAACGTTATTTGTTGGTTTGGCTTTGTTTCCGGGCCTGCTATCATATGCACATTGTACCTAGTGTACTGAAGGTTTTTCGGTTGGAAATATATTTTAGAAAAAGTAATGCACTAGCTCTCAAGCTTCTTGTCGTTATGGTTGCAAGATACCTGCCTGCATACACCTCCACCTCCTAGTAATTTTTTTGGATCCCATCGCATCTCTAAAAGTACCTAGCCACAAAATGTCCAGACCAGAGGAGATCGCACCTCCAGAGGTGTTCTATAACGATACTGAATCGTTCAAATACACTTCCTCTTCACGTGTGCAACACATTCAGGCCAAAATGACGCTTCGAGCCTTGGAACTTTTGAACCTCGAAAAGGACGAGCCTCACTTCCTCCTTGATGTGGGCTGTGGATCAGGACTCTCGGGAGAAATATTGACGGAGGAAGGTTACAACTGGATTGGCATGGATATTGCCCCCAGCATGTTGGCTTCCGCGTTGGACAGAGAGGTTGAAGGAGACTTGTTCTTGGGCGATATTGGTAACGGAATTCCCTTCAGAGCAGGCACATTTGACGCCGCTATTTCCGTGTCGGTGATCCAGTGGTTGTGTAATGCCGACAGTGCCGGTGCGGACCCCAAGAAGAGACTCATGAGGTTCTTTAACAGTCTATATGCCTCGATGAAAAGAGGAGGCAAGTTTGTCGCACAATTTTACCCCATGAATGACGACCAGACACAGGCGATCTTGGGAGCGGCCAAGGTGGCTGGATTTGCCGGAGGCTTGATCATTGACGATCCAGAATCCAAGAGAAACAAGAAGTACTACCTCGTTCTTACGGCAGGCCAGACCGACAGAAACTTGAACTTGGTGGGCGCACAGATGGATGCTCCAGAGACCGCCAGGAAGTTGACGAGCAAGCAGAAGAAGAAGATGGAGTCGCGAAAGGATTACATCAACAGAAAGAAGGAAACCATGAGACGGAGAGGCCGCAAAGTGGCGCACGACTCGAAGTTCACGGCCAGACAAAGAAGACCACGTTTCTAGTTGGGTCGTTTACATTTGTGGGATACCTGGGTTGGAAATTAAATGGATTTGGCGATGCTGGCTCCATGTACCATAGACAATACATTGCATTATGAAAGGGAAGAATAAATACTTAGTTTGAACCTGAAAAAAGGAAGAAACACCTAAGCCAAGCAGAGTATTTGTAAGTGACTCGATCAGTTTTCGTATCAAGTAGTCTATAATTCTCCATTTTCAAACATTGAACATTACCTGGTGAACCTATCGTCCTGCATATACCCGTATTCTAATAAAAAATTCGGCCCATTTTCTTCATACTCCACAACCATGTTCGGACTCGTCAACTTCGTCAAGCTGGCTGCTCCGGTGACCGCACGTGGTGTTTTCAGCGGGGTGAGAAACATAGTTTCTGCGTCGTCGCCCGTTTTCGAGCCGCTTCCAAGGAAAAGAAACGGACAAGGCGTCTTATCGTTTTTACACAACCAACTCCTCCAGAAATACGACCCTACGGGCAAAAGAAGAGCATTGGTCGACGCCTCAACAGGGTTGAGGTCCGGCGACATCATCAAAGTGACATACCTTGACCGCACAAACGTGACTGGACAGATCATTGCCATCAAGAGAGGACAGAACAACGTGGGCACCAACATCTTGCTCAGAAACAAAATCAACAAGCTCGGATGCGAGATGAGAATCCCCTTGTATAACCCTACCATCAGAAACATCGAACTTCTTCACAAGCCTAAGAAGTACATGCCCAGAAAGAAGCATTTCTACATCAGAAACTCCAAGTACGATGTGGGAGATGTGGAGATGTTCTTGCGGAAGGAGAAGAAAAAGCACAGCAAATAGCCTTGTATATATATAATAGAGCCACTATCAAAACATTTCGTTACACTATGGCTCTTGTAGCTGTGCAAGAGCGTCGAGTTTGCCAGTAAGAGTATTAGCGAATGTCCGGGAAAAGGCGGGAGACTCCGAATTCATTAGAGCCTCAAAATTATGGAAATAGCTATCTTTCCCATTGACGTACCACCCAGCCTCGGCCACTGAAACGTTGAGTTGGTGGCCCTCCTGGGTAGTAATTCGGATGTGACTTGAACGAGAATTGGTACATCCCTGGTTATGGGGAGTTCTTGTTTCTAGCAATAGAATACATTCGGGGAAATACGATTCGTACTCGGAAGCGATAACCGAGAGCTCGTGGTCTTTGTCCATGGGCGCAGAACGGGATGGGAATCAAAAAAGAAAAGGAATTGTGATAAGAGGTAGCCGTAAGCTGGGCAAATGGGGGACATATTCGCAGTGCAGGGCACTTAGTAATAATGGCTGACTAAGTGCAAATTCGGCTAGTCGTCAGAGCATTTCGATGGTCTATAGGTATCATTCTAGAGGAGGTCACGACAGTAACATTACGTCAGAATAGTCACATTATGTCATAAATACGATGTAGCCACAACTGATTCCCAGCGTTCCATATAGTAGTCAACGCCAGGCGCCCAGCAACGTGCATTCATTCTACGCTTATGCCCGGTGGCTACCCCACTCGCCAAGGCATTGAACGCCAGGGCGAGCTTTGTGGAGCTCGGAGCTGCGATTGATGTTGGGGAAAAAAAATTGGCATCGACGGTGCTTAAATAGTTTTTCCTGCGTTGCGGGTAACCGGTTCAGTAGTCAATGGAGTACTCAACTGGGGATATGGCTAGTTTATGTTATTGTGGGAGAGTAACGGAGTTGAAGTGAGTTGGGAGCGATTTGAATTGAATATTTCATTTCGACCAAACCTTTGACGGTAATCAGAGTGTCTGGTGGATTACGGGCCGTGTCATAGTACATAACTAGCTGAATGTAATATAGCTGATTATGCCATCACAGATATATGATTGAAGTTATCCGATTGCAGTTATACGATTGCAAATCATCATAGAAATCATCCAAAAGCTCATGTCAACAATGTATTTCCTTGTCCTATATAGCTCACATCGCTAGTGTTCGGTGCACTACGCTTTTTCTTCACAATGGACCCACAGAGATATATCGGCACCAGCTTGCGCATCAAGACCGCTGACGGCAGGCTGCTCGATGGAGTTCTCACGGTTATTGACCCCTTCGGCAATTTGCTTCTTTCCAACGTGAAAGAGATGTCTCAGGATCGACTCAATGTGAACAGAGTCAAGGAACGAGAGTTGGGGCTTGTGAGTGTGCCACGGGAGGAAATTGCCATCGTCATGCAAGACAAAAAGCAGTTAGTACAGTAATGGGACGTGAGAAGTCAATCGTGTCTGATTTGCGTGTCTGAGTCGCTTTCTCTGTCATCACCACATTGTATGCTGATGCGTAGAATGCTCATAAGTGTTCAAGTTCTTTTTATTGAAATTTTACTGACGAGATGGTGTGCTTCTGCTTTCAAATCTCGTGGAGCTAGATAGTCGAACTTTGCTTGAATGCCATGGCTACGAATGGTGAACCATCTATTCCTCTAGTTTTGCTTTGCTTTCGACCACTTGAGAGATATGTTCATTTGAGCTGTCGACATCGGGGGAACTGTCGCCATATTGGATATCCTGGGCCTCTTCAGACATGCAAGGAGTGGACGAGTGATCTCCTGGCGCAAAGAGTGGATGAAATTCCTGACGCAAAGTTTTTGGATGAGATCCATCGCTGTGATAAGGCAGTTCAAGACCTATTGTTTCCTGTGATTTAGAAAGGCGTGGTGTGTTTGGTGCTACTACAGAGAATCCGTCCTACATCTTGAACAACGCCTGCTTTCCAGAATGCGTTGTCGTGGAACCACATTCGCAAGATGCTCTTGTCAAGATTCTCAACAAAGGATTGCTTCTTGTCAACAAAACAAAGAAGTTTCTTCATCACTTGCATCGCATTGAACAAGGAGGCTATAGACTATCTTGCCAAGTTGAGTGCTGGAGACTCCAGAATTGCGCTTAACATTTTGGAATCCGTGAACTCCTGTTTGTCTGGAATAAAGATTCCATGCGTTTCCCCAGGCGGGGCCAGAGAAAGAGATCATTGAGTCGAAAACCGCGATCATCAAGGTCAATTTGGAGAGCTTAAAGCCGTTGGCTGTGGAGATTTCCGAGGGAAAGAGTAGCTGAACGTGACGAAAGCGTCAGTCTTTTTCGGTAGTCTTGCCATGCTCGATACCCAAGAAACGGTCTTGGGATCTCTCGAAGTTGCCATGGCGACAATTCCACAAAATGCTCGATGAAAATATCCATATATATTTCTATAATTACATCAAGACAAGCTGATCTAAAAGTTATTGCTTACCGTTCTAAATCACACATGGCTTTATGTACATGAGGTATCTAATCCAATAGTGTAACTGTTGTTACAAGCAGTTTAATTGTATCTATAGCTCATTATTTTCTATCTTCCTGCTTCTTCTTGCTGCAAGACACTGACACGCAAGCAATATACCAGTCAAAAGCATGGGATAGCGAGACCAGAGCATTCCTGTCCAAAGTTGGTCCGCTATTGGGTTTTGCAATGCTTCTCGATGGACGTTCGTGGACATTCCGCATTGTATGAGGCGCCTATCATTTCCTAAATATTCTGTAGTATGTAATAGATTGCGCCACAATCAATGTTTTTGTTCTTTAATGCTCATTTCACTTAGCTAGAACCACCTATGAATCGTATTAGGTACGCCTTGGCTAATATTTCCCTTTCCGCTATCTTTACAGGAATGAACGACGTTTTCTTGGCCCGAGTAGACTCTGTAAACAATTACATAGTGCTTACCACTCATCAACAGGAAGAAATTTTTATTTTTATCTCATTCTGTTACCTTGTTTAGTCTAGTAAGAACCGACCTTACATCTGTCGATTATCAATCCATCTCTCTACCAGACTAACACCCACTAATTTCTTACCAACCAAAAATAGTATGTTTCCTATCTATCGGAAGAATATATCTAGTAGTTTATAAGTAAGGTCCGCCGACATATGCATTTCAATTGGCCCGTCTTTTTACGATTCTCTTTCCATTCCCTCCATTCACTTCCTCCACTCGCTTTCTTATCCACTTTATCCGTGCGACTGGACCCCCACACTCCACTCCATCAGCCTTCTTTAATCGATGCACACCAATTTACGCGACTCCCCAAACGTCTCTCAGGGCTCTCTCAAAGGTCCAAACTGATATCTAGTGATTGTTCGCATAACTCGATCGCCGGCTCAAAGTTTCTCTTTCCACCCTTTTTTTTTTTTTTTTTTTTTTTCCTTTCTTTATTCCTATCTCCTTTCGTATCTCTCGTACTTCTGAGTCGACGTCCTGCCTACCAAGGTTGTTTAATTCCCCACGGTCCGTCGGGTCTGCTGCCCTGCATACGTGGGCAACAATCAAGGCTTGCAAAAGGATAAATACCATGGTTTTCCTCCCAAAGAACTCCAAAAATCGTCCACCATCTTTTTCTGCCTCAAATTCCTCTCTCTTTTTTTTTTTCCCACCGGCTAAGTGCGCTTGGTATCACTCCGCCCATCTGTCTATTCGCTTGTAGGACGCTACACTACTCGCGCTCGAAATCTTGCTCGCCAGGAGGAAAATTCGCCAACTTGAACATTTTGTGATAACACCACTTTCAGGTTTTTGCAGACTCCCGCCCGCGCAGCCGACAAATACTCTGCGTTGTCCGCCACTCATCGCCACCACTAGTTAGGCGAAACACAAATACCCCTCTTCCCCGCTGCTCATACACCGTATTGTTGCAGGTTGGCCGTTGACATTAGACTATAATGCAAGGCTCCTACAAGAACAACGGCCTCCCCAGGCCATACTACATGAAGCCCAACAAGCGAGGGTCCGCGTACGACCACGCGACCCGCCTGGTGTTTCTCACCAACTCGCGCAAGTTGATGGGCTACATCGTTATGCTTGCGTTGTTTGGTCTTTGCATGTTCATGGTGTCCCAGGAGCTTAAACCCAAGCCCGACGCGCTGTTTGAGATCATGGATCCGCTGGAGGTCAAGACGACCAAGAACAACGGCGACGTGGGCAACTTAGTTGATTCCGACAAGAAAGAGTACTTTGAGCAGCCTCAGGTTGCCAACAATAAAGCACAAAATTCGCGTGGCGAATACGGCCACGGCGTCATGGAGGCCCCCAAGGGCGGCATGGTCAATGAGGGCCCTGTTGTGGGCGCTGACGAAGGCTTGCTGGTGGACGGCAAGACCAAGAAGACATCTGCCGAAGTAGAGGTGAAGGTGGCCGACGACGGTGCGCCAGTTGCCGTGGCTCGTGGAAACGGCGTCAAGGCGTCTCGAGAAAGCGAGGAGAAGGCCGCTGCCGAGCCCCAGAACCCCGATTTGCGCAAGCTCAACGAGAAGAACTCCAAGCCTGATGCGCCCGCTAAGGCAAGGGACATTGTGGCGCCTCGAAAAGGCGACGTGGACATCGTAGATCCTGACGACAAGATTGTGGACGAACAGACGAAAGCGGAGGTGGACATCCGAATGCACAAGAAGGTGGATGCCATGGCTAGAGTTGGAGATGAAGATACTATCAAAAAGGGCGCTAGTGTTGATGAGCCTAAAAAGAACAACAATGGGAAGGCTTCCGAGAAGAATCTGGTCGATGACGAGGTGCCCGTTGCTAAGAAGGAGGAGATCAAGGAGAAAGATATTGATATTGCTGTGAAGAAGGGCCTGAAATTGGATAACGTCAGAAAGGAAATTGCGGATGCAGATACGATTTAAATGTTTCGGCCTTCGACCCCCCACTCATTCAGTATTTCATGCTATTAGCTTGGATCATTTAACTTACCACGAGTATACGATTTCAAAATGTCGAAGAAGTAGATGAGTTCCAACGACAGGTAAATGCCATTGAAGGCGAATTCTGAGGGAAGCAAAAGTAAAGAGATTTTCTGATTTTTTTCAAATAAGTTAAGAATCTGTAGACCATTATAGATTATTTCTTTCAAGTAACATATTATTGTAACAATAGACATATAATCATAGATGATTGTATTATGGTGGGCTGTAATCGTCTCTCACTGCGAAGCAGTCAATGGCGTTCGGTACTATGGTACGAACTATTCCCCTATATCATCGTCAAATCATGGTTTTAATGTTTAGTTACGCAAACACTGGAGTGCTGGGTAGCACTCTTCTAACTTCCGAAGTGATGTAAGTCGCGAGAGTAGCAACATAGTAGCACTGAGGCTCGCGCCGTGCACTTGTTCCGCCTTGAGGGCTCGCAAGAAATGATCGAGTGATTGATAGTGATCAAAGCAGTATTTCGTTCCATAAACTAATAGAATGAGCAAAAAGAAAGGTCCTACTGGGGTTCGAACCCAGGTTACCAGAATCAGAATCTGAGGTGATACCACTACACTATAAGACCTTTGGGTGTTTCACTAAATCTTCATGCTTGATTATATGAATTTCAGTGAAAAAAAGAGGAGCTGGCGGCATAAAATAGGTACTACAGTGATTAATTTCATCCAATCTTTCGAATTATGTATTGAAGTAAGGAAATTAAGAGTTGGAGCTCGAAAATTTCGTGAAGAAAGAATATGTCAGATATATGGACTAGACCTGAATGTAAGCAGAGATAGCCTGCGTTCATCGGACAGTTATTTGTGACGATAATGTTCCAATAACAGATTGATTGATTCAGGATTTCTTATTTTGTTGAGAGAGATGGAATCGTTAAGTTTATCGGGGGGTTTTTTTTTTTTTTTTGTAATTTTCAGTCGTGGGATGTTTGTTCAGTCAACCTGATAAACCGCAAGATTTCTACCAAATGAGAGAATCTAGCAATTTAAAGAGTAGGATGGATGCGAACAGAAACAAAAAAATATTCTTAAAGGAATCGAAGTGAACAATTGTCCAAACACCTTTAACCGGAAATTGAACGTAGCTCAGAATTATCCAAACATGTTTAACCGGAAATAGTACGTAGCTCAGAACCAGGGACCATGTGCGCCCTCCGACTACGTCACAGATCGCTGACCCAAACACTAACATGCGCATAAGCAACCGAGCAGGTAGGCAAAACTGACATTTCCAGGTAGTTCCGAGCAATTTGGTGAACAATTAACAGGATTTATTCAATTAGTATTCTATCGGTCAAATCCGCCTTCTTCCACTGGCTGTCTTCACAATCGGAATCTAATCAGGTGCGATAGGACACCTGCATGTGGCCAAAGCAGAAATTATAGAGTTTGACGATTCGCCACCCAAAAAGAACGAAAGAGGCAGAAAAAAGGAAAACGAGTCATTTCTAGTCAATTGACAAAGCCAAACCTTCACACCCTCCTCTCTGACTGGCCCAAAGGTGTCTGGGCTCTGTTGGGGAGCTGGGCCGGGTAATATCCGCGATGAGACTGGTAGCGGCAGGCCAGTGCCTCCCAACGGCGCCAGAATGCCGAAGGGATTCCGAAACACCAAAGGCATAGCGAAATTAAAATCCGACAAAACTGCTCTAAATGCTGTTGCAGCCGCCAGAACACCGTGCACGTGACTCACCCCTACCAGCAGGGTGGCCATCTGGCGCAACCCCTACATGCTCACATTTACGCGGGCCCCCGAAAAAGAAACCGCACATCCTGCACCGGACACCTCTTGAAAATTTTTTTTTGTATGTCTGCTAACCCATTTAAAAGTGACCCTCCTGCTTCTTTTTTTTTCCTAAAGCATTGGAAAGATGTCTGCCGCCAGTGAATCTAAGTACTCTACTGAGGTCCTTTCCGAGTTGTTGAGCAAGTTGCAAGTTGCCAGCGACAAGGAGGAGGCTGCTGCAAACGTTTCGTCGTTCTTGAACTCTTCCATCATCGAGCACGATGTTCCAATTGAGTTCTTTGACGACTTCAAGAAGCAGATCAACAACAAGAAGGACGCTGCTGTGGCCGAGGCTGCCTTGACTGCTTACGCCCACATTGCTTCTTCCAACGACTTGGCTCCTTCTGTCGAGCCATACGTTGTTGCTTTGGCTAGTGACGTTGCTACCAAAACTGGTGACAAGTCCAAGGAAGTTGCCGCTGCCGCCGAGAGAGCTTTGATTGCCATTGCCACCGCCGTCACCCCTACCGCCATCAAGGCCTTGTTGCCCCAGTTGACCGACAACTTGTCGACCACTAACAAGTGGACCGAGAAGGTTGCCATCTTGAAGGCTGTGTCGCAGTTGGTTGACACTGCCAACGCCCAGATTGCCTTGAGAATGCCGGAGTTGATTCCAGCTTTGTCCGAGGCAATGTGGGACACCAAGAAGGAGGTTAAGGATGCTGCTCACGCTACCATGACCAAGTCCACCGAGACCATCGACAACAAGGATATCGAGAAGTTTATTCCTAAGTTGATCGAGTGTATTGCCAAGCCAACCGAGGTTCCAGAGACCGTGCACCTTTTGGGTGCCACCACCTTTGTTTCCGAGGTCACCATGGCCACTTTGTCCATCATGGCTCCATTGTTGTCCAGAGGTTTGGCTGAGCGTGACACTGCCATCAAGAGAAAGGCTGCTGTCATTGTCGACAACATGTGTAAGTTGGTCGACGACCCTCAGGTTGTTGCTCCTTTCTTGTCCACTTTGTTGCCAGCTTTGAAGGCTAACTTCTCCACCATTGCCGACCCTGAGGCTCGTGGTGTTACCCAGAGAGCTTTGACCACCTTGAAGAGAGTTGGTGCTGTTGGCGAGGACGACAAGATCCCTGAAGTTTCCACCGCCGGTGACATTCCTGTCACCTTGGGTGTCTTCAAGGACTTGGTTGCCGACAAGAAGATTGGTGCCAGATTCGAGGTTGCCGAGAAGTATATCGCTGCCATTGCCGGTGACTTGGTTGACGAGAGAGACATCCAGCCAATGTCGTGGACCTCTAACCTCTTGCCCTTCGCCACCATTTTCTTGCACGAGAAGGAGGCTAAGGACATCATCGAGGAGTACAGAAAGAGAGCCATCGACAACATCCCAGCTCCTCCAGCTTTCGAGGACGAGGAGGACGACGGAGAGGACTTGTGTAACTGTGAGTTCTCTTTGGCTTACGGTGCCAAGATCTTGTTGAACAAGACCCAGTTCAGATTGAAGAGAAACAGAAGATACGGTCTTTGTGGTCCTAACGGTGCTGGTAAGTCCACTTTGATGAGAGCCATTGCCAACGGTCAGGTTGAGGGTTTCCCATCCCAGGAGGAGTGTAGAACCGTTTACGTCGAGCACGACATTGACGGTACTGAGGCAGACACCACCGTTGCTGATTTCGTCCTTGCTGACGGTATGGTTGGTTTGACCAAGGCCGCTGTTGAGGAGAAGTTGAGAGAGTTCGCTTTCACCGAAGAGATGATCAACATGCCAATCCACTCCCTTTCCGGTGGTTGGAAGATGAAGTTGGCTTTGGCCAGAGCTGTGTTGAAGAACGCCGACATTTTGTTGTTGGATGAGCCAACTAACCATTTGGATACCGTCAACGTTGCTTGGTTGGTCAACTACTTGAAGACCTGTGGTATCACTTCTATCATCGTTTCCCACGACTCCGGTTTCTTGGACAACGTTGTTGAGTACGTTATCCACTACGAGGGTTTCAAGTTGAGAAAGTACAAGGGTAACTTGTCTGAGTTTGTCAAGAAGTGCCCATCCGCTCAGTCTTACTACGAGTTGGGTGCCTCTGAGATGGAGTTCAAGTTCCCAGAGCCAGGTTTCTTGGAGGGTGTCAAGACGAAGCAGAAGGCTATCGTCAAGGTCTCCAACATGACCTTCCAGTACCCAGGTACTTCCAAGCCTCAGATCCAGAACATTAACTTCCAGTGTTCGTTGTCTTCTAGAATTGCCGTCATTGGTCCTAACGGTGCCGGTAAGTCTACCTTGATTAACGTTTTAACTGGTGAGTTGTTGCCAACTGAGGGTGAGGTCTACGTTCACGAGAACTGTCGTATCGCTTACATTAAGCAGCACGCTTTCGCCCACATTGATAACCACTTGGACAAGACTCCATCTGAGTACATTCAGTGGAGATTCCAGACCGGTGAGGACAGAGAGACCATGGACAGAGCCAACAGACAGATTAACGAGGATGATGAGAACTCCATGAACAAGATCTTCAAGATCGAGGGTACCCCAAGAAGAATTGCCGGTATTCACTCCAGAAGAAAGTTCAAGAACACTTACGAGTACGAGTGTTCTTTCAACTTGGGTGAGAACATTGGCATGAAGAACGAGAGATGGGTTCCAATGATGTCCGTTGACAACGCTTGGTTGCCAAGAGGTGAGTTGGTCGAGACCCACTCCAAGTTGGTTGCTGAGGTTGACATGAAGGAGGCTTTGGCTTCCGGTCAGTTCAGACCATTGACCAGAAAGGAGATCGAGGACCACTGTTCTATGTTGGGTTTGGACCCAGAGTTGGTGTCCCACTCCAGAATCAGAGGTTTGTCTGGTGGTCAGAAGGTCAAGTTGGTGTTGGCTGCTTGTACTTGGCAGAGACCTCACTTGATTGTCTTGGATGAGCCAACCAACTACTTGGACAGAGACTCCTTGGGAGCTTTGTCTAAGGCTTTGAAGACTTTCGACGGTGGTATTGTCATCATTACTCACTCTGCTGAGTTCACCAAGGACTTGACCGAGGAAGTGTGGGCCGTCTTGGACGGTAAGATGACTCCATCTGGTCACAACTGGGTCCAGGGTCAGGGTTCTGGTCCAAGACTCTCGTCCAAGGACGACGACGAGGAGGACAAGTTCGATGCCATGGGTAACAAGATTGCTGCTGCTAAGAAGAAGAAGAAGTTGTCTTCTGCCGAGTTGAGAAAGAAGAAGAAGGACAGAATGAAGAAGAAGAAGGAGTTGGGTGACGCTTACGTTTCCTCCGATGAGGAGTTCTAAGCTATTCATACTTCGTCATTACATCATTGTTTTTTGGCACTTCGCTGTTTGTTTAGTATAAATTATTTCTATATGTTAATATTATAGATTGTTATCAAGTTTTGCGCGATTGTAACATGGCTAGGCGTCGGCTGCTTTCCAGGCATATTCTTGTAGTCGTGACGTTCTTGTTAGCTTTAGTGACGGCCGAGTCGCCGATCATGTCGGATTCTGGTGAATTTCGGTCTGTGACCGATGAAGAACATGGTTCCAACTATGCACCATATGCCACAAAGTGTCCACAAAGACCATTGATTCGAAGAGGCGACAAAGTATGTTGAAATTGGTAAAATTTAGCTAAAGTGGCTGCAACTAACATTCAGCTTTCGAATGGAGAACTCAATTACATTAATCAGAGGAGGAAATCTACCCAATCTCACATCGCAGAGTACTTGCGAAGGTGGAACATCTCCACCAATTTGAAAGATGACATCACTATTGGAATCGCCCTATCTGGCGGCGGATACCGTGCAATGTTCACGGGAGCGGGCGTGCTTAGTGCTTTTGATGAAAGAACTCCCGGTTCCAACATCCATATGGGTAGACTATTGCAAGCCAGCACTTACGTAGCAGGGATTTCGGGAGGGCTGTGGATTGTCATGAGTAATTACTTAAACGGTCACCAGTCGGTGAGAGACACCATTTCCCAGCAAATGCTGCATTTCAATGTGCCTGTGTTGCAAGGAATATCCAATATGGATGTGAGTGGATTGAGACTGAAGTTGGATTCGCAAGACATTCTGAGTGATAGCGAAACTCCACCGCTAACGAAACAAATGACATCAGCCTGGAATGACATCGACCCCACGTTGTTGACATCCACATTGTTGAAGAGCTTCTTTTTGGCAAGTGATGAACAGACCCCAAAGGGCAAGGACGCAGTCGATCTCAAGACAATATTGAGCTTCTACAAGGACTTGACTTTGGAAGTCAGAACGAAGAGTTTGGCTAACTTCTCCGTCTCTTTTGTTGACTACTGGGGACGTGCACTCATAAGGAAGATCGTCCCGAATTTCGAAAAGTCAATAGGACTAACGTTCTCATCAACGAGAATCAATGCTGCTACACAGCCCTTTCCTATTATTTGCTCTGTCGAAAGACAACCGGAGACCTTCGAAGACTTTAGAAGCTCCCACATATTTGAGTTCAACCCCTACGAGTTCGGGTCATGGGATAGTTTCCTCAGGTACTTCGCAGATATGGAGTACTTAGGGAGCGACTTGAAGAACGGGAAGCCGCAGAACTACTCGACTGGGCAAAATTCGTCAGTTTGCGTCAAAGGCTACGATAACGTCGCATTTGTCACCGGGACCTCGTCGAGTTTGTTCAATACTTTGGTCCAATACGTGCATAAGCTCTTGGTGACGATGGATTCCGAGCCCACCAGTGTTGTGGCGCTGATATTCAACATGCTTGGAGTCTCGTTGGTACCTGGATGCAAGCGTCTTCTTCATCCCGAGTACTCTACCATTTCACCGAACCCATTTTTCGGATTAGAGGTGGCTGGAAGAGGCAGGTCAATCTCGAAATCCAAAGAGATTTATTTGGCCGACGGAGGTGATGACGGACAGAATATCCCGTTCCAACCTCTTTTGGTCCCGCATCGGATAGTGGACGTAATCTTTGCCGTGGACGGAACGTCCGACCTTCACAACTTTCCTAATGGGACTTCTTTAAAGAGAACAGCGGAGCGGTACCACTCGAACAAATCTGACTTGTTGATCCCGCTTTTCCAGTATCAGAAGCTGTCGAGACGCATATTTCCCAAAACGCCATCGCAGGAGGAGTTTGTATCCAAAGACATGAAAGGTGAACCCATCTTCCTTGGCTGCGAAATCTCTCGCGACTACGAGGAGGTTCAACCAGCAGAATTATCAGATAAAAACAGCAGCCAATATGAGGTTTGGCCCAACTATGTTCCACCGCTAATAATCTTGAACTCTAACAACAATTATTCATTTCCCTCAAACACTTCGACTTTCCAAGGCATCTACAATCAGCTGGAAGTGGAAGGCATGCTCACCAACGGATACAACGTTGCAACATCAGGAAATAGTACCCAATACTTTGCTTGCGTTGCATGTGCAATTACGAAAAGATCAGCCGAACGACAAAATTTGTCCTTACCGACCCACTGCCATGAATGCTTCAACAAATATTGTTACCATTAGCAGAACATTGGTAGGCGCACCCGAACTCTTCAAGCCGATGTGCGCATTTCCCCAATTTCCAACTTCCAAGTGCAAGTCATTGAAACCAGAACATAGAAACATAGAACAGCCAGAAAATGGCGGAGCCAATGTCTATTGAGACGGCGATCAACACGATCTTCATGTTGGTCTGCACTTTAATGCTTTTTCTGGTTCTCCTCGGAGTGTCGATCTTCTACTCTGGACTAATTCAACGAAGGTCGTCATTCACCATGCTAGCAATACCGCTATTGCTTAGTGCATTCGTGTTTGTGGATTGGTTTATCTGGGGGTATTCGCTATGCTACGCAAGTGCGTTCAATAGGTTTATCGGAAGCCTCAAATTTGTGGTGTTGAGTCATCTCAAAGACGATAATAATGAGATCTATACGACGCCCCGAGGCGACATCCTTTCCATAATTCACTTCTTGTTCAACGGCATGATGAAGGTGGTGTGCACCGCTCTTACATTTCCAGCATGTATTGCCGAACGTGGCCGGGTCTTGCCGATGATCGTGTTCGTCTTCTTCTGGTCAGCCTTGATCTACAATCCAGTGACATACTGGCTCTGGAACCGAAACGGATGGCTATCTGCACGGCTCAACTCTGTTCCTGTTCTCGATTTTGCTGGCGGAACTTGTATTCACATTGTCAGTGGTTTCACTGCGCTTGCCTACTCGTACTACTTGGGTCCCAGAAACGCCAAACTCCTCCAGAATTATCGCAGCTCCAATAACAGCAATATGATCATCGGAATGTGCTTTATCGTCTTTGGCTGGTTGGGCTTTATCACTGGTTGCGACTACAAACTCTCTGCCATCACTTTCTACATCATCACGAACACACTTTTGAGTGCTGCCGTATCAGGAATTGTCTTTTGTGCCATAGATTACTATAATTCTGCGACGCCGCTAGAAGGCGAAGAAATGACCCAGGATGTGGAGCTTGATGTTTTGGAAATAGAAGACACATCTGCACCATCCAGATCAGAGAATTTCGAGAAGGATACCGAATCACGACAAAGAAGAACTATATCCATGATTTCCTTCAGCTCTGGTGTCATCTGCGGGCTCGTTGTGCTCACCCCAGGTGGAGGATATATTAGCACTGCCAGCAGCTTCTGGAAGAGTATTGTTTTCGGAGTGATTGGTGGAGCCAGTGGCAATTTGGCAACGAGATTGAAGTATTACATGAAGATCGACGACGCTCTTGACATATTTGCCATTCATGGAGTTTGCGGTATTGTTGGATCCTTACTTGTTGGAATCTTTGCTGACTCGAATTACGATTCTGAAGGTAGCTGGGTCACTGGTCACTGGGTTCAGTTCGGGTACCAGCTTCTTGGATGCGTGGTGACGTCTGCGTATGTTTTTGTTGTCAGTCTTTTCTTCTTATATGTCATCGACGTGATACCGGGACTCCACGTGAGAATCGATATGCAATTTAATTTGAGAGCAAGGGACCGTCTACGAGCCTCTCAAGACAACGAACTGTTTGGGCGAGAGAGGCAGTACGACACGAAGTTGGAGATGGCGGAACTTCGAGGATCTGACTGGTACGAATTTAATGGAGAATATTCAATGGATTTCATGGAGTTCATCACGGTGATTAATCCAGAGGACTTCTCAGACTCGGGATCGGAGATAATATCGAGACACGAGTTGCTGCCTCACACATTCGAGCTCAACGACTTACAGGTTTTACGGAAACGGGGAGGCAGCAGGTGATCGAGTGCTAGCATGAATTAGTTTCAGGAAATAAATAATGATTAGTATAAGGTACGGACCAGTGCTATCCGAGAAGTCTCATAGTCAACTCGAAAACGGCGAACGTAGCACCGTTAGCAGGAGCAGCTCTCAACACGGTGGGCAAGAATCCCTTGTAGAAGCCCTTGATGCCGGCCTTCTTGAACACATCACGAGCGACATCCAACGAACCTCTATACATTGGCTTCGACAAGGAGTCGGTCTGCAACTTCGATTTCAAAACATCCACTGGGTAGATGGCAATCCAGAGGGTGTACCCAGACAAACCTCCATACATGCAAAGTTTCCAGCCTGGAATGTCGCCTCTAGTTGGATACACCTTATTTCCCAATTCTCTGGCAATCAATGCCTCGTAGGTTGCAAAGTAAATACCCAAACCGACACTCTCTCTGACCAAGGTTGGAGCCAAACCCTTATAGATTCCGGAGTACAAGCCACCTTTCTGGTAAATTTTCTTAAAGCAGTCGATGGGGCCCGAGAACGACTTGGAAGAACCGGTCTGAGTCTGCAATCTGATACGGATGTGCTCGATGGGAGAGGCCAAGAAACCGTTGGCGAAACCAGCAATGGCTCCACAGTTGAAGAACTGCAAAAGCGACAACGGCTGGCCATGCAACTTGTTATCGTAGTGTCTCTTCATGAACTCGTTCACCGAGAACTGAACGGACACACACGCACCAACACCGACCAACGGAGTCAAAGTACCCTTGTAAAAGCCGCCGAAACCTTCGTTGGCCACCAACCTCTTGATAACGTCTCCAGCTCCACTGTAGGTGCCCTCTGGAGCAGATTGCAACCTCACTTTAACAGTATCGAACGGCTGACCCACCAAAACCTGGGCAATACCACCCATAGTTCCACCTAGGAGGTCTTTGAACACCTGGGTGTTATTGGTGGTCAACGGAGGCTCTTCAAGTTCGATGGTCATAGAGTACTGGCGAGAAGAGTGAAAAATTCACGATGACTATTAACAATTATCAATGCGAATGGAAAATTTGATCTGCATGGTGGAGTGGAGAGTGATTACCGAAAGTGACGACGAGAGGCGAAAAAGAAGTCTAAAATGGTTCCGAGAGTTGGAATGAGGATCAAGAGGGTCGGTAAATTGCATTTTGATGCTCGATTATGCTACAAGTTGGCTCTTTTGCTACGGATTTGGCTCTTTTGCTGGGTCTCTCGGAGTGCTTATCTCAGAGATTCGCGTTTTTTTGGGCTCGATGAGGCAGATACCGACTAACCGAAAAGAAGCTAAAGTAGCGAAAACAAAGGAATCGAAAAGGGAAGCAAGAGACAAACCAAGTACGAAAAAAAAAAAAATGAAATTGGCAAACGCCGAAAAAGGAAACGAGGACACGAAAAAGGAAATCAGATACGAAATGAAAACCTAGCATACTTTTCCCTGCCAAAATACCATTCTGTTCCACTACAAATCTTGGACTGTAGCATCGCAAGCATTGTCAAAATACTAAGCTCCAACATAAAAAGATCTCTGGTTAAACATCCAAATCAAGCTGGCTGTAGACACAACCAATGGACCAGCTAAGCCCTTGTCGAGCTTACAATTCTTAAACCACAACCACTCAGTGTTGAAGTGGATCGAGGCCACCACAAACGTCCAAATAGCGAGATCGTACATGGTGGAGTTACCGACCAAGTTGTAGGCACCGTAGAATCTCACAATAGACGTCAAGAACGTCCAGGTACCAAAAGTACGAGCACTCAAGTTGGTTACTTCCGATTGAGGGGCGGCCGAGTACACTTTGCGGGTGAGAGCGAGGTCCTTCACCAAGTACGTCTGCACGGAGTTGAAAACGGACACCACCGAGATGAATAGAAGCCAATGGGGCAATAAGCCGCCACTGGTGGTGGTGGTAGGAAGCAAGCGCACAAAGGGAAGCATGTTTTGAGAAGTTTACGAGTGACTTCAGTTGTGGATAGATTTAGTGCGACTAGTGCGCAGTACTATAGTCTCGTATAAATGGAGGACAACCACCAGGACAATCACGGCATGCACCGCAAGGTGCAAAGTGGAAATAGGGTGGGGCGTAGGGGCGGAGCCTAATGGGCAGTAGGGTCTTGCTTTCTCAACACCTCAAGAGCAGGGCCCAACAATCTGGTGAAGCCAGACTTGCCCAACGTAGCGACAATGACATTATCCAATGCCTTGACGGTGGCTTGTCTGGGCAAATCGTTCAATAAGGCAACCTCTCCAAAGTACTTGCCCTTGCCGATGGAGCCTACCACGCCAACATCGTTTTTGGAGATCTCACAGGTTCCGCTCTCAATGAGGTAAAACTTGTCTCCCACCTCTCCCTCGGTGACGATGCTCTGGCCCGCGTGGTACATCTCAGTGCTCAATGCATCGGCCAATTTAGATCTTTCCTGGGGTGTCAATCCAGACAACACCTTGACGTCCTTCAAGAAATCTTCGTACATGATTCTACGGTTGAAAGT
Organism: Sungouiella tsuchiyae; assembly: GCA_030566995.1. Classification (NCBI taxonomy): domain Eukaryota; kingdom Fungi; phylum Ascomycota; class Pichiomycetes; order Serinales; family Metschnikowiaceae; genus Sungouiella; species Sungouiella tsuchiyae. The sequence continues at coordinate 197,977 of JAJLRO010000009.1, read as the reverse complement.
ACCTTCCAACAAGATACGACGGAAGGTGGATCTGTCCAATGCCCAACAGGTGACGTCGTTTGCTGCCACAGCAGTGGCAGCTCTAGGGGCGTTGTACATCAATGCCAACTCTCCAAACGACGAGCCATCACTAGAGGTGTTGACCTTGGCTCCGTTGACATAGAAGTCCACAGTTCCCGACTCAATTATGTAGAAGTAGTCACCAACGTCACCCTGGGTGATGATTTCGGTGCCCTTGGTGAACTCCTTCTTCATTAATGCAGCAATGACAGTCTCCTTTCTCTTGCCGTCCAACTGCTGGAACAAGAAATTACGCGACAAGGTTTTGGCCAACTCGGATCTTTGTTCAGGAGTCAAGTTGTTCACGGGAGGTTTCCACGAGTCTGTCTTGAACTTGTCTGGGTTCATGGCCTCGGCAGAAACCGAAACTCTTCTGTTGGCATTGAACGCCACAGGAAGCTTGGGCACTGCATGAGAAGCAGGAGCCGGAGCGCCGCTCTCTTCGTTAGGATCAACCTCTTTCACAAGATTGGAGGCCGATTTGCCTCCCACATCGAATGCACCCTTGAAAATACCTCCTGGAGCGGCGGCCTGTTGCAGGGGAGCATGGGGGTCGTTTGAGTGGTCGGAGTGGGGACCGTTGCCACCAAAAGGCGACTTGAAAGAAGGCTGGCGGGTGGAAGGAATCACACCCAAGCCCTTGTTGTCGAAAGTGACTGAGTCAAGGCTAGGGAACAACTCAATTTCGGCGGCCTTGGCCTTAGTCTGGACCTGCCATAAATGTGCTCTTTGCAAGGCCAACTTAGTGTTGAAGTAGTTTGCGCAGAACTGCAATAAGTCCGATGGGTTCTTAGCCAGAATCTCTTTCTGCAACTGGTTCAATTCATCAGTGACGAACGACATGGCGGCAGGAAATTGGGCGGTTTGTCAAACTGTCTGGCACAGGGGGAAGATGGACGAGTGGGAAACACAGGTGTGAATTGGGGGGCTGGGAAGGCAAAAACAGCTAGAATAAAACCAAAAACACCAGCAAATGGGATTATCGAAAGGATTGATCGAGAATTATGTGGGTTGCTTCCTTATAGTTGCGGATAGGGATGTCGGTGGAGATCGAGTTGATCAGTGCGAAGGGGGAGGCACGGGTGCCAAAGGTTGGGGTCATGGGTGTGTGCAGGTGGTGGGAAAGTAGAGGGAAGTGAGGAACGGGACAGGAAAATTTGGAATTGATGAATGGATTGGTAGTCATTGGATTTGGTAGTTAGAGGACTTCCAGGTAGTTAAAGGATTTGGAAGTTAGAGGATTTGATGGATTTTGGCATGTATTTGATAGTTATTGCGATTGATTGAATTTTCGCATGTATTTGGTAGCTACTGAGATTGTGTAATAGTTTACATTGTATACTCGAGCCAAGAGAACGTACTCCATTCCTATAAAGAAGCGAAAAGGGACCATGTAAATAGTATCCAAGGCTCACCTAATACGAATCATAGATGGTTTTAGAACTGAGTGATAAGAACATCAAAGAAAAAAACACTGATTGTCGAGCAATTGATTTGATTTGACTTAATTTGATTTGATTTGATTGAGTTTGATTTGATTGAATTTGGAAGGATTTGGTAGGTACTGTATTGGCATGTATTTGAAAGGTTTTGGTAGCTATTGAATTTGTCATGTATTTGGTAGTCATTGGATTTTGATTTCATGTATTTGGTAGCTACTGATTTAGATTGTGTTCGCTCTTAAAGAAGTGTTTACAGCGTGGGTCAATTCTTGAGAGCTAAATAGATGTTCTGAAACTCAACTGAGTCGAGCTTAAGAATATCGTCGCTTCAAGAGAAGGCAAAAGATTAAATTTTCATGTCAAAATGCCCTGATAGCCCAGACAGCCAAGAATGGAAAACCATGACCGAATTCAAGAAGTCCATCGACAAAATCAGACGTTCTGGCTCCATGGACTCTGCCTTCTGTGCTTTGCAAGCTCCGTGAAGCCATGCCGTTTCGCCGTTGGTATTTCCAGCTAGCGCTGATGTATTCAACTCGCCACAAGATTTGCACCAGAAGAGTTTAACTCGGCTAGAGATCTCATGGTCAAGATGTTGAATAATGATATTTTTTGCATATTCAAACTCCAGAAATCAAACAAGATTTTGATAAGGCTAATTCATAAGAATTCTTAGATAGTAAAGATCTATTTAATTTTAGACAATTCATGCGTATGGACATCGAAGACGATAACCTCGAAGATAATGACTACAGCACTCAAAATTTTGACCCTGGTTGCTCAGCAGATTGCAAGATCACCCAGACAAGTTGTCAGCATGAGGGGGTCAAAAAAGACTGTGCGCAATCAAGAGCGTGCGTTATTGACTCTATTGTTGTTTCTTTTCATATCCCTTTTTCCCTCTTACAGGTTCTTTCAGCCGGTTGACGTATGCGAGTCTCTAGTTGTATTGCTCGGTAGGGCGTTGAATGAACTAGGTAGATGGGGAGTTGAATAGACGTATTCCGCATTTTCCACAGTTTCATTACTGGCTTTTAGATATGGCGACTGAATCCAATGCAAAGGCACGCTTGGCATGGTGGGTCGCTAAATGGCGGAGCTACATTTACCAATGTTAATTCCAAACTGTAACCTTGTCCTTCTTTTGGAAGTGTAAGATCAGAACTTACAATGAAATCCAAACTATCATGACAAGTTATATCACACCATGATCCACACCTTACCTTGTACCATCCGCACTACTTTACCACTTCCTCTGTGTCTCCGTGGCCATATCCGTACAATTTTCACAACAAGCTCCATACAAAGCTCTTCAGTTACCCTTCACAATTAGATAAACCTTCAACTGTAGAATCGAGCCTACAAGATTTTCCTGTTTTTGCCTGGAGTTTTCCCCTTTAGCCTGGATTTACCCACTAGTTGGTAATAAATCCGACTTATCAGAACAGAAAACTTCTTCTTCTGAAGACATCAACAGACAAAGCTATCCATACATAAATTGCTTATAAGACCCTTTTTTTCTTCTTATTTTTTTTTTTTTTTATTTTGTTTTTCAAACAACTGACTTCCTTGCCTGGTTTGCCATCGTGGCCACTTCCAATTAGCCACGTCAGTACAAGTTTCGCAGCCACCTGTCTTCTCTCACTCTCTGCACACAATTCCGAAGCTGGATAACACCACACCACAAAACGCCCGAAAACCTACGAAACTTACAAAGATGAATCTAATCAAACAATCCACAACCCAGCTCTCATTCACCGCCCTAATGCACTCCAGCCTCCCATAAAGATCCCTGCTCCATGCGTTTTACCTCCACTAATCACGTGCCCTCCCACCAATTGCCACGTCACTAACATAAAATCTCCTGCAGGTAGCCCAGTCGCTATCGACTAAATGTTCTCCAATTTTCCATACGCGCGTACCTCCCCACTATAAATACTCTCGCTTGTGCACTTTCTGCGACTTCCGCAAGTAGATTATTCCATCATGTCCAGATCAAATAATAAGCTCTGGATGTCCGGGCTTTCTCTCTTCCTCGTGTTTCTCTGCGTGGTGATGCCATTTTTCTCCGCCAACAGCGGATTGGTTTCAGCCGCAGACGACGACTCAGAAGACAGCTACGGAACCGTTATTGGTATCGATTTGGGTACCACCTACTCGTGTGTGGGAGTCATGAAAAACGGAAAAGTCGAGATCTTGGCCAACGACCAGGGTAACAGAATTACTCCATCTTACGTGGCTTTCACCGACGAAGAAAGATTGATTGGTGACGCCGCCAAGAACCAGGCTCCTTCCAACGTCAACAACACCGTGTTCGACATCAAGAGATTGATTGGTTTGGAATACGGCGACAAGACCGTGCAGAAGGAAATCAAGCATTTGCCTTACAAGATCGGCAAGAAGGGAAAGATGCCCGTGGTGGAGGTTGAGGTCAACGGCGAGCAGAAGGCTTTCACCCCAGAGGAAATCTCCGGCATGATTTTGGGGAAGATGAAGTCCATTGCCGAAGAGTACTTGGGCAAGAAGGTCACCCACGCTGTCGTCACCGTCCCAGCTTACTTCAACGATGCCCAGAGACAGGCCACCAAGAACGCAGGTACCATTGCTGGATTGAACGTTTTGAGAATTGTCAACGAGCCTACCGCCGCTGCCATTGCTTACGGTTTGGACAAGACCGATGGTGAGAAGCAGATCATCGTCTACGACTTGGGTGGAGGAACCTTCGATGTGTCCTTGTTGTCCATTGAGGGAGGTGTTTTCGAGGTGTTGGCCACCGCTGGTGACACTCACTTGGGTGGTGAAGATTTCGACTTCAAGATCGTGAGACACTTGGCTAAGGTTTTCAAGAAGAAGCACGGCATTGACATCACTTCCAACGCGAAGGCTATTGCCAAGTTAAAGAGAGAGGCTGAGAAGGCCAAGAGAACTTTGTCTTCCCAGATCTCTACCAGAGTTGAAATCGACTCCTTCGTTGACGGTATCGACTTCTCTGAGCCACTCTCTAGAGCCAAGTTCGAAGAATTGAACATCGACGCTTTCAAGAAGACCTTGAAGCCTGTCGAGAGAGTGTTGCTGGATGCCGGTGTTAAGAAGTCCGAGGTCGACGACATTGTTTTGGTTGGTGGTTCCACCAGAATCCCCAAGGTCCAGGAGTTGATCGAGACTTATTTCGACGGTAAGAAGCCTTCCAAGGGTATCCACCCAGATGAGGCCGTTGCTTACGGTGCCGCCGTCCAAGCCGGTGTTCTTTCCGGTGAGGAAGGTGTTGATGACATTGTGTTGTTGGATGTTAACCCATTGACTTTGGGTATCGAAACCACTGGTGGTGTCATGACAACCTTGATCAACAGAAACACCGCTATTCCAACCAAGAAGTCCCAGATCTTCTCTACCGCTGCCGACAACCAGCCAACTGTGTTGATCCAGGTGTACGAAGGTGAGAGAGCATTGGTCAAGGACAACAACAACTTGGGTAAGTTCGAATTGTCTGGTATTCCTCCAGCACCAAGAGGTGTTCCTCAAATTGAGGTCACTTTCTCCTTGGACGCCAACGGAATCTTGAAGGTTGAGGCCATGGACAAGGGTACTGGAAAGTCGAAGTCCATCACCATCACCAACGACAAGAGTAGATTGTCTAAGGAGGAAATTGACAGAATGGTTGAGGAGGCTGAGAAGTTTGCCGCCCAAGATGCTGAGGTTAAGGCTAAGATTGAATCTAGAAACTCCCTTGAGAACCTCGTTCACAACTTGAAGCAGAAGCTCGACGACAACGACGAGTATGTTGCTAAGATGGACGAGGATGACAAGGAGGAGTTGATCGACGCTATTGCCGAGATTTCCGAATTTTTGGAGGAGAACTACGACACTGCCACTTCTGAGGAGTTTGACGAGCAGAAGCAGAAGTTGGTTAAGATCAGTCTGAAGATCTCTGAAAAAATTTACAGTGGAGCTGGCGATGCCGGCGAAGGTGCCGAAGCTCAATTCGGCGACGACGACTCCGATGATGAATTCGACCACGATGAATTGTAAGTTAGTGGAAGCTCATATTTAAAATGCCATGTAATTAATTGTCTCACTGACCAGATCGTAGTCTGCGGGCCTGTGTAGAAGTGCGGTCCAAGCTACGAACCCTTGTGGCATTTTGCTATTATGAGTTAGTATCTGGTCTTTACCCTGAATTAGCTCACCTACAAAACTAGCTATTAGAAGGCAAGAAAGATTGGAGATGTGTTCATGGGGTCGAAACTATCAATATCCTTACATGCGATAGGATGTCACGTGCATAAATTTCGTTCTCATAAAACCTCTAATCCAGTACCGGTCAGAGAAAAAAACTTCCAAAGAGCAGGATTACCTATGACCCTTCGACCTCACAACAATTATTGCTGATTAAGAATGTCAAATAGGAAGTTACAGAAGTATGTCTTTTTCTCCGGGAATTTCTGTATCCTTTACGCTTTAGACCTCGTTAGCGTAGAATAAGCATGGAATTTGAACTTGCATCCGCCAGCAGAGTACTAACAATATCTCCAGAGAGGTGGAAACCATCTTCAAAAAGATTCACGAGGGACTAGATCTCTTCAACTATTATTTCACCCGTCACGAAGCATCAACGAATGATTCCCAGCGAGAAAAACTCGAAAGTGATCTTAAGAAGGAAATTAAGAAGCTCCAAAAGTTTCGAGATCAGATCAAAACATGGCAGGGAAACGGCTCCTTAGAGGCCGCGATTGCTCCTCTGAAGTTGCAGGAGCACAGGCGGCTAGTGGAAGAAGCCATGGAATGTTATAAGGAAGTGGAGAAGAACTCCAAGATGAAATCATATTCGAACCAGTCAATAATGTTAGCTGCGAAGGAAAACGGAGACCTGATAATCACTCCTGAAGTATTAGATGCTCTAGAGTTTCTAAGTGGCGTTGAGGAAGAGTTGACTGAGCAGAACGAAACTCTAGAAGAGGAGTATGACAAGCTCTCACAGAAGAAAGTCAGGAAAAACAACATGCTGCAGATTGAGGAGCGCAAGCAGGAGCTTGAAGGTTTCAAATCCAAAAACGAATTCCACCTCGATAATATTGAAGCAGTTGTGCGCTACCTCAAGTCGGGTAAAGTCTCAGTGGAGTCAGTATGGACGATCCAAGACGATTTGAACTTTTACGTTGAGTCCAACCAAGAGCCGGATTTCGTGGACGACGATACGTTATACGATGAGATTTTCAAGGAGGCAAGGCAAAACAGCGAAAACAACACTGTTGTGTCGAATGGACAGGCGGATGAATCTTTTGAAGTGAGCATAAACGGACTTGACGATGACGAACCAACGCATATTGCATCAGAATCTGCTACTGCGCGTAAAGGAACTTCGTCAGCGTCGCCAGCGCCTCTGCAAGAGCAGCCATCAGCATCGGAGATACCGTCGAAGTCAACCGTGAACGTGACAGTTAAGAGCAAACAAACAGCCGGAAGAAGCGAAGTTGCGGACAACTCCACCCCTGGATTTGTAACCACCTTGAAGCCAGCAGCAGCTCCACCAAAGCCCGTAGGAGCATTGAAATGGTCTATTGCCGCTGGAGGTGCAGCACCTAAGCCAGACGGGTCCAATGGTCACCTCGCCACAGAGAAGACTGCCGCTAAACAGCCAGAGACGATCGAAATCGAGAAAAAAGCTTCAGTCCCCAAGAAAGATAATCGTCCAGAGGAACATGCATCATCAGAGTTGCTATCACTTCTCACCAAGAACGAAGAATACTCGGCACACCTTGAGGTATTGAAGAACTCGTCGCTCTCCGCTTGCGAGCTCGAACTTTTCAGTGATGTTGACTTGTTGCGTTCGCCTCCCGGTATTCAGAAATTTGCTGTGGCGTACGCTGCTACCAACAAGGCAACTAGCGATTGTAAGTTGCTTGTTGCCCCTCAGAAGTACTCAGCAGTATCTTGCTTCATGCGCAAACCCTATCTTCCACAGGACTACCAGGAAGGGTTTGGGTCGCAACAAACCAAACTACCTATGTTTTTGTCAAAGCTCCAGAACTACTGGAACCGCATAAGAGCTAGCAATCTGTACAATCAACTCGTCAAGGAAGTGGAGCTTTTGGAGCATCAGAAGACCTCTGAGAGCACAGCTATGGTCAACGAGTTGACTATGGTGCTCTTCTATGGGTACTACTGCGGGTACATGCCAATGGAGAACATTATTGCTGAGTCCCTTCTCCACAAGTTGGGGTGGTCGCCTTACGGCATGGATGATGAGGCCGAACTGAATCCGGATTTGCAGGGGCAGCACCACTACTGGGTTTTGCAAGTGGGCACATCTGAAGCGCCTGATACGGGAGACTTCCGGGTATTTGACTTGTCTCAGTGGGAGATATATGTCAAGTACGGCTTCAAGTATGACCCTCGGTTGAGCCAGAGCGGGCCGGCCAAGAGTTTGCTTTGAAGGACTCTTTTTGATTCTTTTACGACAGTTACCAGTGTTTACAGACATTGCACGTTTACCACGTCTCACTAGTAAGAATCGGCTCCTGAGGGTCGATGTCGAATTCACTGCTTAGGATATCGTTGTCGGAGTGTAGTTTCTCGAATGTAGAATTCTGGGTGATTTGGGTTACATCAGGTTGCTCACTGAAAATGGAGCAAAAGTTGTCGTTTTGGCTATCGTCGTCATATACTATGTCGGGTAAATATCCCGATTCAAGCTGAGCTGGCGGTACCGATACTTCTACATACGATTTTCCTTTGTCAATCAAGTCAGAAATCCCAAAAATGGCGGTGGTTGTTTGCTTGATATGAAACTCATCAATTATCGTGTTCAATGCTTCTAACTTTTCCATGACTGCGTTTGTAGAGTAGCCGCCTTTTTGATAGAGGCATTTGGATACTGCGTGTAACTCTAGTTACCTCGGTTTTGTGGGGTTCATAGAAAGAATTCTATAGCGCATAGTTTGTCTAGAAATTATCACAAAATGGAATACTATTCATCGCTTGATGCATCGCAGCTCGATTCTGAGACCCCGACACTATTTGAGCTCATCTCGGCCAACCAGCTCGAGTCCCTTCTATCGCCGTCCCTCAGATATATCTTGGTCCACTATGCTCAGAGATATCCCCAGTATTTGCTTCGAGTGACGAACAAATTCGATGAAATCAACTTGTTCTTGCGAACTTTCATTGAGTGGTACTTCTTCAAGTACTGGCAGGGCAGCTTTACTGAGAACTTTTATGGGCTTAAGAGAGTGAGCCAGACTCCACTCTCGGAGTCCAAGTACAACCTGAGCAAGTTGACGCAGCTTGCTCCTTCGATGATTGAGGAGAGAAGAAAGCTCACGACGTTGCAGCAACTTGTGTCGATTTTCGAAATCACAGGTTTGTCCTACGTGCTGGAAAAGTGCACATATCACTATGAGTTGCTCCATGCAAAGTACGTGACAAATCAGCTCGACGAGAAGGTCGTCGAGAATCCACGTGAACGGCAGAGGGTGTGGTTGCAGCGGAAATACGTGGAGATTTTCCCATACGTTCAGTCTGCGTGGAGATGGTCCAATATAGTGACTACACTCATGTATTTGAGTGGGGCAAGCAAATCGCCGTCTTTATTGACATTCTTGTTCAAAATCAACTACTCACGGCTCAACCAGTACGACTACTCCAAGAACGAGCCTCCGTTGAAGGCCGCCAGAGATATGCCAAACAGAGTGTCGCCTCCTTCTAATGTGGAGAAGCTTTTGAGGTTCTTGACGACCTACATCACCAAGCCTACATGGAGCTCCGTTCGCTTTGCTCTTGGAACGTCTTTCCCATTGGCCATTTTCACCTTGAAATTCCTCGAGTGGTGGAACAACTCGGACTTTGCAAAGACAGTGGCCAAGTCGCAGGCCGACGCATTGACGGGGTTGATCCCTCCGCCATCAAAGCTTACTGGTCTAAGCAACATGGAGAAAAAGGTGAGGAAAATTTACAAGTCGGGATCCACTTGTCCGTTGTGTAAAGAGGAGATCCTGAACCCGGCAATCATTGAAACAGGGTATGTTTTCTGTTATACGTGCATCTTCAACTATCTTCGTGATTCCCATAAGTTGGTAAGGACATCCAATAAGGAAGAGAGCAGTGACGAAGATGTGACAGACGAGGAAGACGAAGATAACGAGACGAAGGAGAAGATCGACGAGCCCGAAAAATCGGAATCGGGCTCTTCATACGATATCTCCAAAGGTGGTAGGTGCCCGATTACAGGACGCAAGCTTCTTGGGTGCAAGTGGAACGCCATTACCCAGGAATTTGACGTGGACGGAATCCGAAGACTTATATTTTAATATATTTTTATAAGTTTCAGCTTTACTAAAATTTTACGAGATTTGTTCTGAGATTCCAATTTCCGGTGGTGTTCTCAAGGTCCTGTCTGTCTAATTTTCACACAGTTCCACAGTTTAGCTCCAACTACACGTGGTTCATTCTTCTTCAAAATGTCTACGAAAACCTTAAAGGCTATTGCGTTCGACAAGGAGTCTGTCTCGTTGGATATTTTGGACCAGCTCGTGCTTCCTTACTCCACCACCTACCTCCAGATCAAATCCATTGAAGATGCCTTCTCCGCAATCAAATTGATGCAAGTTAGAGGTGCTCCAGCCATTGCTATTGTCGGAGCATTTGCCGTTGCAGTGGACACCAAGAACTACTTGAAGAGCGGTGGCTCCGGCAAAACGGTAGGCGATTTGCTTGCTTCTATCGACTATTTGGTGACCTCCAGACCAACCGCAGTGAATCTTTCCAACGCATCCAACGAAATCAAGCAGTTGTTGAAGGAAAAGTTCAGCGAATCTCATTTGGTCGACGATGATGTCTTCAAGGTGCTTCTAGACTACTCAGTTGCCTTGCACGAGGACGACTTGGCCAACAACTACAAGATTGGCGAGAACGGTTTGAAGTACATCACCGACACCTTGAAGCAGCAGAAGTTTAAGGGTCCGTTCTCTATTGTGACAATCTGCAACACTGGATCGTTAGCCACTTCCGGTCACGGCACTGCATTGGGGATTATTCGTACTGTTCATGAAAAGTTGTCAAAGTCTGCCTCTGGAGAAGAGTTTTGGTTCGAGAAAGCTTACCCATTGGAAACCCGTCCATACAACCAGGGTGCCAAGTTGACGACCTATGAGTTGCAATACGAGGAAATCCCTTTCACCCTCATCTGTGACAACATGGCCACTTCATTGATTTCTACTTTGAGAAAGGGCAAGCCCATCAAGGACAGCACTGCTCCAGTGAAGTTCATTATTGCGGGTGCAGACAGAATTGTCAAGAACGGTGATTCCGCTAACAAAATCGGAACTTACCAATTGGCTGCTCTTGCAGACAGCTTCAACTCCAAATCTTCGAAGGACCTGGACCTCATCAAGTTCATTGTGGCTGCTCCAAACACAACCATTGACCACGCAACGAAAACCGGAGACGATATTGTTATCGAGGAGAGACCCGCCAATGAGCTCACTGCGCTTAAGGGTCCACTCTTGGAGGCTGACGGTAATGTTGGAGACAAGGTAACTGTGGGAATTGCCACTCCTGGAATTCAAGTATGGAACCCAGCATTCGATGTGGCCCCACATGAATTAATCGACGCTATTGTCACGGAAGACCGTCCAATTGAAAAGGTGCAAGGCGAATTTCAACTTTAATTTATATACTTTGATAGATTTGTAATATAGTCGTAATATTAATCTCCGTTTACCTGCTGTGCTTCGTTTTCATTCAAGTCGTTGGCAATATCGTCAGCCTGTTCCTCATTTTCTTCTTCCTTCTCTGGAGACTTGCTTTCATTGTCATCTGCGGTTAAAGAGATTGGCATCTCCTCCAACTGAGAATTTGACACATCATCCTGAGCTTCCTTTGATTCATCCTGAGCCCCTTTTTTTTTGTCATCCTGAGCTTCCTCTGGTGCCTCTGAAGTAATATTCTCTGACTCTATATTGTTTGAATCGAAGCCGGCCGATTTCTGAATTGTAGTGCTGTCATCTGTCTCAGATTCCTTTTCTTTCTTCTCAGATCCAGATTTCTTCTCAAACTCCTTCTTAACCTCATTTCGGGGTTCAACTTGAGAATCGTCCTCCTCTTTTTCTTCTTTCTCTGCTTTCTCCCCTGCTTCTTTTTCAGCTTCTTCTTCTTGCTCAAAGACTACCTCCGCCTCTTCCTCCGTCTCAGGGACTTTCACAGCATCAACGTTTTCTGCCTGACTCTTCTTTTCGGCAGAACCGTCATGAAAAGCAGCAGAGGCTGCGGCTGCCGCTCTTTCTCCCTCAATGTTATTTCTCATAATCTGGTCCATTCTAGCATCTTCAATCGTAGGAAGAGAGTTCACATTCTCCCAGATAACTTGTCCTGAATTACCATAGCCAGGAATCTCACTGAGCTTCACTCGGAAATAATCAACATCTTTCAACAAAGAGTGTTTCTCGTTGAAATCTTTAAACTGGGGAAGTTCCGTGCAGAAACAGTTAACCAATAATTTCTTGTAGTTATCAAAGATTTGCAGAAGAATAGCAGAACATTCTTTTTCCTGCAAGTACTTCCCTAACACTTTGGCAACGGTGATTGTTTCCTTTACCAAAGTTTCCATGTATGGGTGACACTGCTGTGGATGCTTTAGTGGCTGCGAAAGATCAAGTTTTGTCACTGCTGTGCAATGGTTTAAAGTTCGATCGTGCATGATCGAAACTAATTTCGAAAACAATTCTCTCTCGTGATCTCGGTATTGACTAATGGTGCTTGAAAATGACTGGTCTTCACCCCCTGAATTGCTCTGGTTGAATTCGACAGTCTGGTTTTTGAATGTGAACTGAATGCTCTCCAAGAATGCAATAAAGAACTCAATTGTCTGAATGCAAAGTGCCAAATGTTTTGTAGTGATATGCCTCAATCCAGCAGTTCTGGTAGCACCTGCGTTTAGAATAGCTTGCGCTATTCTCGAATTCACAACCTTGAAAAATGTGAGCAAGTTTGTCTCGATTTGCGTTGCTCGAGATCCAAATATTTTCGATATGATCACGTAATCCCTGGTGTTTTCAATCACTGCTATAACTAAAAGTGGAATCAAAAAATTCGAGCCATTGACCTCCAACCTTGGAAGTCCTGCTGATTCTGGTTTTGAAGGAGTGGCTTCAGGGGAGTCCTTTTGGTCGCCATCGTCATAGAAATCAAGTAAGGACATCCATTTGCTTCCGTCAACACCCTCTCTGCCATCAGTTTCAATGAAATGCGAGTAGCCAACCAATTCATTCACCACAATCTGAGCTGATGCTATGAATTCATAAGAGGTACACTCTCTCCACGTTTCCTTGTCACAAAGACTTGCAAACCGCTTGATCGAATTAGAATGAAATTTATGCAAGAAATATGCAATATGGTTTTTGACCCACTCTGTGAGGGAGCTTCCAGGACCTGTAGCCACATACCCAGGGTTAATGAACTCACATTCCAGTAAGTATGCGGAAGAAAGCAGGTATAGGTACATGTAGTCGTCAACTGATGCATCGCCTAGTTGCTCCAGACGAACGTTCAAAACCTTGACTAATCTGACTTGGGTGATTTCAATGGCCTTGTTGATGGAGTTGGTGATATCAAGAGCCATAACGTCCATGTTCTGAGAGACTTCAGGTGAAAGCGAAGAAAGCGACAAGTCCAAAAGGAGTTTTTGATGAATGGTCAACCGTCTTAAACATTCCGACAAATTGGCATAAATTTCCTTCATCATCTCGTTGAAATCTTTTGGGGATAGACTCTTGATGTTGGAGGATAATGTTCCACCATTGGCGGCTGCCAGAGGACTTGCCTCTAATGGCGTAGCTCCAGGTGGATGTGATGATGCTCTTGAAGAATTATTAGAAGGTATCTCCAACGCAGACTCTATGTTATTGTTTGGCAATCCATTTCTTATGATTGCCTTTACTTCTGCGACAATTTTGTCCTGGTATTCATCGAACGCCTGTACAAGTTGGCCAGACTTTGCCAAGTTGTTGATGAACTCCCGCAAATTTTCCTTGACATTTGGATCGATGTTGGTGTACAGCTTTGAAACTGGCTTGGGGTCGTATTTTCGACTCCGGTCAATTGAGACATAAATGCGATTCATGGTGTCCTTCGCTGGTATAGATTTGTAATGAGATCTTAAATTCTCGAGTAGCAAATCGACAAAGTTTCTTATGTAGCCCTGACTACAGTCTTGTTTGAGTCTTTGTAAATCTCGAGTCATTCCTTTGAGGGCGGGCAAACCTTTTAAAGAAATCAACAGGTAGTCAAACTTGGGATAAATTGCAAATGTTTCAGGATCTGTATAGTCTTCACGATCAGTTCCGCGTATGAGGTTTTCAATCACCACAATGTAGTTTAGGCAGTCGCTATTCTTTCCATTATTGAATAACTCTTTTGCTTTTTGGAAGTTTGAAATAACGGATTTGATCTGAAGAACAGAACTTTCAAGGTGGTTAACGCTTCGGCGTTCATCAAGCAAATCCAAGATATTCAATCCTGTTTTGGCCTGGCCATCTTCAAGTTCGTCCATTTTTGCCATGATCCCATGGAATTGGGTCAAACAGTCGGCGGATTGCACCTTGATGGTCTGGATGTCGCCCAATGTGCTGAAAAAGGAGTCTGAAGTTTTGGATATTTCGTGAATAAGTTGAATCTCCACCGCATCCAAGTACTTGGATATCTTTTCTTGAACTTCAGTATTGTGAACAATATGACTGGATTCGCTCGACTCCGGATCGGGGAGCATCTTCGAGTTTTCCATGACTTCACGGAATATTCGTGGATCGTCCAATCGGAAATCAGGGTCCTCATATACACGAGGGACCACGTCGAGCACTTCCTCGTCGGAGACATCAGCAACGTCTGAGTCGTTATCGACAGCGTTTTCTTGTTGTTCCGAGAATCTCTCTAGCACTTCCTTGGTCAAAGCCTTGTAGCTCAGTTCGAAGCCTTTGTAGTCGGACTGGACGCTGGTGATGTAATCACCAGTCAATTGGGCATTGGACACCTTATTTTTAAGCGAATGGAGTTGGATTTGGGGGATATCCTTGACTGTAGGTTTGGTCAAGTTAGAAATGGTGGTAGCTCCTCCATTGAGGGTGATGTGGTGTTGAAGACGTCTGTTCAGTCTGATTCGAGCAGCATCGGATGCCACTGTCAACTCGAAGATCGAGTTTGGTCCCAATGGGGAAAAGGCGGTTGAAGATCTCTCGTCGTCATCTGCAACGCCCTGTTTCAAGATGTTAAATGCATTCATAATGGTGGATCCGTCCATGGATCCTCGGAAGTTGGAAAACACCGATTCCAGCGCCCGTTTCGGCGATCCCTCCAGGTATTCCGAGGCCCACGTAATGTCCTCATTGATATTCGCCGAAGTATCGACGCAGAGTGCCACCAGACTCTGCATGGGGTCATCTTCCACGGACATAATGTGGTTTAACTACAAGATAGGCGACTCTCGCATATATGTAGAGGAGTGTGCAGGCCAAGTTGGAGGTTCATGTTCGGATGGAGAAGATGTAGATCTGATGGGTCAATAAATAAGGATATGGTGGTGTGTAGCTAGAGTCTCTTGGAAATATGGCGAAGTTGTGGTTTTTGAATTTTAGTGTGTAGTTGTTCTTTTTACGTTTTGGCGTGCATTTGTTCTCGTTGCCAAGAGTACGTGAAGTTGCGAATGGTAGGCTCTCATTGATAACTTCCAGAAATATGTCGAGTCAAGCGATAGAAAATTGTCACCAAAATAAAATAATCCAATGCCCCCTGATGCATAAGCTTACCAAGTTTCACAACCTACACTTAATCGACAATTCAAATTATCCCTTCCTATTATCCACTCAGTAGTTAGAACCCGAAGCACTGGTGTGCATACAGCTCCGTCGCTATATGGCTGAGAAATTACTAATAGACTCCAAAACCATTCATGTCTTCCACAACCTCAACTCCACCTCCAACTGACAAGCCCAAGCCTTGCTGCGTGTGCCTTGACGAGAAAAAGACTCGTGATGAGTGTCTTTTGTTCAACGGCCAGGAAGGTGGCAAATGCGATGAGTTGATTCAAAAGTACAAGACTTGTATGAAAGGTTTCGGCTTCGAGACCAGGTAATCGAGCCTTTCTGCTTCCGATGTGTGGAAGCCCCTTAAATGAAATCGTGCCTTGACACGGTGATGCGTTGCACTCTATATCTTGTACATAGGCTCTGAAGCCAGCAAAAATCAACATCTTAGTCGTCCACTGAATTGTAGTATCTCTGTGCGGAATGGGACTTCACGAGCTTGTCAAACTCCCGCTCCAAATCACGTTCGAGTTCCTCGTCGTCGACGTGGTGTGCATGCTCGTGGTGAAGCTTGGTGTTCGTTTGTAGAACAAACTGATCCTGGAGGAAGTTATCCACCAAAATCAACTGGAGACAGTTCATAAACACAGGCACAACGAACATCACGATGAAAATTTCCACCTCGTTCGGGTACTCGTCGAGCCACGCCAACAAAATGTTGCTGGTGATCCACAAGAGCTGGGTCTCGAGGCACTCGACAAACCCATAGATTACAAACTTGGTGATCATCACAGCGCCAAAGTAGATGCCCAACTGCTTGAAATACGCCCCTACTGACGGCTTATGCGGATCTGGACCATAGTCACCGCTCTCGATCTGAGTGACGTGGAAATATTGCTTGAACACTTTGCTAATTCCCCTCAAGACCACATAAAGAACATAAACGCCAATGGTACAGTCAAGAACGATGCTGAGAAAGTACCAGTCACAGGGGTCAACGCCGCAGTCTTTGTCACCATCACAAGTGTCTGGAGAGTTGTCTCCGGTCAGCACAACGTCGTTGGGCAGCGCTTTAAGTATGGAGAGCAACACATTGAAAACGTGCACACCTAGAGCTCCAATGACTTGCTTGGAAACATCGAAAAACCACACCGGCCAGGTTCTTCGGACGGGATATTCGTAGAAGCGCTTGGCAATAAGCGACAGCATACACAATAGCCCCAAGAAGGCTTGTGTTAGTAGTGAGAACGTGCCCACCAATTCACACTTTCCGTCGTCATCACCATTGGAGGGTGCCGAAGAGAACTTCAACAAAAATGCAGTATTAAAAAACGCTAGCACATTATGCCACATGCTAGAAGCCATAATCTGAGATAAAGAAGGGAAGTAATGGCAGTAAGCTAGGAAAGCTGTATGGTGTATCTATGAAAGGTACGGATGCATCAAGTTGGTGATCGAGTCACTGACCAGCAACCTGCACTGGGAGCACTACAAATGAGCAATTAGTGCTACAAAATTGGCATCGACTCGTTGGCACAGAAAATCTTTTTAAATAGAAATGAAGCAAATACAGGTTGCAGTAGTCGCCTCAAAAATGCTATGGTCAAAGCCTATGTAGAGCATGCGCACCATCGCCATGCAATCAATTGCCTTTGTTCCAGCTTCCCAAGAAGTTGGCCATGGCCAGGCTCTTCTTGTTCTTCTGGCTCTCCTCTGAGTCCGGAGACGAGACAGGGATGCCATTGCGGTCGGCAACCGCGTATAGGGAGGCGTATGTGGTGTTGTTTCTATCTGAAGAGGCAGTAGACGAAGGAGGGTTCATGTCCTCGATGAACTCGTCCTCCGACTCGCTGTCAGATTCGAATACAAACGGCCCCTTGCTCTCCTTATTGTTGAATGGTGGCGTACTGCGTCCCAGAAATGCGTTGGCAGATGTAGTGTGTGGGGGCAAGGGCGACGTCTTGGACTGCACTGGAGGTGACTGAGTCCCACTAAATGACAGCGAGATCGGAGACGTTGAGCTATCTGCGGCTGACTGCACGTTGAAGAACAGATCAGCTAAAGTGTTGTTCTTCGCTGGCGTCATTCCTGTCGAAAAAAACTGGTCCGTGAGGGAACTTGACGAATGTGGCTGCTTGGAAAGCTCGGTGGAGGAATATCTTGGATTGATTTCAGAGATGTGCTTCGCTTCAGGCTCTCTCTCTTTCAAAAAATCTTTAGGATAATGCTCTACCTCCACTTTTGCGGTTGCTGGGGTCATATCCAGATTGCCAAACACCAGTTGCGCTAATGATTGACTGGAGTTCCTTGTGCTGATTGACAAACCTTCATCCTCCTCGGAGTCCGAGCCGGACTCTGAATCTGACGCATCCATTGACAATGGAACTGGGCGCACAGGTTGGTTGGCCGAGTCGTCCAAAGACGAAATAGGTAAGCGCTCTCTGTCGCTTGGAGTTTCCGAAGCGCCAGTATCTGCTTTGTTTCCGTTGGTGCGGCCCACAATTTCCAATCCGGCGTTGTCAAAGTCTTCCACATTCTCATTCTCGATTATCTCGTAGTCAAAGTTGGATCCCAAAGTAATGTTTTCAGGAACATCCACAACATCCGGAGCCTTTTTGGTCCCATAAATAGCATGGTTTGGGTCAACCTGGTAAACACTGTTGTAGTCATAGTAATAGTCGTAGCCTCTGACGCTGTTGTCGACATTGTGAGACAAACTGGACGTGTAACGATCAGATTCGTCACTTTCTTCGTCCGATGAACCATAGTTTAAAGTGGTCGGAGGTAACAAGTGAATGGTCTTGTACACCTTTGAGCAGTTGGTGGATATCGATTCGGTTTCGTCACTGTTCTCGTTATCCTTCGCAGAGTCTTTGTTAGCAGAAGACGACAACCCCGGAAGGGTGAAGCCAGCCACGGTGGCGGAAGAGGGAGATTTTACACGCAAGAAAAATCCACCTTCGTCATCATCGTCATCATCTTCATCATCATCTTCGTTGTCGGCAGCGTGTCCGTCGTAGCCTTCGGAGCCGTATTGTCCACCTTGATTTTCATAGATATAGCTTTCGCTCTCACCGTAGTCGTAGTCGTTGTCGTCATCTTGGTCGTCGTGATCGTCATACTCATCTTCGTCAGCTGTGTATTCGTCAATGGCGATACACTGCTGCACTTCGTCGTTGAAGTGAATATGGCGCTTTTCCTTCGATAAGGAAGATGTCAGCGCCGACAGACTACCCCGGAGAGCCAGCTGAGCCAATACAGGCTCTGGCTCATTGTTCTCATGGCCCGATGGGACTTTCTCCAACTTCGACGAGGAACTTTCCTCAGGAGGCGGGTGGTTCTTCGCTGCCAAATTGACCGAACTGTTGTTTGCAGACAGTGGGAAGTTCTTATACTGCGAGTTGAGCTTGGCGGAGATCACATCATAATCAAAGTACTCTGGAGGTTTCTCGGAAACACCGCTCTTCTGCTGAGCTTCTCGGCGTCTTTGGGCGTCGGCATCTTCTCTGCGTCTCTGTTCCTGCTCTGCTCTCGCCGTGGCAATCTCGAGCTTTAATAGATTCAGGTGGCTGATCAACATGTCTTGCACTGTACGTTTCTTTAAGATAGGCTTGGGCCCGTGGTTTTTGCGGGCAATGGAGATGTCTCCAGCGACAACACTACTGGCAGTGTTAAACGTCTGTGAGTCGTCGCATGGCTGTTCTTTGTCATTGTCATCGTGATCGTCGTCGTCCACAATGGGACCATAAAGCCATGTGACGTCACTATCCTTCAGCCAGTTCACCTCTTCGGGGCTAATTGTCTTCAAGTGCGATCTACGCTGAGCCCAAGTTCGCCACGATGCATTCTCCAAACGAGCTGCGTTGGCCACGTTCTTTCGGCGCAGAATCACATATCGCCACGACTTGGATATATCGTCCACGTCCCACTGGTGCGACAAGTAGTCGACGTGGCGAGAGGGCTCCGGCACCAAGTCGGAATCGTCATGCGGGATCATCTCTGGACTGCGGATGAATGGAGGCGTTGGCGTCGCTGTAGCCGTCGACTGCGATGGTGGCTCGTCGTCAGACTGGGTGTGGGCAGCGTCGTCGGCAGGCAGATTTCCATTTTCGGCATTTTTCTGCTCGATGTTCTGCTCCTGCTTCTCGGGATCGATGAATTCGTCTAATAGACCGAGTGATCTTGTCCGTTTCAATTTGAAGGTGGTGTTCTCAAAGTGGTCGTCGTCCTCGGCGTCCACGTGTTGCGACGTGGTGGCACCACCCTGGAAAACTTCTCCAGCGAGATTCAGCGACATTTTGGAGGGACTAGCGGCGCTTCACAAGGAGATGGAGACGTTGAAGGAAGCTGCGACGGGGTCTGGAGCTCCGATAGCCAAAGCTTGGATGTGGTGACAGCAAACAGACTAAGATTCAGGAAGCAAACAGCAGCAGCTAGATAAGCGGGTTGGATTCGAGCTTCGGCGGGCCTGGGGTGGAGAAACCTCAGTGGGGGAGTATTGGAACTCTGGAGGTACTATCACCAGGACGAATCAAACGAAACAGGGTGAATATGCGCTTAATAACAGCAGCCGTAATTTCTAGAAGGATGCACTCAGTCAAGACAATAAGCTGTGGTATGCGAAAAGGATGGAGTGGTGGGGTGGTGTTGATGGGGTTTATAAACTGTTGCTATGGTGAGAAAACATGGTGACAATACTGGAAAAACGGCTACTAGAGGAGACACCCGTGCCTCCGCGACGGTCAAGACTGCACTGGTACGAATGAGTGACTATCGGGGATAGGGTCTGGGGGCGGGAGGTATGGGTGTAGGGTATTTGGATCGCTACAAGCTGCTGGAGAACCTTCTTCATGGTAGGGAATTATTAAAAGTGGCTGTAAGGCATTTTGTGAGCGCAGCTTTCCGGCGGATCTCACTGCTTCGCTGACTCTGACCCGAATGGTGAGAGGGTCACGTGACTTCACTACGAAGGTCCAGCCAGCTTCCGGAAGTCACAACAATGTGGGGAACCATGACAAAATAGTCTGATCTCTGGCCACATACTCAATAATACTCGAGCGGAAGAATCAAAAGGTGGCTCACTCACAGATTCCTGCATTTCGCCGAAAACCCCCCCTCCCCCTCCCGATATTCTGCCCACGGTATTCCAGGCAAACCCCAGAGATCGGAACATTTGTCTAGGGCGTACACATGTGCAGGCGCAAGACTTGACTGTGTGCAGTTCCAATATTTTCCGGTAGTCATCCATGTGCCATAATTACTCGATGGCTACCGATAACGCCAATTAGGTTCCCAACTAGTAACTGCGGCGATTAGCACCTATTGTTAGTCGGAGTTACTTTTTTGGTTTTTCCATGATGCCCATGGTCTACTCGACATAGATTCTGCTAGATTCGTGACTCCTCATGCGAGTCTTGGAGCTATTAAATTAATCATAAGTAGTATGCTACACAGATAATGACTAATAGACCAGTCCTCTTCGGATCCTTGGTGCGGCATCTCGAAGTGACTTATGCAATGAGTGATATGCAAAGATGGTTGGATCGTATCCAGTGCTCAACTGTTGAGCCAGACAACCATTAAGGTCCGATGTACCAGTTGGTATTTGTTACAACCTTGTTTTTGATGTCATTGAAATAATCCCACGGATCCTTCCGGAATAACGGTAGATCCTCATACGACGACGAATAGTCCACTGACTGATCTAACCCGATGTTAAGCTGCTTGTGTCTTTCTGCTGATTGCGACACAATGTTCACCTCGTCTTCTAGCCATTGACTGCGGCATTTGGACAGCCATTTGTTCGATCCGAACAATGTCAGCGCAGCTCCGCACGCACGTGTGCACTCGTTCTCAGGCACCCAGAGCTGGAGGTCCGGTCTGAATCTGTGGTCGTTGAACTGAAGCTTGGTTGTGTAAGATTCAGTACCGTACGTACGATCGAGAATCGACAGCACGTTCTGGGGAACGTAAACTGATGTGCCTTCGAAATAGGTGTGTCGAATGGGTAGAAGCTCGTCAAGGGAATGCCAGTTCCAGTGTTTGCAATGAACGGGCATCGATTTTAATCTGGACATGTCGCTCTGCGACTCGGGGAGATCTAGTGGAGCTTGATGCACGGTATGCGAAAGTGCACTGATATCGATGTAAAGACCGGAATTGACATCAATGAATCTTGCATCGATGAAATTGCGCCCATTTCCTTGACGGATGTAGGTTGGCGACACCTCGAACAAGTATTTGGAGTTACCGTCACGAGGATTTTCGATTATGATGGTGGAGTTGAAGTTTCGAGAAAGCCTATCCAACTGAGCAATGGGGAGCTGGACATCTATATCAGTGTCCCACGGCATGTTTACGCCATTGTAAGCCCATCCGAGAAGAGAACCGTAGTTGATCCACGAGTTGATGCCTTGGGATTCTGCAAATCTGAACCACACCCTGACTAAATGATGAAGCACTGCCTGGCGCTCTCTGTTGGAAACGTACCGTTTGAAAAATGGGAACGACGTATGGTGAGAGCGGCCAGCGATCAAATCGGTGTAGATCCAAGGGTACTTGAAGAAACGGTCTGCAGTATCAACGTCGGCATTGGCGGCCTCCAAGTACTGAAGGTACTGGAGGTCGTCGCCCAGAATGGTGTTCTTGTTGAGGGCGTCTTTGAGGGCAAAGATCTGCTGATCAGGATCGAAAATGAAATCTTGAGGTTCAATGTCGACTGTTTTTTGCAACCGCTTGTAAGGGTGAAACTTGAGGACTGAACCTTCACGCTCAGAGGTCGAAAGTGCGTATTCTGATTCCACCATCGATTTCACGACAGATCCCTTGGAGACTTTGCGCGGCATTCCACCCTGACCTATGCGTTTTCGACCCAACACGGGAATCTCAACGAAGCCCGAGTCAGTGGCAGCAAGGATCCGCTTGGGAATGTCCTTGACACAGTACAAGTTGACCATCCCTCGGAGGACCTTGGTGCGATAAGACTCCATGAAATATGGATTCACCGAAGAGAAGTCTTTCAAGGATTGCTCGCATTTGCCGTCCGGGTAGAGCGAGCGCGAATGGTCCAAGTACTTGTTTGCCGGAGATAAATCCACCCAGTCATCCCAATGGAAGTAAACTCCGTTGCGATTGCCCATGTGAGCGACATTCACCACGTTGGCGGCCTGATGAGGGTCGTTGCTCGAGAGAGAACCAATGTAGGAGTAGATGCAATAGACGAGCGATCTGGGGTTGAAGGACGACGCCCGGTGCATGGCAAGGGTGTGTGCATCAAGCTGGGTGTCAGGGATGCTTCGGCATAGTGACCGAAGGAACAGTAGCAACACAATCACTAATATGAAGAAGAACAACGCCAAACGGCGCTGATAGAACTTGGTGATACACATGTATCTGAGTAGCGTTGAAAGTGTCGACTTTGTTGATGCTCGCAATTTTGATTGAGTGGGGAGGTAGTACGCCAAGGCTTAGGGGCCGACGGAAACGAAACCGAGCCACGGAATGCGAGAGGAGTGAGCCGGAAGGTGGCACAGCGGGTTGGTGCGAATATGTAGTGAGCGTCCGCGTTTAGCCCCACGAGCTGGAGAAGTCACCAAAATGAAAGGATAAAAGGAAAGATCGCTCCAAAAAAATCTTGTGCGTTGCTCCAAATACCATGTCAGAACTGCAGGGGAGCTGGCGCAGAGATTGCTAAAAATGTATCGGCACAGCGAGCATTGTCGCAGGAATATTCGAAATTCTCGTCTGCGGATTGGGCTATTCTGAGAATCCCGGACTGCGCCCCACAGCGGTGTCCATGTTTTCCTTTCATAAGGTGCGGCAGGAACGTTGGCTGCGTGGGAAACGCGGTGACAACATAGCTGATTTGGAGAAGGCTGTGTTTTTCCGGCATCTGAACCAAGCGCTAGGTCATCGGCGGCGGATGGCATAAATGACAACGGTGCAGTAACCCCAGACATTCTCGACGTAAACGTCGATGCAGATTTCTTGGAACGTCACCAATGGCAACGGGAGCGTGCACATTGGCGCAGGTTGCGTGACATCTTGCTAGGAATGTCTGACCGCGGTGGTATCGTCCGTTCCTTTCGCACCGCCGGCCCCAACTGGAATTCGCCCATCCTCTGCGCGCACTGAAGCTTGGGTCTATGGTCCGGAGTGCACAGACCGATGCGGCTGAGTTGAGCCCAGTGATAGTACACCATTAGATACCGGTGAAACTGTGGCGGCGATAGTGTTCGCAATCTTCACTTCAGTTCCATGTACGAATTTGTAGCCAATCAGCGCCATTCCTTGCGAAGAAGCCATTCTTCTTGGGGCACACTGCGCGCGGAGTCTTCAAGGGTCTGGTGAATTATGTAGTGCGCACCGGGCTGAACAGAACGTCGCTTTTCGCGGGCCGCAGCGCTGTGCGAACCTCTTCGATTAGGCGGAACGTACTTGGCCTCGCGGTCCACCAGGTGGCGTCTCGAGGGTCTTGCTGCAACCGCCAATGCCCCGAGACTGCCTCCAAACGACCCGCCACGACTTCCAGGATGACTGCCGTTGGGTTGGCTGCCGAGGTGGCTTCCGTAGGTGCTCGGTTGATTTGTGCTGTAGAAGGCAGGGAACCCTTGGAAGGTGGCCGAGGGTTGGCTGTTGGGGTTATTCGCTGGTCCATTTGGTTGAGTGGTGTTGTTACCAAACATAGATCTGGCATCGTAACTCCGATAAGGAGCAGAGTAGTTCAGCTGCGGGTCCGACTCCACCACACCGTAGTCGTCCTCCAAATGGAACACCTCGTCGTCGTTGAGTGTCAAGTGGTCGATTTCCTCGGTGAGCACACCGACTCCACCGGAAAGCGGAGACTTGTAGGGAGAACGAATGTGGCGAGGCAAGTTACGCCCAGTGTGAGTGGCAGCACTCGGGAGCGAAGGCGAAGTTACCACCGGTAACGTCTGCATGGCCGGGTGGATGGAGGACGCCTGGACAGGGCTCTGATAGCTATGGTGGAAGGAAGGCGGCTGGTAGGAACTTTGGTGACAAGTTGACACTAGAACGGAATTTGGATGTTGGTAGCTGCTAGAACTGACCGCAATAGGCTCGTTACGAGAGCGCCGGTTTCTGTGATGCTTGCGGTAGTGGGAACTCGACTGAGATGGCTGCGAATTGTGAGACTGCGAATTATGAGACTGCGAATGGACATGCGAGCCATAATTGCTCGAGGGCCGTCCGCCTGTGTTGTCGGTGCCTTTCTTCTTCCACGATTGCCGCTTGCGTCCACGGTTCCACTTGCGCCGTTTGTCCGAGCGCTGGTCTCGTTGCTCCTTCTGCTCCCCGTACTTGTCCATGTAGTGGTTGACCACACTGCGAGGCGTAAAAAAGTCTTCTCTGCGGAATCGAGATCCAACGCTACCGAAGGCATTCTGGTTGTTCCGTCCGCCCACTTTGTAGGACGCAACCCCAAACGGCTTTCTGGTGTTGCGGATCCGGTTGTTTCCGCTAATAGGAATAGGACGTGCTCCACTGATGGGGGAGAGCAACGCATCTGCTCTCCGATTATACGGCATATCCTCTTTATCGTCGTCCTTGGCAGACGCCGCCGTGGTGGCATCGCTGTCGGTGACATCCACATTGAGGTGCTTAGGGAAATGGATGGTCTTTTTGGGTAAAGAGGTGAGTCCATCGGTCGGGTGCAGCACTTCAAGAACAGGGGTGTCCAATGGCGTCGGAGGTTCTTTCTCCTTGTCGAATTTGAACATTTCGTCCTCGGAGTCCACGTCCTTCTTCTGTGCGCGCAGTCTGTCTTCTTCTTCCTCTTCTGCCTCATAGCCCAAGTCTTCTTCCTCGCCATCGTCGCTGTGCTCAGCCCAGTATTCTTCATCCATGGTGAAGAATCTCATCTTCTCAATCTCGTGTTGCAAGCTGGCCAAGTCTCGGTTGGAGGGGTCAATGTTCAACGAGTAACGCAATGCGCTGAATAACTCACCGCTCATCGCACTGAAAAAGTCGAAAAGGGCCTCTCTGTTGGCAGAAAACTGTAAGAACCGCTTGTCGGTATAGTTAGCAACCTGGAACGGATTCTTGCGGAACACCAACGTCAAAAGAATAATTCCAATAGACCAGAGATCAACCTTGGACGCATCGTAGTATGTCAAATCATTGTCAAATAATTCTGGCGCCATGTACCGCTCCGAGCCAATATCGAACTCACTACGGTTGGTAATCTTCTTCTGAGTGGTGGCCAAGCCCCAGTCACAAACTTTGATCAGCCAGTCGTCTGCAATAAGAATGTTCTCTGGCTTCAAATCACGATGGTATACCAGTTTCGAGTGGCAGTACTTGAGTGCATTTAGGATTTGAAGAAACACGTCCTTGATATCCTGGGACGTGGAGGGCCCAAAGTCACCCTGGATGGCCTCGTACAAGTCACCTCGTGGGCAATACTCAAGCACAAGACACGAGCCAAAGTGGTCAACCAAGTTGGTAATATTAGGATGAACACCTAGAATCTCGTGGATTTGAATCTCCTTGGTGGACTCCTCACATACACCGTTGAGAGCAGGGGAGATCATCAGACGGCTGTCACCAGTATTTGATCTAAGCTTAGCTGGCGACGATGTTGCACGTCCAGTATTTTTTGAAAGCTCCTTAAGGTGCATGGCCCTCTTATAGTCCACTGGATAGATGTACTTGACAGCAACCAATTTGTTCTCATTCTTGGTATCCTTGGCCAAAGATACAAGCCCATAAGAACCTTCAGAAAGGTCCTCGACTTTGAGGTAGCGGTCGTTCAATAGCTGGCCATGATTGTAGAGTTCATACGACTCCATAATATCGAGGGAAGATAGGAGTAGCTGAGGATGCAGAAAGGACCAGATGGGCCAAAAAATGAAGATATTCACAAGAAAATGCAGCTAATTGATGATAGAACGATGCAAGATGTGGAAAGTCCTGGCCAAGGTGGGCGATAGGATTTCACTGGTACTGTGGAGATGAGTAGTCCAGATCGGATTTCGAGATCGACTGGTGCACAAAAAGTGCCGAAAGCAGGAAGGAGAAAAACAAGTATGTTGATACTTGTGTTTCAGAATTGGACCTTTCGGAGGATTCTGATGTGGCTGGTCTGTTTCAAGAGTTGTCAATGTGATTTCGATTCGATGCTAAGTACGTTGAACCAGATGGTACGGCAAGGAGGTACGGGTGTCGATCTATCGGGAATGGGATAATGCCAAGTGGGGAAGTTTTCTTTTACGATGAAAAGCGGTTAGCGCTTGGAAGCGTAGGGGCTTGTAAGTGATTTGTGGAGGAGAAGATTTAATTACTTTTTTGGTGTGGTAAGTGGGTTCTCCTATAATTTCTAATTGATTTCTAGGTGCATGAACGCGAGGAAGAGTTGCCGACGGCCGACACAACTGAAAACAAGGAATATTCTGCCAATTGTCCTAGAGTATGTGTAAGTGGTTCTTGAGGGCGGATGACAGTCTAGGAGTTCTCTCTTGGAACAAGCAGCAAGTATGATTCGTTTGCAACTTGGGCAGCCGACGTGTCTATAGTCACTATGACGTACTCTTCTGAGGTAGTCACCATTACAAATTGTTGAGTCAGTGAGGGAAAAAGAGCTGCGTGATTGAATGAAATGAATTAGATGGCCCGGCCACTGGAATGGATTATTAACGAACAGTAATTTTCGAAAGTTTGATCACATTAGTTTCAGCCTCACCTCGGTATCTTTTTTCGAAGACCATGTACAGTTAAGAGTCAAGACAGCTAATTATAGAGGAATGCGGATGATGGACTATCAAATCCTCTCGCAGACGAAGTAGGGCTTCCGTATGAAGCGTTGCCCCACATCGTCAAATTATAGTTTTAATGTAAAGTTACACAAAGGCAGGAGTTAGCTGTACTCTCATAGTAACTCTAATATTGACGTATCACAGTGATGCTATCTTGACGCCATTATCAGTCCCTTTCACAACTAGCAAGTCAGACTAACTCGACGACATTATCTGCTCCTTTCACATTCATTTCTTTCACAGTAATTTTTTTGTTGGCAATAGTTCATGAATACTGAACTTGCTTTTCCTACACAATGTGGGATCTAAACATGGAACAAAGGTGCAGGACATGCTAACACTGGAATCACTTTGCCATCAAACTCCTCATACTAATATGGCCATGGACGACGATATCGCCACATTTTTGGCCTTCACAGGAACAGAAGATGCTGCTGCTGCCAAAAACTTCTTGGAGATTTCTGGCAACAACGTCGAATACGCTGTGCAATTGTACATGGAATCTGGAACCCAAAATGCCTCCCGGCCCAACCACGACGAGGAATTCGCCCAGAAATTACAACAAGAAGCCTACCAAGACAATGTTCGTGAGGCAGACACCAATGTCCACCGCCATGAGACGTTGCTAGACTCGTTTCCAACGTATGGACTGATGCCAATGCCCACAGAGCTGGATATGTTTGGCGGAGGGCGAGTTGGCATCTTCAACCAGCGATTTGACATGCCACATCCACATAGCGAGTACGACGACGATGATGACTTCGAAGACGACGACGAGCCGCAGATTGTGGACTTGGACGAGGATTCGGATGAAGTAATGCAGGTCGATGAAGATGGCGAGCCAGTCAGACAGACAAGACGGATCCGATTGGAGAGAAATCGCATGTCGGAGCTCACATCCACACAGAGACGATTGGCTGAACTTTTCAAACCGCCATTTGATCTCATTGAGCGCATCAACTTGGACACAGCGAAAGTCAGAGGCCGCACTGAGAAGAAATGGATTCTCATAAACATTCAGAACCAGGCCGAGTTCCAATGTCAAGTGCTCAATCGAGATTTCTGGGCCAACTCAGAAGTTAAGGAGAAGGTGAAGGAAAACTTCATATTCTTGCAGTACCAGCACGACTCCGTCAACGGAGAGAGCTTTGTCAATTTCTATCATGTGGACGATTTCCCCCACATTTCCATTCTTGATCCAATGACAGGAGAGCGTGTGCACAAATGGACCGACGGGACAGTCCCGGATGTGGAGGACTGGTTATCGGATGTTGACTTGTTCTTGGAAAAGTTCTCCCTCCAGCCTTCCGCAAGCAACCCACTTGTGAAGCATGAGGTCAAGTTTGACCCTGATGTCATGTCTGAAGAGCAGCAAATAGAGTTCGCTATGCGACAGTCTGTGGAAGCCAGTGGCAATAGCATCAATGACGCCATCAACTTAGATGACGATGATAGTGGGGCCCTACATGAGTCGGCCGTGACAAATCAGGAGCCCGAAAAGGAAGAACACGCATTGGACAGAATAATTGCACAAGACCATTCCGAACCGTCCAGCGGATCAGTGACTAGGATCCAGTTCCGTTTCCCCAGCGGAAAGAGGCTAATTCACAAGTTTGATTTTGAAAACGATACCGTGGGCCAGATTTACCAGTGGCTCAAGTTTGTTCTTCAAAACTCCGACGAGTCCACCTACGGAATTGGAAGCGGAGACCGCTTTACAACGTCAAGCGTGGGAAAGACCAAACTACTCGATATGGTTGATCTGACCATTGGAGAAGCAGGGTTGAAGAATGCTAGTATATTGTTAGAGAAAGAATGAGAATGCGATGATTCATTATGCACAAGTAGTCATGTAGCATCATGCCGGGATGTGGTCTTCAACCTCAAGCTCAATCGGCTCCATCTCCACCTGTGACGGGAGGCGATCGCTATCTAGCACCGCCTGGAATTCTGCGTTGTCTTCAATATTCTCTTGTTTGTTGTCTTTAGGACTCTCGGTTGGTGCCATAAACGTTCTTGTTCGTAATAGCAATATGTCCGAGTCGGTCTCTTCTTGGGTCAAACCCTGCAAGCCACTGAGCTTCACATTAGCGTCATCTAGCTGGGGAATCGAATATCTGCTCTGCTCGGCACTAAATCGGTCAATCCGGCTAAGTGCTGCCTCCTTAGCGTCCGTGACCTGAATTCGATTATTTTTATAGTAGCGAGCATCAACGTCGTAGTACGAGTCAGTGTTTCCCGGGGCAAAACGGCCTGTTTGTCCTTCATGCCCATTCCTTATATCTTCAACACTCACCACCGATCTGTAGTAGTTGGCAGCATCTAAGTTGGCGAGTAGGTTATCAGATACATAATAGTATTCTTTGTATAGCTCGTTGAGTTCCAGATACGTCTGGTCAATAAGCTGCTGGCGACGTTCCTGGGCATCTCGTTTGTACTGTTTCCAGAGAATGGCGCTATTTTTCTCGACATTGGCATCCACCAATTTCTCCTGGTACTTTTTTTGACTTTGCAGGGCCTCGAGCTGATCTCGGAACTGCTGAATGATCTTCTTGAACAGTGGTGCAAATGGGAGCTCATCTCCTCGTTCTCCAAAGATATCATCGACCATCAACGGCAGGACTAAATTCGAAACCAACTCATCCACCTCAGCATCGAATTTTTTGGACGACTCGAGCTGCTCGGATCCGTACCCTTTTTCCTGGGCAAGCACATAGTTCTCCGTGCTATTGGCTAGACGCTCAATTAATTTCACTTCGTTACTATACTTCCGAGACCACAGTTCATCGCTGGCTTGGCACAACTTAATTTGGCGGTCGATGGCTGCGACCATATTGTCAACTCTCACTTGGCGAGCCGATAGAAGGTTTTTTGATAAAGCTGAAAATTCGCTGGAGAGGGCCTCTTCCAACTGAGAGAGTTGGTCTGAGGTCATTGCAGGTAATTTTGGGATTAATTCCGGTTCAAAAGGACCAGCCAGAGTAAACAAAGGAGGATTTGTGTCCTCGACACGTATATCAGGCGGAGGGTCACCCATGACATTTTCTGGCCCCAGGTTCGGCTGGTTTTCCAGAGCCATGATGTGATGGAGTAGTCTGCGAAATAGTTGCGACTTTATTACATGTCAGCGATGTGCACTACAAGTTAGGATTACGAGGAAGGATAAGCGAAGCAAAAATGATGAACTGAGAAGTTTAAATTTAATGAGCGAAGGATTTAAGATATTCTGGATGATTTAGGAGTTTGAAGTGAGAATATTGGGTTGGAAGGCCGAAGGTGATGTCTTCGCATTGGACATAAGTATTGAATAAGAAAAAGATGATGAAGTCAAATTATTTTTCTTTGAGTATAATTTGCTTCCAATTTCTCCAGCGTTTACATTTGAGTGGTTTCATTTTCTCAAGTCAGAGGAAGATCTCACAGAGTTATGAAGAGCTTGTCAAGCAGAAAGAGGGAAATGAGATCGATCTATCAGTCTGATGAATTCTCAAGGTCTGAATAGTGAGAGCAGAACAGACTGGTAGTGATGATAATAACAGGTAGCTCGTGACGATAACTGGTAGCTCCTTGATAATAACTGCGTACAATTACCAGCAACGTCTACTCCCTAGATTTTGTGGTGAAATACGAGCAAATAGATAAACTGTAAAATCGGACATAGCTACTGGCCACTTCGTGATTACGACTCCTGTCCTCTCCTTCCCTCCAGAGGCGTCCCTAATAGATAATCTTCCTAGTACTCTCTAATTCTTGACAGACTTATCCTCTATACTGTCATCGGGCTTTCAAACGGTGTTGAACGTGCCAACCCAAAACCACACATCCTACATTCCTTTACGATAACCAAACATTAAACTGATAAGAAATTACATAAACGCAACCATCATCTGTCCTCGGCCCACTCGTTCTCCTTTCTGATGGCAGCCTCCTCCTCAGGGCTGAAGTCGTTGACAATGTTGAAAATCTTTCTCAATTCTTCAGGCGACTTGTGCTTGATCATCTCAGCAATGATCTTACACCCAGCATCCAACAATGGACGGATATTCAAGTAGTTGGCCGCCAAGATGATCTCGTACAACATCTCCTGATCAACCTTTAAGAAGTTTCTGTCCCAGGAAGGAACAGGGGCAGACTTTCTGGCATCCTCGTCATCATCGTCTGGGAACACAGTGCTCTTATGATGCTCGCACCACTCCAACACCTTGCTGAGGACATTTGCCCTCACGTTTGGCAACGGGATCTCAAAGTCCTCGTCGTCGCCTTCGTCCAAGTCTGGCTTCAAGTCAGAGATGATGTTCTTGATCAAAACAGACTTGCTGGCCACGTCGACATCCACCGGAAATTTTTCTTCGTCTGAGGAAATGATAACAACTTTTGGCATTTTCGTTGGGTGTGGAGTTGGTAGGTCAAGACGGTATACAAATACGGTAGGAACTAGGATGATGGTGATATGCAGAGAAAGAGGAAAGAATAGAAGCTATGCGAAATGTCGATATTGTGCACGATACGGACTAATAGGAACCTAAACGTATATTCTTCCTCTTGGGCATTTTATTCGTCGAGATCATGGACTCTGAAATCGATCATGGACTCTGAAGTTTATTATGGACTCTGAATCTATGTTGTCCTCTTGTCTTGGAGCTTACATGAGTCGTGAATTAGCAGTATGTAGTGGTCACTCAAAGTTCGAATAGATGCTGGCACTGAACTCGTCGAGCTCGTCTAAGTCGTTGAGGCTGTTGATGTAGATGTTGCCAGTAACGTCGCTATCGCCGTGGTTCTGCGGATTAGTGATAACATTGGACTGGACCGACAATTGCGCCAAAAACGTGGCAAGCTTGTGGACCCGATCGCTCACGCCGTTAGGGTCAAGAGTAAGCCTGATGTTATCATCCAACGTGTCGATGGCATTGTTGACAAGGGCAGCGTACACCTGCAAAGTGAAGTCGTTGGCGAAGATGAAGTTTGTCTCGTTGATGAGCTTAACAAGATTCAGGTCTTTATTCTCAAGCTCGTTGACCAACTCCGGGTTGGTGTTCATGAGTGTCTCAATCAAGTTATCGTACTCCACTGGGAACAACGAGTGTGTGACTAAAGTACCTCCATTGGCCAACGACTCGACACTAATCTCCTTCAAAAGTTCCGTGAACGTCCCCACTGTCAACTCAGTCTTTGGAGTGATTTCCTTGAACTTTGATTCCACCAAAGCTTCGAGGCCGTTGGCCATGCGCATCCACCCATGGTTGAGAAGCCACCAACTCAACGACAAATAGCTCTGCTCAATGAAGTAGTCGTAGGATTCCTGGTTCATGGGCGACACCGAGCCTCCCGCCATGGCAATCGCCAGTTCGAGGTATGCTTTTCGCGCCAAGATGTTCAACTGCAATCTTGTAAGCAAGAGCAAGCCTGAAGACGAGTAAATGAGCGCAAGCATTCGAGCAATCGACTTCACCTTCAAGTCGTGCCACAACTCGAGCTTGGACTTGGCAAGGAACACCGACATTTCCGACGCTACCGGCGTCTGCTCCTCCGAATGAGCCATCAAGTTTTCTGTAGTGAGCGAGACTGACATTTCTCTGGAAGCCTTCTTACGCTTTAGTGCCAGAGTGATGGACTCTGTGGGCAAATAGGTCAACACAGGCTGACACAACACAGGCAACAAGGCCAAGATGGTCAAGTAGCAGTCAGTTTGGGTCTGGATGAATCGGCGCTTGATTTGCTCCTTGACGAAGAGCTCTTGTTTCAAGGCATTCTGGAAGTTGCGCAATCTCTTGATGACAAGTTGGTAGAATACAATGTAGAGCGACACCGACACCGAGGCCGAGATGATCAACTTCTTTTTGTGGCGGCGAAAGAACGACGCTATGGACAGCAACACGGGCATTTGATATGGTTTGCTCGTGGGTCGTTGTCGGTGTGGAGGTAACCGTGCGGTTGGTGTGGAGGCTGCGTGCCAGACCGAGGATTAGGTCATGTGCACGAACGGGGTAGACTTTCATAAGTCGTGGGGGATGCAGGAGGAGTGGGAGGATATTGAATTTGGAGGGAGATTTGAAGGATATTGTAAGTGGGGGGACATTGAGAATTGGAGAATATTAGGAGGAATGGTAATCGGAGAAATCGAGAATCGAAGAAATTTGATTGTATGACAATGAGAAATCAATAACGTGACATTTGGAGGATAATGAGAATTGAAGGAAACGATATCAGGAGTATTATGAGAAATGATGGATATATAATTTGAGCAAAAAACGGCTAATGGTGAATGGATGAAATCAGGTCGATCGTCGCGAGCAAAAAAAAGCGATCAGTAATTTCATGGGGTCTCGGTTAATAAATGGAGAATGTATGGCCTGCCGTACAGGAGATGAAGTACAATATGTGCGATATTTTGCGGAATTGGGCGAATTGACCAAGGGACCTGGATACGTTTGCAAGAATTTCTGAACATGTCAAAATCGACCGAACTTATTTCTACAAGCAATTTAAAAATTAGGCTTGAGTGAAAACCATAGTTCGTAGTTATCGTTATAACAATAGTAATCCTCTACTTGGATGCTCAAAAGACATCGGCCAACGACAACGGAACGTTCCCGGATCTGCAATGCCACCAAACAATCGGGCCGCCAACCAGGTAGTTCAATGGACCTGCAGGTGCCAAATAAATGTCTTAGTAGAAGATAAGGGAACTCCAAGAACAAAACATTGTACAATCTTTTGGTATTTTCCAGAGCCGGAAGTCATCACACCGCTAACAATTAATTCGTGGGCTCTGAAGTGTGCACACATTCGATGTGCCGGAATTATCAATTTGATGCCTGTAAAAAATTGTGCTCAGTCAGTGTTTTTGTTGTTCATGTTTCTTTATTCTCTCTATTTACATCTCTTTCGCTAACGTCTTCGCCTATTGCGCTACTGTCGAGAGCCTTGCAGAAAACTAATGGCCTTGTCATCGCGAAGTTTATGGTTATTACGACAATTTCGGTAATAGCCTAGGAACCCCGAACTATTACAGATAGATGTCCGATATACATGATAAGATAAGACAAAAATAGATTACCTAAAAAGTTGGCAGATCATGCAGTGATGCAGAGAAAATCATTAGGTAAGACGAATGCAGAATGTAGATCACAGGAGCTCGCTACGAAAGAGTCCCAATACCACTATGATGTAGAAAGTTCTCAACTAAAAGATGTGAATGAACTCACCTACCTGTCAGGGATAGCTTTCGTATTTCCCTTCTTCCAGAAACGATTATACAGAAAGGGAAGCAAGCACACGATCCTATCTAAGGTACGGTCCTGAATATAATTCAAAAATCTTCACTCGCACGATAACTAGAATATGCAAAGAAACGCAGCCCTTGCTAGTTCTAGAAAGATGGTAAATAATTCAATATCAACTGAAAATTCATATATTGAAAAAGATGGACCTTTTGAATATTGAACGATTTCCCAGAAAGTTTGCATTATAATCCAATTGACTGGGGAACATCTCTTGTAGATATTCAGAATTGGAAACAATTAGAAGAGATTGGCCTCACCCAGCAATCATTATCAATACCAACAAGTAGGATGCATGAGTTTCTGTTGCATGTATTGAACTACATGCATAATCTGGATAACAATTCTAAACTGTGTATCGTGGGAATGGTTAGCTAGAATGTGCCCCTCGATTCACGCTTACCTAGTTAATTACCCTCAATGTTCCTTTACCTCTTTCGGCCATCTTGACGAAGTATTTCAAGGAGCCTTGCCGAAATGAGATTCCATTTCTCGACTCCAGAAAGGTGTTCCGTAATTGGTTGGATTCTGAGCCCTCGCCCAACTAATCAGAAAAGCGCACTAGTCCCCATACGGGAATTTGCTCCGTCTCCGACATACAACAGCATTATTTTCGTCTCGAAAAGGATGTCAATTCTTTCGTCTCTTGTATCATGGTCGTCCAAATGACAATAATGCCATTGAGCGAATATGATACTAGCAGGGGAAGAAATGTCAAAGTAAGAGAAGTACTCCAGAAAGGAGAATACTTACTCGCAAGCAGGAACGTAAGCCCATGTCTAAACAATAAGCCACCACGCGTCTGACACAATGCATCATCGTAAGCTATTACATTTCTCTATACAAAAATAAGGTCGGTTGTTTCCAATTTGGTCGCCACGGTTTTACTATCATGCCAAATGACCTTCCAATCTCATATCTCGGCGACGTAGATTGCGAAATTGTGCACCATCTGATATCAATGGCACCGATTTCCAGAAGTATAAATTCTTCTAATGCTCCCAATGATCGCTTCCTTTTCATTAGTTATTTCTATCTCTAATGAAGATTTCTTCTATTGTTGCGGCTTTCACTGCCGTTGCCTCTGTGTCCAATGACATCTCTCTTGTCCAAGAGAGAAAATTGCACTAAGTCCTTGACCAACAAGGCCATCTTGATTTCTAATGACGATGAATGGCAATCCACCAACATTCGTGCCACTTACAAAGAGTTGAAGGCTGCCGGCTATGATGTTATCTTGGTTTCTGCAGTCCAGCAGAGATCTGGTTACGGTTGTCAATTCATTTTTCCAACGACTGTCAACTTGACATCCGACGGTGAGTTTGGCTACCCTAAAGCAGGTGCTCCCTCCTGGGGCCATGAGGAAGACGACATGAACTTGTGGTATTTCAATGGTACCCCATCGGCCTGTGTCGCATTTGCTTTAGACTATCTCCTTCCAAAGTACTACAACAACAAGACCATCGACTTGGTTGTTGCCGGTCCTAACGAGGGTTCGAATGTCTCTCCAGGTTTGTTCACCTTGTCCGGTACCATCGGTGCCACTTACACCGCTGTATTCAGAGGTCTCTCAGCCATTGCCTTCTCTGGCTTCAACGCCAACTGCTCTTTCTTCAAGGACGACGTTGCTAGAGAGGACGGCGAGTTCTTTGGTCCAAACATCAACGCTAGATTGGTTATCAATTTTGCTAAGAAGTTGTTCGCCTCTCAGAAGAACAGCCCGCGTTTAATGCCTTACACCACTGGTCTCAACGTGAACTTCCCAAATGTCGGTAAGGATTGCTATGACCCCGAGTGGGTGTATGCTCGTATGACTGGTCCTGACTCTGCTAACCTATCCTGGTTTACAACGAAACCACTGAATTGTTCAAGTACAAGGACATTGACTTGCTCGCTCCTGATCAGTGCATTTTTGGCGATTGCGACTGCCATCTGAGGGCACTGTTATTTACAAAACTACCTGTAAGTCTTCAGTTTCTGCTTTCACCGTTGACTTCGATGCTTCTTACGAGCAGTCGAACCACATCCAGAACGCCTTTGGTGACTGTTTCGTTTGAGACTGAAAATCTCGGCCTGTCCACTAGCTGGAAAAGTCGAAAACGTTTTACTTTCTTGCTTTTTTTTTTGAACAAATGGAGCAATCTAGCCTGATTATTCTATTCGTTCAGATTTGGCTAATTGGATATGACATTCTCGTACGAGTCTTCGGTCATCACCTGACTCACAATGAAAAATACCATGTTATGATAAAGATAGAGAGAGCAGAAAGTGTATAGATGCCAGCAAGAATCAGATCTACTGCTTTCGCTTCATACATAACAAATTTTGAGAATCCGAAGAATCACACAACCAAACCATTCTGCACATGTGCTCAATTTAGTGCAGACTGCAACCGATTAGACATACCCATCAACAAGCTGTCCAAATCCATTGGAAGTTATCACACGACTCCGAATATATTACAACAAGACCTTCTATGGAAACGCTGAATGAGGTTGCATGATTTTATGGAATTTGGCCTCGTAGAACCTATGCGCCCAAATATTTTTCATTCTCAACTGGCATTCGTGCCTCCTGCAATTGCTCGCACTAGATCGTAATTAATTACCCATTGAATAATATTTCAGCACCATGCCTCATGGTCATCACCAACATAAAACTGTTTTGGCCGTTTATGCATTAGGTACTCGTCAATTATTCCCCATCCCGAATTGTCGGAGTGCATTGGCAATAATATGTTCATGTATTTGACACCACGTAACATCTCGTCGTCTCTCACTCCTGCCACCTTAACGAACTAATACGAGCTACAATCTAACTGGCTAATCAGTTACGGTTTTGGAAAGGTGCGGTTTGCTTGGATGAGACCATACCAATCAATAAGGGAAGCATTATAGCCCATGTTTTGCCTTCTCATGCTCCTTCATTCTTGATACCATATGGTTCCAATATCAAAAATGGTGCGACCGATGATTGTAACACCGGCCGGAGATGTCGTTTCGAGCTTAGAGAAGAAAATCAAAGGAATGGGAAACGGAAACACATATTCGCAAAGAGAAAGAGTCGCTTCTTTGCTAATTTGGTTTGCATTTTCATTTGAGATAGTACATTACCCTACTCAGATGCAACCTTGGACTTTCATATGTTCCGGAGGGATACGACAACGGGGATTTGGGGTGTATGAGGGAATAGCCGAGAAAAAAATTTGGGAGAAATTTCGAGTCTAGAGATATGGTGATTGGAAGGACGTGGAGTATTGCGTGGGTATGAGGTGATATGTAGGGGCTCATACTCAATTGATGCGATGAACCGGAGTTAGGGGATCCAGTTGCCGGGTAAATGATGGACCATTGAACTTTGTCCGTAGATCAAAGGTGAAACACATCAAATGCACGGGATATCTAGGTGTTTTGAATTAGGAAATGGTGAGACCAATTAAGAAATGCAATATTTAGAAGATGAATAGGAGATTGTTTAGTTCCTGTCCGACGACAGGACTACTGACGGAAGCATCATTAACGCCGCATAGGTTTTGGCTAATTGCCTCGTGGACTTATTTCTTACGAATATTCGACCTCCTCCGAGCATATGCATACGCTTGCTCCGAAGTTAATAACCGGTTGAAAAGTATTTATGCGCCGTGCGTCTTACTCTGCACTAGTACGGAGTACTCGTCAATCTGTGTTGTCAGGCCCATCGTAGTGTTTCAAGTCATTTCGATTGTACAGCTTCCTTTGTTAGCTAGCAATGTTTCCATCTACTCGCCTCACTGAACATTCGATATCCACGTCTCTTTCTCAATGAATCAATTCGAACTACTCACCAACTCTAACTCGCTACATTTTCCGGTTTTAAAAGGTCTCCGCTACTTGGATTCTGACCCAGTCGAAAAGGGGAAGAATAGGAGCAAGGAATTAATTACATGAATTCCGTCTCGTGTGCCAGCGGCTACACCTAAGCATAAAGTGGTTGCATGTCCGACCTGTAATGATTTTGTCTCAAAATATACTTGTAATTAATTTATTCCGTGTACTCCTGCATAATCATTGCCATGTGGTGCCAAAAAGTGCGACTGGCGATTTTGACACCTGTCGGAGATCAAATGTCAATGGGAGGAAAGGAATGGATCGAATACAGAAACGAGAAGACCAATTGCAGAAAAGAGAAGTCACCCCGTTCCTAATTCGTATACAGCTTCGGCTGAGCTATTGCATTATCCCTCCACATCCGAAAGGTCCCTAGTTCCCAATTTAGCTCCCACGTTTCTCCAGTCATGCACAATGATTCTTCAGCGCATTCTGACCCTATTTTCTATGCAGATTGCAACCAACCGTATTAGGTTGCGAAATGTGTTGCGCCCATCGGAATTGACTAATGGCACCGATTCCCAAAAGTACAAAAGGCTCGGATCCCCCAATATATCGTCCTCTCTCCACCACCTTGCTCTACTTCCAATGAAGATTTCCTCTATTGTTGCGGCTTTCACTGCCGTTGCCTCTGTGTCTGCCTTGCCAACTCACTTGTCCAAGAGAGACAACTCCACAGAGTCCTCCACTAACAAGACCATCTTGCTCTCTAATGACGACGGTTGGGCTGCAACCAATGTTCGTGCCACCTACAGAGAGTTGAAGGCCGCCGGTTATGAGGTCATCTTGGTTTCTCCAGTCCAGCAAAGATCTGGATTCGGTGGTCAATTCAAGGTCCCAACGACTGCCAACTTGACATCGGATGGTGAATTCGCCTACCCTCCTCAAGGTGCTCCATCTTGGGGTCACGAGGAGGACGACTTAAACATTTGGTATTTCAACGGTACCCCATCTTCCTGTGTTTCTTTCGGCTTGGACTACGTTATTCCAAAGTACTTCAACAACAGAACTGTCGACTTGGTTGTTGCCGGTCCTAACGAGGGTACAAACTTGTCTCCAAGTTTCTACACCTTGTCTGGTACTATGGCTGCTACTTACACCGCTGTTGCCAGAGGTCTTCCAGCCATTGCCTTCTCTGGCTCCAACGGCAACAACTCCTTCTTCAAGGATGATGAAGGAAAGGAGGAAGACGACACTTTCGCTCCCAACATCTACGCAAACAAGGTCGTCGAGTTTGTCGACAAGTTGTTTGCTTCCAAGAAGAACCAGCCATATTTGTTGCCTTTCACCACTGGTGTCAACGTGAACTTCCCACCTGTTGGTGAGGAATGCAAGAGCCCTGAGTGGGTCTTCACTCGTTTGTCTGGTCCAAACTCGATTTCCCTTGCTGTGGCTTACAACGAGACCACTGGCTTGTTTGATTCGAAGACCGCTCAGTTCAAGGCTCCTGCTCAGTGCATCTTTGGTGACTGTGACTTGCCATCTGAGTCGACCATTTTGCTTCAGAAGCACTGTAAGACTTCTGTCTCTCTCTTCTCTATTGACTACGATGCTTCTTACCAGCAAGCTCAGACCCTTGACAAGGCCGTGGGTGAACTCTTCGCTTAGATATGATATCCTACTGATAGTCCGTTGGCTGCAGGTATCCAAAAAGTTTTATTTTCTTCAACGCTTTTTTGTTTCTTTCAATAAAAATTTTGTCTCTTAAGGCTTTTTGCAACCATTGTACAGGACAGGACTGCCGCTAGGAGTCCAATATGCGTAATTGGCAAGTATTGCCTGATAACGGCTTTAATCACCTGATGGATTCAATTACAAGGTTCGGCACAAAAACAAATTTATTATAATTAATTATTATCACGATCAATTCGACAGTTGGAACTGGTCAATACGGGGTGTGGGAAATTAGGAAAACGGCTAGCCCATCGACACATTCTAGTGTCTCGAAAAAAAAAAAAATTAAACCACTTCAGTTTGGTGAGTACCGGGTACAGTCATTGGCTCCAGAGCAGCAGGTCCGGTGGCGAGACCGGTGGAGGGACCAGTGGTAGCACCAGTGGTATGACCAGTAGAAACAGCAGTAGTAGGAACAGCGGTGTCACCGGAGTGTCTTGGGCTATGAGCTATCTTCTCCGACAAATGGCCATGGTTAAATGGAATGAGCTTCTGGAAGAACGCATCGTCCAAGATGGAAATGTTGATCCAAGTCAAGATTGTAGGAAGGAAGCAGAAAGTGCAAAGATCCAAAATACCGTAGAAGACGGCCTCAGAGTCGGGCTGCAACACGTTACCACCCTCACTCAATGCCCAACAAAGTGGATACAACATCCAGACAAGAATCTGGAAACCAACAAACACGGCACCGAGTCTAGAATAAGTAAAAGCTCTGGCCGATGTTGCGAGGCTCTTCAAAATCAAAAAGGAGCCAAAAAGCACGGCAACACTAGCAAATACAAAGTAACCCCATTTGTAGGAAGAGTGGATGAAGGCACCAACGAGAAGACCGATGGTGAAAACCCAGGCAGCACCAACCTTGACAACAAAGGACGAGAAGGAAGTCACAACGCCGGCAAAGTTCTGGTGAGTCTCATTTGTCAATGTCTCAGATAAGGTGCTTGTGGCAATTGTAATGGCCAACATGACAGCAGGCCAAGCCACAAACCATCCAATATACTTTGTGTAGAAAATTTGTCTCAAAAAGTTTCCGTCACCAGTGGTCACATGGTTGAACTCAGCCTCCTGAAGACCGTACCCCAAGTTGGAAGCGTAAGTGTAATAGGCGAAAGCGAGTACAACATTGGTGAAGAATGGAACTAAAAGCAAATTCTTCTTGACGACATCATTCCTGAAAGTGGGCATAGCGTAAAGAAAACCATGCACCAAGTAGAACAACGTGAACAAAGTGAACACTGCCCACAACCAGGAAGATCCCAGCTGGGTGAGGTGAATGCCAATGCCGTCCTGGACCGGGTTGGACTTGAGCGCATCGTTTCTTTTGATAATTTCCAAATCTAGCATGGCTGCGAAAAACAAAATGCGATTAACCTAAAGGGGCTTGAACAGAACCTCAATAGAATGGTAAGCCTGAGAAATAGGGGTAAGCAGACCTTATATAATGCTGTCATTTCCGTGACCAGGGTCACCTAGAATTTCCCTGGACATTTGATCCGATGCTTCCAGGGGGTAGAATGTGGAAAGGTGCGTGGGTGCACTGACCGTTAGTCTCACCACTTCTCCTCCCCCATGCGGGACATCCTTGCTACGAACTTCCAGCGTCATGGGTCACGGCTAGCCCGGATTTGCTGTGGATATACGCATACTGTGAATACATGCATAACAATTAGACCCCCCCTTGTTTGCACCAATCCGATCATTCCAGAGTTTGTTTGCAACATTAGTCACTGATGCCAGATGCCCTGGTCTGTAGGCTACGTGTATTATGCGACTAGTCAGATCAATCGTGGGTAAAGAAAAGGAAACCACCTCTTCGATTGTCACGCAATTGATAAAGTTGACCATTGCCATTCGACCATTCAAAGCTCCAGCGAATCCAGAATCTCGACTCCCAATAATATGCGCATGTATGCATTTCGCATGTATGCATTTCGCATTTCGCAATCTCCCAATTAGAGTTCGGAGAGGTCGGAATGATCATGAAGTAGTGGCACCGGCGAATTCCCCGATCGACACATGGGATCCACGTTTCCACTCCCCTTCCACATCGGTTCCGCTGCCGCCAACACTCGTTCATGTAAGAAATCCTTACACTTCACCTGTAGTGGGATCCAATTGCTCTCAAGGGTGCACTACCACGGCGCACTTAGAGAGGTTAACTCCGACCTCTTATCAGAATCCTTGCTTTCTCCACCTTGCGCACACAGTGCCGATTCGACCGTTTTAATTGATGGTAGTTCCCACAATCCACTTTCTGTTTTTCTATGACCTCTGTTGATGTGCGGCCCTCGCCTTCCGAGCGGCCAGCTTCCGTTGCCAAAGACGAATCCAATGGGTTTTTCTCCACCATCTTCTCAAATGCCGCCAACATGATCGAGTCGATCAGCAAAGACGAGAAGAACCGGCGCTTCGCGGACCAGCTGGCTGAGGGCACCACCTCCGGCCAAAAGTTGGACACCAGTGTTGACAATGGCGCCGCACCCAGCAACATTTCATCCACCAGCGAGCAGGCCACTCCAATGGCGTCCAATTTCCCCGAGCCTTTCCCTTCTCTGTCAGGGCAAGAGCTTTCGGCATCCAATGTGCATTTCGAGCCCATCCACGAATCTCCAGTGTCCACCATGGGGACTGGCAACTTGATGCTACTGCACTTTGATAAGAAAAAGGGCAAACGGAATAGCTTAGGCAGCGACGCTTCAAGACTGTCTTTGCTCGCTGTCGGAGCTGGCTCCGATAATCCAAACAGACTCTCGGTTTCTGGTGATCATGATACCAAGATTGTAAGGAGGAAGTCCATCTCCAATGCTTCTGCAGTTGAATCCAATGATGCCGAGATTCTGAGCGAGCATGGCGACGTTGAGTCCACGGAAACAAACGAGGCCGAATCCGACCAGAAATTGGACCAGATTCTCGACTCTGCAACTACCGCTCCGGCAAGCAAGAAGAGGAATCGGGAATTCCATCATGCTTTCCGTAAGATCCCATCGACCGAAATGCTCGTTGACGATTTCTCATGTGCATTGTCAAAAGATATTTTGGTGCAAGGCAAAATGTACCTTTCTGCGCATTACATTTGCTTCAATTCGAACATCTTGGGATGGGTCACTAACATTACTATTCCTCTTCGGGAAGTTCTCCAGATTGAAAAGAAGTCTACCGCCGTCCTTTTTCCAAATGGAATGGTGATTCGGACATTGCACCAGCGCTATGTGTTCGCTACATTTTTATCCAGAGACCTCACCTTCAACACCATCACCAAAGTGTGGCATGAGGCATTACTGGAGAAGGCCACTGATGATGGCGTGCGCAGGACGAAATCTAGAAAGCGAGGAAGAGGAAGATCCGGTACTCTGGAGCAGGACGTGACTTCCGGTGGAATCTCAGACTACAGTGATCAAGACGACTTGCTGGAATCCGTCGATACATCTTCACCTGGATCTATTGACGAAAAGCCAGATGGTATTTCGAGAAAACTGTCCATGAGGACCAAGTCTAAGCAGCCTGAGTCTGAAGAAGATAGTCTCGATGAGATTGGGCTCACTGAATCTGATGTGGAAACTCTGTCTAAGAAAGATTCGTCGCCCACAGGAAGCGAAAAAGATGGCGAGGCTTCCAATGGTTTTAAGAATCCCGGCCCAAAAACTCATGCGCCCACTAAAAGCGACTATACAAAAGAGCTGAACGATGTGGAAATAACAGACACCACATTCAACGCTCCCTTGGGTGTCGTTTACGACCTTTTGTTCGGAGACGATACTAGCACCTTCATCAAGATTTTGGAAAATCAGAAGAACTTTGAGATTCTGAACAATACTATTGTGGGGATCTCAAACTCCAACAAACAAAGGGAATACTCCTATATAAAGCCTCTTTCCGGACCCATTGGTCCCAAGCAGACCAAATGTTTGATTACTGACACTGTGAAGTTCTGTGATTTCTCAAAGTATGCAGAAATTGAGCAGGTGACGTCTACTCCAGATGTTCCTTCAGGTAGCTCGTTCAAAGTGAAGACCAGAATCTACTTAACATGGGGCACGAATAACAATACTAATATGTATGTTGTGACCACTATTGAGTGGAGTGCTAAGTCGTGGATCAAGGG
This sequence comes from Sungouiella tsuchiyae, assembly GCA_030566995.1. Classification (NCBI taxonomy): domain Eukaryota; kingdom Fungi; phylum Ascomycota; class Pichiomycetes; order Serinales; family Metschnikowiaceae; genus Sungouiella; species Sungouiella tsuchiyae. The sequence goes on along the minus strand of JAJLRO010000009.1, from coordinate 153,989 downwards.
TGCAATCGAAAAAGGAAGTATCGATGGACAAAAAGAGTCCATGAAAGTGTTTGTGGATACTTTGAACGAAACTCTCAGCAGTAAAGTGACTGGAGCGCCAAGTCTGAAAAAGAGAAAGAAAGCTAAGTCGATTGCGTTGCCTTCTCCAGCAGCAAAACCTATCGAGACGCCACCGAAGCAACTTACTTTTCTCGAACAGATTGAAAAGCTTATTGAAACTATTGGCAGTGAAAGCCCGGTCAAGATACCGATGGTGAGTGCAACTGTCACTGGTATCTTCATACTCGTTCTATTTTCATTGAGTTACACGTATTGTCTTATGAAATTGATCGGAACGGGAGGCCACGGCCTGGCCATTGAGGTTACATCGCAAGACTCGTTTACAAAGATGGTCAAGATCAAGGACAGAAGCTACTTTGTGCTCCCATCGTCTGATACGTACTTGAGCCACGAAATGAATCGGAAGATCAATGAAGGAAACATGTGGAAGTGGATCAATGACCGCTCCGGCGGGCAATTGAAGGCCGAGAACCTCTCACTGGCCGAGGGATCATCATACAATGAATTTGCGGACCAAGAGTTCGAAGAGGTGGTTAAACTTGCCAAGCAAAGAATTGATCAGCTCTATAGACAGCTTGATTCCTAGAAAGCAGGAAAGTTTTTTTGTTTTACAACCTAATTTGCATCTCGACCAATCGTCATTTTATAAACTACGAATAGATACCAGTTGAATTCTAATAAGAGCGTTTGTCGTAGAACCCAAGGCTCACATTGGGCACTGCATTGGTTCAGAAATTGAAGTGATTTCTTGTAATTTCCAAAGTGCGGAGTTACACCTACTGCACTTGGATTTCTCTCAGAAGGAAAAAAGAAGCTGGCTAAAAAACCATTCACTGATTCTCACATCTTGTTCTGACCACAGCTGGCATCGACATTTCTATATTGAATCAGGATCCAAGAACCTTGAATAGATTGCTGGGTCATCCATACCGCCTTTCACTTCTCCGACACTTTTTTGCATTGAACTTCATAGTTCGTACCTTTCACTTCCAATCCGTTATATTTTCCCCCAATGAAGTCCATTTACAGTTTCCTAAGTCTTCTACTACCCCTTCTTCTAACCGTGGTGGTGCGAGCCGCTCCGCAGCTAGAAAGGTTAGATAATGACTGGATCGCCGAGGAGAAGCGAACATTCAACGATGCAAACCAAAAGATTCTTCCACTTGATTTGCGTTTGCTCAGCGACTGGAGTTTATCAGATTTATTGCTTGTCAGCGATATCGACGGCAACTTGCATGGGGTAGAGAGAAATACCGGGACTTTTCTCTGGTCCTTAGGCATAGATGAACCCTTGGTGCAGATCCTGAAGAGCGACACCAAAATCGGAGACGAAAAGGCAGAATCAAATTTGCTATGGTTTGTGGAACCTGCCCACGATGGCTCTCTTTACTATTTTTCTCCTCTGTATGGCTTGAATAAGCTTCCGACTTCCATTAAGGATTTGGTCATGGAGTCTCCTTTCTCCCTTAGCGGTGACAATAAGATCTACACGGGTGCGAGGAAAACGTCGTTATACACTGTAAATCTCAATACGGGCCAGATCATGAGCCAGTTTGGTGCCTCAGAAGAGGATGAGTGTCCGGTGCCTAATGTCTACGGAACGCCCCGGTTCACGTCCAACGAACAGGAAAACATAATAATGATTGGGAAAACGACATACGAGTTGTCTATCCACTCCAAATTAGATGCTAATCTAGTGTGGAATGTGACATTTTCCCAGTGGGGCCCCAACAACATCGATAACGACTTGATTGCTCAGCATGTACAGTCGATCGATAACCTTTACTTTACACCTTTCCATGACAAGTCCTTGCTTGCTATCAACAGAAACATCGGAACACCATCTTGGATCAGCAAGCTTCCTTCGTTGGCTGTGGATGTCTTCGATGTGTTCAACAACAATGGCGAATACGTTGTATTGCCTCATCCTTCTAAAGTCTTGAATGATCTACAGCTTAATACGGGCGGAAAATCGGACTACAGAAACGATGACTTATGTTTTGTCAACAGGACTGCAAATGGGCAAGAATGGTTTGCCATGAGTTTTCCCAACTATCCCACCTTGCTCAAATCGGCTCCTGTTTCTCAGTACCAAATGGCACTTTACAAGTACGAAAATGGTCTTCTTGATGATGCCGGCATTCATCACTTGAGTGATTTCAATGTTTCCGTCACTGCCGCAGAAAGTTTCATCAGTGGAGTCCATAAGGTCAATCGCCTTGGCCCAGAAAATTTATACCAACCAGTTTCCAAGTTCAAGCAAATGACGCGTCAAATTGGTGACGGTTCCGATTCGCATAGACCTGAACCTCCTGTGCCTACTGGCGGGCAGCTGCAACAGATTCCTAGCTTGATGGACGGTATTTTATTCCCTAACACCCCAGAACAAGTTCGTGTCGATGTTTCCACACTTGATAATGACGGGTATAATTTGTATCATGATTCTAACTACAGGGATAAAGTTCCAGCCAGGTTTGTTCCGGAAGATCACGTTTTCGATAAGGCGCCTCAGCAGAAATTGTCGGTTGCTCGTCGTATCGCTGAAGATTTGTTGGTCATGTCTACGTTGCTATTGTTCCTTTTAGCATGTGGAAAGATCAACCTGATTCTCAAGAACAAAGATGTACCTGCGGAAGAGGATGTGACCGGTCCAGAAAAGCCAGAGAAAGACATTCGCTCGACAGATGAAGAGACGAAACAAACGGGTAAAGACCAAGAACAGTTCCATGCGAATGTAGTCGCATCTGAAGACACCTTGACTGAAAAGCAACCAGTTACTAAGAAGGTGACCATTGTTACCCCTGACGATTTCCAGGATACACAGGATACCCTCGTTGACAACGCTGCTTCAATTGTGGGTGGACAAGAAACTACGGACAAATCACCAGAAGAAGAGGACAGCGAACTTTTGACCACTAAAAAGAAGAGAAAGAGAGGTAGCCGAGGTGGAAAGAGAGGTGGCAGAGGCAGAAAAACTGGAAACAAAGATGACGATGAAGAAAAAACAGAGACCTTAGAGATCAATAAGGAAACTGATGAGAAGAGTGATCTAACCGAAGAGGAAGATGATGCCATTGTAACGACAGATGTCCAACCAGCAGATTCCGGGCCCACCGAGACCATTCAAACGAAGTCTCTAGTAAAGAATGTCATCCGTCCTTCAATTCAAATGAAGAAGCTACAGATTGACAACAATTTGGTGATTTCTGACAACATTCTTGGTTATGGTTCTCATGGTACGGTAGTTTTCGAGGGTTCCTTCGAAAACAGACCAGTTGCCGTGAAGAGAATGCTTCTAGACTTTTATGATATTGCAAACCACGAGGTGAGACTCTTGCAGGAGTCCGACGACCATCCAAATGTGGTTCGATACTTCTGTTCGCAGTCTAGTGAGTCAGAGAAATTCTTGTACATCGCTCTTGAATTGTGTGTTTGCTCGCTTGAGGAAATCATTGAGAAACTGAGGTCTTATCCAAAGACATTATGGATCAACATGTCGACTTATGGCGATGTCTTGCTCCAATTGGCTAGCGGCTTGAATTATCTCCACTCTCTCAAAATTGTGCATCGCGATTTGAAGCCACAGAACATTTTGGTCGGAGAAACTACTAGGAGAAGCGCCAACCTCAAAAGCGCTTTGACCAGTATCAGATTGTTGATCTCCGACTTCGGTTTGTGCAAGAAGCTCGACGCTGACCAATCCTCATTCCGTGCCACCGCTCAACATGCTGCATCCGGAACTTCTGGCTGGAGAGCTCCTGAATTACTCTTGCATCACGATCTTTCAGAAATTTCTCCCGATACCATCTCCTCAATCGGCTCAACCTCTCGTCACTCCATCAGAGATGGGTCTCAAAGCACTGGACAAGGCAAAAGATTGACTAAAGCCATCGATATTTTTTCATTGGGATGCGTATACTATTACATTCTCTCGGGTGGTGGCCATCCTTTTGGGGATAGATATTTAAGAGAGGGCAACATCATCCGCGGGGAGTACGATTTGAGACCGCTTTCTGAATATTGTCCGTTTGACTATACAGAAGCTACAGATTTGATTAAATCGATGATCAGCTTCAACCCCAGGGACCGTCCAGACACAGTCACCATTCTCAAACATCCATATTTCTGGAACTACAGCAAGAAGCTAGACTTTTTGTTGAAAGTTAGTGACCGTTTTGAGATTGAGCGGAGGGATCCTCCAAGTAACCTTCTACTCAAGCTTGAGCTGATTGGGAAAAACGTTCACGATAACGACTGGCTTTCCAAATTCGATATTGTCTTCACTGGGAACTTGGGGAAGTACAGAAAGTATAATACTGATAAGGTTATGGACCTCTTAAGAGCATTGCGGAACAAGTACCACCACTATAACGACATGCCTCCTGAGCTTCAATTGCAAATGAGTCCGTTGCCGAATGGATTCTATCAGTATTTCAACAGAAAATTTCCTCGTCTTTTGATGGAAATTTACTTCATCGTGAGGGACAACCTCCAAGATGAACATGTGTTTCAACAGTACTACTAGTTACTACTACTTGTTCTCTAATTTGCATTCCTATATATCCATTACACGTTTTCATGAGCTAGCTTTTCCTTCCTTTCTTTGGTTTCGTCACCTTGCCTGAAGGTTTGCTTGCTTTCTTCGATTTGGGGGTTGTAGTCGATTCCGTATCTTCATCCTTGAATTTGGTATGCGTGCCCTTGAAATTGGCGGAACTGATAGCTGGGCTCTTCATGTTTTCGGTAGCCGCAGCACCAACTTTTGTTCCCAATGTCCGCTGGAGAAACTCCTTTGCTTCCTCCTGAGATTTGGCGTCCTTATCTTCCTTATTCTTGACGGACTCTTCGACCTCCTTCACCGACTTCATCACCAGCTTGATTCTCGCAAGCTCCTTCATGATTGGATGGTCATCTGTATTGATTCCAAGAACTTTGATGTAGCAATAAAGAATGGAAATGACACAGTATAGATGGGAGTTGTAGATCTTTATTTGTTCTTCCACCAGGTCACATTGAGAAATCTTCTGTTCAAGCAGAGTAGCCAAAACAGGCTGGAGCGCTGACTTCAAATCGGCAATGCATGAATCGAGCGAGTCCACGAATCCCTGAATGTTCTCAGTGTCCATTATGAATGTAAGAGTGGAGATGCAGAAAAAGGATATTAGTTGAGGTCCACCATAATGGATTTTCGCATCAACACTTTTCGCATCTCATCGCACACCTTTTCCAACACCTACCCAACATTATGGCTCCAAGGACAAATAGGGAGATCCTTACGGGAGGAAAGAGGTACCACCAGAGACAATCCAAGAAGTATGGAGTGGACGAGGTAGTTTTTGACAAGGACTCCAGACAGGAGTACTTGACTGGGTTTCATAAACGAAAGTTGGAGAGAAAGAAGAAAGCACAGCAGTTCCACAAGGAGCAAGAGAGATTGGCTAAGATCGAGGAGAGAAAGCAAACCAGAGATGAGAAGCAACGAAACTTCGAGGAGCAGCTCTCTCAGTTTGCTGCTGCCAAGGGTCTAGATGCACAGGTTAATGAAGACAGCGAGGGAAAGAACGACAGAGGCAATGAGGACGAGTGGACAGGTTTTGGTGGAGATGATGAAGAGAAAGATGGCCAAAACGAAAAGCTGGACTCCAGCGACGACGAAAACTTGAAAGGAATACTTCTGAGGAAACACGTATTCAAGATCGAGGACCCCCAAGTATTGGGAGATGCCGTAGTAGACGATGAGACCACCGTGGTTGTTGAGTCTTTGGAGAACCCATATAATGCCAGTTTGGCGCAGCGAAGTTTAGAGGCTGCAGCCAAGGCCAATAATGTGCATTTGGAGAAGCTGGATGAGATTCTAGAGAATTCTATCACGAGAGCAAAGAAGTACGCCATTGTTTGCGGGGTGAGCAAGCCGAAGCCAACGCCACAAAAGAAGAAGAAGTTTAGATACTTGACCAAGTCTGAAAGACATGCCAACAATGCCAAGGCCAAATTGAGCAAGTTGAAGAGCAGGAAGAGGGATTAATTGAGATGAAACAGGATACAAAATTGGCTGCATCACGTCATCTACTGATTTATATCAAGCGCTTGGGGTTGCATCATGATAGCTCATACGGGAACGTTCATGTCACCAGTTGGTACGGCATCAAGTATGTCTTAGACATGAGCACGAGCTGTCTATCTAATAATAAAAGATAAGTTAAGTTAAAAAGAAAATGTAATTCAAATGAAGGAATGTTTTCTTGTTATTTGTCAGTGTCCTTGTTGATCCATTCTGTTTCCCTAAGATCTATCCTTCAAGCTTGGAGTGCGGGTAACTTGCATCGCTACTATCTAAATTTTCTCGGGTGAAAATGTTCCAAATTATCTTCCACTATTCTTCACACATGAACGCAATGTTCCACATGTTTTGTTGTTCTCTTTGAATGATTTTTGCCCCAGACGGCTCATGCTGTCTACGATAGCATGATCTCTCTGGTGCCAAAATCAAATGGTATGTTTCTTTCGCTGCATTACCGTGATGACTCGCTGTCGCCCCAGACGGAGGATCCTTTTCAGGACTATGACCGATTCGACAAATAGCCAAACACACTGAAAATTCTGATCACTATGCATATTTCACTAGTTCTGGGCAACGACTAACAGTTCAGGAAGCGGACTATTTGTTCTTGAGTGTAGATGTAGATGTAGATCACCTGGCTAATGATGTTTTCCATGCTAATCATGAATACTTATGATTAAAAACTTTCACACGTTTACGTGGCTGAAGCCTTGTACATTTCTATTGACTGGTTGATAATTGACTGGTTGACATCGACTTGTTTTGTAGACCGAATCAGAACCATTTGCAACTACGACGACCGGCCGACTAGCAAATGGTTCTCGACCGATATTGGCTACCGGCCTTTTGAAAGGTCTCGATACGCGAGACACTTGTTCTTTCTCTTCTCGTCCAAGCGTTTTCCGATTCCTAAATCTCACCTCTCAGCCTTGCTTCACCGCGACGTGTATGACTGCATTCACATACCAGTCAACATTTCAACCTGGTATTCTTTTCAGAATGGAGGAAGAATCGGACCACAAGATCGTGTTCGATGATATTCTCCCTCTACTGTTTCGAGCGGTCGTTCTCTTGCAGCTAGGAATCTTCCTTTGGCACTGGTTGGTGTGGGTATGCTACAAAGTGTTCAATATGAATGTATTGGCACTTCTCAACTTAGCCTACACCCCACGCAAATACACATCTGATGATCACAACGGGAATGGTGTCTTGGGAGAATTTGCCACCACGTCATCCGCAGATATGCCAGAAAACCAGATCTTGCTTCGAGGAATCTACAGCACGTTCAAAACCACATTGTCAGTCAATGTGAGCGGAATCACCGTCTACTGGGCCTTGTTCGCCTTTGGCAGTAATTCGGGTTTGCTACTTCAATTTTCCAGACACTACATGCCGCTTTTTCTTTTGGCAGATACCTTGTATAAGGCGTTTGGCCCCGGACCTACAATGGGTCAGACAAGAATGTACACCACGATGAAGAGAGTATTGAAGGGCAACATCAATTCGTCTACAATGAGAACGAATGACATATTGGTGTCGGATAGCTTGACATCCTACGCCAAAGTCATCAACGATTTTGGTTCCTTTGTGTGGTTCTCGCTTCTACCTAGCGCAGCTTCCTATAACTTCTACATAGAAGCGGCAATCTTGTCACTTCCAGGTCTCATTAGAGTAAAACAGTGCTGGTTCGAAACTAAGCTCACGGGGCAAAAACAACACCTTTTCAACATGGTGAAGTACTGCTGTCTGTTGGGGCCAATCTTCATAAACTTGTTGATCAAGATCCAAATGGAGCAACTTACAGATGACACCGCAGCGTCAGCCAACTTGAACACGCTCAACTCATGGTGGTACATCATTTCCTTAATTAGCTCCACCTATTCTTTCATCTGGGATGTCCGCATGGATTGGGGGTTTGGATTATTTGAGCCTATCTTCACTCAACAGTCCTCCGACTATTCTCCATTGCGCCCAGCCAGCTCGTTGATTTACAAAAACTACTTGGGATACTACAGCTTCATCGTCATTGATTTCTTTCTCAGGTTCATCTGGACGCTCAAAATTTACGTGATTAAAGACACGGAGGTGGAATTGGGACTCCGGCACCGAGTGGGCAGCTTCTTGTTTGGCTACGACTTCTACTCGTTTGGGTTCGTGGTGTTGGAAGTGCTTGAGATCCTTCGTAGATGGTTTTGGTGTTTCCTCAAGCTCGAGAGCGACTTGATCAAGCTTCAGGCAAGAGACAATGTCACCCATGCCATCCCATTATCCAACATCAAATCTAGCATGGCCGAGAACAATTTATAGACTACCAAGCAATAAAATATCAATGTTTGCATTTGATAAATAAGTGTACAGAATGTGAATGTGTAAAAATGCCGTTTAAGTTGATTTGCTGTCGAGCCATTTCTGGGCTCCGTTTCTCCATGCCAAGTCAGCCTTTGGACTGATTCTGTTTTCGGCAGCCCACTTATACTTGAGAGGCGACTTGAGCCACGCGTACACAATAAGCACGGAAGACATGGCGCCGATGGCGTAGATGTTCAATGGTGGGGAGTGGGCCATTTTGGTGGATAGAACTGGATTACCGTGAGTATTTTTGAGGATGTGGTTGGTGGATCGTTTTGGCGGGACACGACCAACCATCAGACTGGGCACCGCAGAGGATGTCCATAGTTGAACATCATAGTGTAATTGATATTATGAAAAGAAATATCCATAGGTTTCTTATTATTACGAGCCTAATAGGAAAATGTGGTATCACAGTATTATGTTATTGACTGACTAGGCTGTATGGATGTATAGCGATGGGTGCAAATCACTGTAGTAGGCACCTATTCATTTACCTGAGACTGGAGATGTAAATTTTTGTGAATTGTCATTTTTTTTCTGTAGATATCTGGGGGAGTGTGATCTTGAAGGGTTGTACACTGCTGGAATGAAAACGACTCCGACTGGTTTACAATGCGGAGCTGTCTCGAGTACCGTCTCAGCATGTGGTGCTAATCGGATCATGAGTGCCATTAGATCAGATTCAAAGCCTTTTCTTTCATTATTGTTTCAAAATGCAAACCTATTGTAGTTAGCAAGTAATGGAAATGACATGGAGCTTTTTGAATGTTGTACATTTCAGGGCATTGAAGTTCGTAGAAGACTGTGCACTCAATAACCCTTGTGTACATCCGGTAGTAACTACATACGTATGTGTGTAGCAACTCGACAGCCGTGGTAAGGGAAAAATTCAACATATTTGTTTGAGGTGATTCGGGGCTACCAGTTCACTCGCATTCGTCAACAGATTGAAGACAGAGGACTAAATGAGCAAGTGAGCAAGAATAACCGTTTCACCTTGCTTTTGACGATTTGGAAGCGTATTTTGTTATTTTAAACAAAAAGTGGACGAAATGTTCTCAAAGGCATGAATGTAAGAGAATACATGCGGTTTGCGATTACTTCCAATATCCGTTGAATCTAGTGAAAATTGTGTTTCCGGTCAAAAAAAAAAAAAAAAAATTGATCTCATATTCATTCAATGTATCGCATACTCATTGATCAGGACTTGACTCATATTTGTCAAGAACTCCACACTCCAAGCAATTTCGCTTGCGTTACTGCCATTAATCCTAAGTCCTCGACCTTGGGTCTGGTTGCAAAATACACCGCTTCTTCAACTTGTTACTGCGACATCTACCCACTTCGACGCCTACAAAAGCATTTTAAGTTACATAACTCACCTTTTCACCCCAAATTCCATTTTCAAGCCTTTTTCACTTTTTCCAGACTCCACTTGCCTTTCCCATTCTCTCTTGATATCGTCTCTCCCTCCTCTCCATGTCGTGTCCTACACACAAAGCTGAAAATTTTGTACTCACACAACTTTACATAGCCAGAAGTCTTTCACCAACCATGTTGAGGCACATCTCCAGACGTTCGGCCTCCGTGCCCAGATTGGCCTCCGTGTTCACTTCTCGTACTTCTTCTGCGTCGTACCATGTCGCCCAGTTGGACAAGTCGTTGGGCACCAAATACGAATCGCTTGCCGATTACGGGAGCTACAAAAACAGCATTTTCACCCACAGATTGCCAGAATCCACCGCACAGCAGTCGCCTCCCTTGGTAGCCTTGCACTCGAGATTGAGGCTCCCTGGGTCCTACGCACACTCCACCTTGTCCCAGGCGTTGAACTTGGACAAATTCACCGGGTTGGCCAACAACTTTGGCCTCAACACCTTGGGCAAAAACTTATTGTCATACTATGTTTCTGAACATCTATTATTAAAGTACCCGCGTCTTCCCATGGCTGTGCACAACGCTGCCGTGGACGCCTACATGGGCCCGGAGACGTTGGGTCACATCGGTAAAGCTTGGGGTATCGAGGTGGACACCACTTCTAAATTGCAGAAACATCTCTCTCAGGAGCCAGAAAGCTTGCAGTACGGTAAATTGAGATTTCTCTCCGACGACGCCAAGGAACAGGTCCAGGAATCTGGTGTCCACGAGTTGTCTGCCCAAGAGTTGACCACGGTGGATGCCTCCAACAACTACTTGTCGAAAGAACAAGATGCATATGCCTCTGCTGTGCGTGCCATCATCGGTGGTTTGTACACCCATGTGGGCGAGGAAGGCACCAAGGGTTTTATCGAGGCCCACATCTTGTCACGAAAAGTGCCATTGTCCGAGATGTTCCAGTTTAGCAAGCCTACCAGAGAGTTGGCCAGATTATGCGACAAGTTGGAGCTTGATGACCCCCTTAAAGTCAGACTCATTGCAGAAACGGGAAGATTGTCTGCACATGCCATCTACGTTGCTGGGGCATTCTCTGGAGGTAACAAGTTGGGAGAAGGCGTGGGATCTTCGTTGAACGAGGCCAAGACGAGAGCGGTAGTGAACGCATTGTTGTCTTACTACTTGTATACTCCAGTGAGCGAGCAAGGAACTGCCATCAAGGTTCCGAGCGAAGACAACTATAAGTTTGAGGGCATTGTGGGTCTGGGAGACGTTGCGATCTGATCTTGTATATATACTGTAAATATCATAGAGCATTACGGCATGAAGTAGTTCGATAGTTTGGGAAAGAGTAATGGGGATTGGTAGTGGACGAGACTTAGAGCAGAGTTACTGAATAAGTAATGCGAGTTTAGTGCCGACATCGAAAGCTTTTATCAACAGAAGTGCAAACAGATGAAGATGAATGTTCAGCAGAAATCGCTTGAATGCAACGGCCACTTTCTTGTTGTTTCCTCACAAGCGTGTCTTCTAACCTTTTCGTCTTGTCGTCGGTGGTTCTCTATCTATCAGAGTCATAATTAATTACTGCGAAAAAAAAAAAAAAAATCGCACTCATCTGAAAGCTTTCGTTATCCAAAGGAAATTAAGTACTCTTCACACTAAATTCGTCCTTATGTCCTTAAACATCCTTGTTGTTGGTAATGGTGGCAGAGAGCATGCCATCGCCTGGAGATTGGCCCAGTCTCCTAAGGTCCAAACCATTTACGTTGCTCCTGGTAACGGAGGTACCTCCACATTTGGAACCAAGGTAATCAGTGTGCCAGAATTGTCTTCCTCTCCAAAGGACTTTGACAAGTTGCAGCAGTTTGCTCTTGAAAAGAACATCGACTTGGTTGTTCCTGGCCCAGAGCAGCCTTTGGTTGACGGAATCTCTTCTATTTTCACCAAGGTTGGTATTCCAGTGTTTGGTCCTAGTGCCAAGGCTGCTGTGATGGAGGGCTCCAAGGCTTTCTCCAAGATTTTCATGGACAAACACAACATCCCTACTGCCAGATTCAAGAATTTCACTAACGTGGACGACGCCAGAAACCACATTAAGGAAATCGACTACAAGATTGTGTTGAAGGCCGATGGTATTGCTGCCGGGAAAGGTGTGTTGATCCCCCAGACCAAGGAAGAGGCATTGGCTGGTTTGGATGAGATCATGGTGGCCAAGAACTTCGGTTCTGCTGGTGATGAGATTGTCATTGAAGAGTTTTTGGAGGGCGACGAGTTGTCCATCTTGACCATCACCGATGGTTACTCATTCTTCAACTTGCCTGCTGCTCAGGACCACAAGAGAATTGGTGACGGCGACCTGGGTTTGAATACCGGAGGTATGGGTGCTTACGCCCCGGCGCCAATTGCTACCCCTGCTGTTTTGGCCAAGATCGATGAGTCGATCATCAAGCCTACCATCGACGGTATGAGACAAGATGGCTTCCCTATGTGCGGAGTTTTGTTCACCGGAATCATGTTGTCGCCAACCAAGGAACCAAAGGTGTTGGAATACAATGTGAGATTTGGTGACCCAGAGACCCAGACTGTGTTGCCCTTGTTGACTGACGAGACCGACTTGGCCGAGGTCATGTTGGCTGCCGCCGAGCACCGCTTGGACTCCGTCACTGTGGCCACTAAGCCAGACACTTACTCTACCACTGTGGTGATGGCTGCTGGTGGCTACCCAGAAGCTTACGGTAAGGGCGACGAAATCACAATCACAGAAACTCCAAAGGACACTTATATTTTCCATGCTGGTACTGTCGAAAAGGACGGAAAGGTGGTTACTGCTGGAGGAAGAGTCATTGCATCTACTGCCACTGCCTCCACCTTGAGGGAGTCCGTGGACAGAGCTTACGTTGGTGTTGAACATGTCTCGTTTAACAAAAAGTATAACAGAAAGGACATTGCCCACAGAGCATTCAGAGATGCCGACAAAACTGCTAGCGGAACTACCTATGCCGAGGCTGGTGTTTCTGTCGACAACGGTAACTTGTTGGTCGAGCAGATCAAGGCCAAGGTCAAGTCTACCTCCAGAACCGGAGCCGACTCCGACATTGGAGGTTTCGGTGGTTTGTTCGACTTGAAGGCCGCTGGCTACGATGGCGCCGACACTTTGTTGGTGGCTGCCACTGATGGTGTTGGTACCAAGTTGAGAATCGCCCAGATCATGAACATCCATGACACCGTGGGTATTGACTTGGTGGCCATGAACGTCAACGACTTGGTTGTGCAGGGTGCTGAACCCTTGATCTTCCTTGATTACTTTGCTACTGGTAAGCTCGATGTGGAGGTTGCAGCCAAGTTTGTCAGCGGAGTCGCCGATGGTTGTATTACTGCTGGCTGTGCGTTGGTGGGTGGAGAGACCAGTGAAATGCCAGGCATGTACGACGAGGGCCACTACGACACCAACGGTACTGCGGTTGGAGCCGTCTCCAAGAACGCCATTTTGCCTAAGATTTCAGAAATGAAGGCTGGCAATGTCTTGATCGGGTTGAGATCTGACGGTGTCCACTCCAACGGATTCTCTTTGGTGCGTCATATCATCCTGAAATCTGGCTTGGACTACAAGTCTGCAGCTCCATGGAGCAAGTCTGGCAAGACTATTGGCGAGGAGCTCTTAGTTCCAACCAAGATCTATGTCAAGCAGTTGTTGCCTGCTCTCAAGCAGGGATTGTTGCTTGGTATGGCCCACATCACCGGTGGAGGATTGGTGGAGAACATTCCTCGTGCTTTGCCAAAGGACTTGCAGGCTCAGGTGGACTTGAGCAAATGGGAGGTTCCTGACATCTTCAAGTGGTTTGGCAAGCAGGGCAACGTTCCATACGAGGACTTATTGAAGACGTTCAACGTGGGCATTGGTATGGTTGTGATTGTTGAGGCAGACAAGGCTGCTGCTGCGCTTGCAGAGTTCAAGAAGGCCGGTGAGGACCCAGTGGTCATTGGAGAATTGGCTACTAAGCCAGCCGATGCTCCAGGATGTGTGGTGAACAACATCGGTGACCTTTACTAGGGATGTACAATAATTTTAAGAAAAGTATAAAGAGAACGATTTAAGTTTTATGTTCATGGTTAGTTCATGGTAACGTAGGCTCATTCACTGGTGTGGCACTTCAGCTTTCATTTTCTTTCGCATTATGTCGGCTATATCTAACCACTGTCCACTGTGGTTATCGACGGTATTACCAAGATTGGACACAAATCCCGCAGCACGTGCAATGACAACTAACCTAATTATATTGCTAGGAGAGACCACCGTTAACTAGAGGTCGAAGTGATCAATATAAGATGGGCTAGTGCTAAAACCGTTGATCAGCATTGGTAGAAAAGTCGCGTACTCGACCTCGTATGTAACTTTCGCTCGTCTATCCATCGTTGGGCAGGGTTCCGGCGGAAAAAAAAAAAAAAAAAAACGCTCCTGCTTATTAATAGTGAAGGAACGCCAGCGCCCATCCGATCTCATCCTTTTCAGTCGTGGCTTTCGAAGGTCGGCAATTCTCAATTCTCGTTCCTTGGCAAATATAAGGTGGCTCATTCTCCGTTTGTGTGCCCCTTGCTTCGGCTTCTAACCTCACTTGTACTCAATATCTGTGGCCTCTTTCATCACCAATGGGCTTATTGTCGCTCGGTACCCCGTTAGACTGGCACCACTCCAAGAAGTTCAACGACCATGTTCGAGAGAACGGCATTGAACAGCTTATCAACATTTTCCGCCAGCATGAAAAAAGAGAAAACGATCACTTTTACTGGGGTGATGAGGTCGAGTACATGTTAGTGGATATCGACGACAGTAAGCGAACTGCCAGATTAGCTATCGACAAGGACAGCATCTTGGACGACTTGAACGATCCAGAAAAGCCCGAAATCTCGGGCAAAGCTCTCGACAACAACATCTCGTTTCATCCGGAATATGGCCGCTACATGATTGAGGCTACTCCTTTGAAACCTTACGATGGTCAGTGTCTCGACGACTACCTTTACGTAGAAGAAAATATGGTCAAAAGAAGAGAAGTCTCGCAGTCCGAGTTGCCTCTGAACATCGTTCCGTTGACGTTGACGGCTTTTCCGCGGATGGGCTGCGGCATCTTTACTTCTCCGCCAGCCAAGCCAATTGGTCCGGCTTCGCAGTCTCTTTTCTTGCCAGACGAGATTATCAATAGGCATGCTAGGTTTCCTACTTTGACGGCCAATATCCGCAAAAGACGTGGAATGAAGGTGGCCATCAACTTGCCCATCTATCCCGATGAAAACACAAAGTTGGTCGATGACTCTATTCCTCACAGAGATCTATTCCCTTCGGACAAGGAGCCTTTCATTGGTTCGTCCCAGCCGGGCCATGTATACATGGACTCCATGGGTTTTGGAATGGGACTGTCCTGTCTTCAGGTGACAATGCAAGCTAGCGGCATCGCCCAAGCCAGATACTTGTACGATTCTTATGTATCGCTTACCCCAGTGATGTTGGCACTTTCGGCTGCTGCTCCAGCATTCAAGGGCTTTTTGGTGGACCAAGACGTGCGTTGGAATGTTATCAGTGGAGCCGTGGATGACAGAACTAGCATCGAGAGAAACGTTGAGCCATTTCAAGGAATTGACTATTTTGGAGGCTTGGACGTCAGCCAGAATATCAAGATGCATTTCAAGCATCTTGGTGGAGGCAAAGGTGTGAACGGAGACCATGTGGTGAACGAGTTCGGAGATACTGCTATTCATACTCTTGATGGAAAGCCCATACAGAAGATTCCGAAGTCTAGATACGAATCTGTGGACACCTACTTGAGCGATGAGGATTACCACAGCAATCCATACTTCGACAAGAGCTACAACGACATTTTCTCGCCCATCAACAAAAAGGTCTTCGACAAGCTTAAATCTACCGAGCTTTTTGACGACGTATTGGCACACCACTTTGCGCATCTCTTCATCAGAGACCCACTTGTCATTTTCAACGAGAGAGTGGACCAGGACAACACCCTGGAGAACGACCATTTCGAGAACATCCAGCTGACCAACTGGCAGACATTGCGGTTCAAGCCTCCCGCATTGTACCCTCCTGGAACATCTACAGAAGAATTGGCAAAGAAGCCTGGATGGAGAGTAGAGTTCCGTCCACTTGAGATCCAATTATCAGACTTTGAGAACGCCGCATATTCTCTGTTCATCGTTCTTCTTGGAAAGGCCATTCTCAAGTACAACCCCGACTTCTACATCCCTATTCTGAAAGTCGACCAAAACATGGAGACGGCTCATAAGGTCGATGCAGCTGTCAACCAGCGGTTTTGGTTCAAGAACCCTACGAGATGGAATGTGAACAACGAAGATTTCAAGGGCTACGACTTGAGTTGGTTCGACAGGTTTATCCACGATGGAAACGACTTGTTCAATGAGAACGGAGTTTACTTGAACGGCTACTCTGAACAAGACGGAAGCGCATGCACTTTGGGGACAGCAGGGGAAACGGGACCTAACGAGGTCAAGTTAAGTGTTGACGAACTCATAAACGGAACTGACAAATTCCCTGGGTTGATCCGGTTGGTAGTGAAGTTGATCGCCACCGAATTGATTCCAGAATCTAGAACCAACAACATGAAGCATTGCGACAACATCGGCACCGCCGAAGAGTTGTGGACTCTCCAGAGTTACTTGAGTTTAATTAGTGGCCGTGCCAGCGGACGAATCCCAACCATCGCTCGTTTCTTGAGAGACTTCGTGTTGAGCCACCCTGACTACCGCAAGGACTCCAAGGTGAGTGACGAGATCAATTTCGATTTGGTTAACACCGCCATTGCGATAAACAACTTGGACAAGGAGAAATCCGATTTATTAACCCGCTACTACGGCAAGGACATTTACGACTTTTTAAAGTCCCGATAGAGTCAATGCGACGCTACACAGTGCGTAATAAGTGCGCTTGCTGCGCATTCACTCCGGACACAACCCAGTCCGGAATCTTATATAGACGGTTAGATTAGAGATAGGAAGTCGAGGCGAACCCAATATCATTCAATAATTCGCATTTTTGGATGCACTAACAAGTTTCTAGCGGCGTTTCCTTTTGCTGGTTCAAACAACATTCTACCCTGTCGCACCTTCTATAAATACCCCACATCGAACCAAGCGCGCAAACCTCCCGTTCCTCGTTCCTGCAGTTACCCAGAGCTGACTTTGTCTCACACAACCACCACTCATTCATTAGGTATTACCATCAAAAATATTCACAGAAATGGGGTTGATGGATAACGTAAAGTCGTTCTGGCACTCGGTTGTCACCGACGACCACTACGCGCTGTATGGCTCACCTTATGCCAATACCACGGCAGGAGGATCCGTCCGCGACAACTCTTCTTCGGCCAGACTTCACGAACTCAACAACTCGCTGACCCACTCGCTCGTCAGTTCCAGGAATGGCAGCACAACCAACGTTGCTGGCTACCGGCCCGGATTGCGCTCTTCCTCGACAAACTTGACAAACAACGGCTCGACAGAAATGCAGACATTTGGTGCCAATGGGCGTCCTCCTTTGCCCTCCATGGAGTCGTTGTGGCAGCGCATAGAGGCGTTCTGGGAGGAGGAGTACCCCGAGTTGGAAGAAAGCTTGAACTCTGGCGCCTCCACCGCAGACTTGAATGAGTTGGAGAAGGATTTGGCTATTGGTCCGTTTCCAGTCGAGGTGCGCCAGTTCTACAAGACCCACGACGGTCAGTTCCGTGGCGGCAAGCCCACGGGTCTCCTCATGGGCTTAACGCTTTTGGATATCGAGAGTATGATGGAGGAATACGCTCTCTGGGCCAAGGTGGCTGAGAAAGTAGAGAAGCAACAGCTTGGTTTGCAACACCAGCAGCAGTTGCTAAGCGCAGGCGAATCTTCCAGTTCGGCCTCTCAGAGCATTCGCGAGAGACTTCTGAATAACTATCTCATGCACCAGAAATCTGTGCCTGCCGAGGCAGTGCAACCATATTATGTCCATCGTGGATGGATTCCTATCGCTAAGGACTTGTATGGAAACTTGGTTGGTCTTGATTTGGCTCCTGGGCCCGCTGGAATCCGCGGACAAATCATCTTGTATGGCCGTGACTTTGACACCAAGATCGTAGTTGCTACTAGCTTGCAAGAGTTGTTGTTCCAGTATGTTAGTGACTTGGAGGTTGGAAACTTCCAGATTGATAAGACTGAATCTTACCAGGACAACGGCTTCTTGGACTCTACCAGAGATGACGACTACTTGATTGGAGACGAAGACGAGGACAACGGAGAGCTCCAATATTTTGACAAGGATGGCACTGAATTTGGCAAGGAAAACCAAGGAAAGCTCATATACATTGAGGTGTTGAAGCGCAGAGCATTGAAGAGATATGGTATCGCCGATGTCGGCAACTTCCAGACATCATTCACTCCCCAGAGAATCCCCAAGAAGGTGGTGTCTCTGGAGGCTGCAGGTCCTGCCGTTGCTCGAGGCTCGTCAAGACCACCGCAAAAACAGGCTGACGTTGAAAGCACTGCTGACTTGCTCAAGGAGACTCTTATCGACGACATCCCAACCGCGGAGGCATCTAAGACTGACACTGTGGTTGATGAACTCGTTGACGCCAAGGTTGAAGCGGTTGAGTCTGCACCTGTCCTTAAAGCTGAAGCAGGCAAGTCTGAGGAAGCAGAGACATATGCAGAGGAAACCGACGAGCTCGTGAGGGAGGACGAGCCTTTGAAGAATGAAGAGTCCGCCACCCAGGAAGAGTCTGTCAAAGAGGAAGAGACAAGGGAAGATGAGGCCGCTACAGCAGATTCCAAGGGTGTCGACAAGGAGACCAGCCAGCTTGAAGTTTAATGTAGAATGATTCAGTATTAGAAAATCTAACGATGTTAAAGCCAACCGTAGTGAACGATTAGAGTGCATGTAACCCAAGACATAAACATATCAAGTTGCAAATTCCTTACACCTCAACTATCATGAGCGTTCCCAATAATAACGGGCCGCTTGCGAGTCGTCCAGATGCACCTGGAGCTTCCTTCTACGATTCGCTGGGGGTCGAAGTGAGCAATGCGTTTGACCGTAACTTCGAAGAGCCAGAAGAAGAGCACTTCGACGGAGATTACCACGAGAACTCCCAGTCAAACAATTCACAGGGCGGTGACCAGCCATCAATGGAGCAGGTTCAAAACTTGTACTATACCAAAGGGTTGGAGGAGCTAGAGTCCCTCCAATTGCTAGATCTCTCGCCGCTAGCAACCTGGAAGCTTTCTTCTCATAAGCAGGGCTTTGGGCTTCAGCAGCTACGCAATGATTCTCCCAGCACGTACTGGCAGTCAGACGGAAGCACAGAAAACAATATGGAGCACCGCACAAACGTGGATGGGAGCCAGCTTAACCATCCGCACTACGTGAACCTCCAATTCAGTAAGAAGGTGTCTTTGGAGAGAATCTCCATCTTCACCAACTACCAGCTAGATGAATCGTATACGCCGCTGAAAATCAAAATCATGGCAGGAGGCTCCAACTGGGACCTCACAGAGGTATGTGTGGTGAATCTCGACAAGCCCATTGGGTGGTCCCACATAATCTTCAAAGGTGTACGAGCAGATGGGCTTCTCAAGTGTTTTGTGGTGAAGATCATCATCTTGGCCAACCACCAGGACGGGAAGGACTCGCACATCCGGGCAATCCGATGTTTTGGGAAGAAGTCCAATGTATCTTTCATAGAGTCTCCCCACGAACCATACATTCTCAAGGAGTCTAGTGCACATTCAAGTATCTCAGGCATTCTGTTGAACCACTTGAGTCACACCAAAGTTCGCATGGATTCTTTCGAGGGAAGTTTCGATGAGAAAGAAGAAGACGAAGAGAGAGACGACCAGGATCCCCGGACGGCGAGAATATTGGCTAATGTTACCGACGTCATCGGGTTCAATTCGGGTTTTGACAGTATAGACCTCAAGAGCATTTCGTCTATTCGATAACTATTCTTGAGAGGTTTTCTCTTCCGCATTGATCTTCAACGAGAAGTCTACAATGCCGGTACCTTGGTGGATGGACGAAGTCGAGTAGATATCGATGTCGTTGCACAAGTACGAGCTCAAGTTCTGCAAAGTCAATCCCCCTGAACATTCCAACAAGAAGCTCAAGTCCGAGCCCTTGTAGTACTGCTTCAAGTAACGTGCAACGTCCTGCAACTCTGTGCCTGAGAAGTTGTCCAACATAATCACGTCCGCGCCGGCCTCGATAGCCTCTTTGGCGTCGTCTTCCGTGCTCACTTCCACCTCAACCTTCACAGCAAATCCACACACTCTTCTGGCCAGCTTGACAGCCTCCGTAATGCTTCCTGTGGAAGTGATGTGGTTGTCTTTGAGCATGACCATAGAACTCAAGTCGTATCTGTGTGGGTCAACACCTCCAACCAACATGGAGTACTTCTCCAATTGTCTGAGTCCTGGGGTGGTTTTTCTAGTTCCGGCAATAAGACCAGTATATCCGCTCTCGTCCGCCAACTTCTTGGTAATGTACGACTGGGTCGCAATACCAGATGATCTAGCCAACAAGTTCAAAGCAGTTCGCTCACTGAGCAAGATCTTGTTGGCCGGGCCCTTCACGGTAGCCACCACGATCTTTCCATCGTTAGCAGCCAATTGCTCCACACTGATATATTGGCCCTCTTGGTGATGCCACTCGACTTCAAGCTCACACTGCTTGAACACTTCAGCAGCGAAAGGCACTCCAGATATTAATCCTGGTTGCTTCATGTACAACGAGGCAGTTTCTTCCTTGTTTCCTACCACAAACGCTCCATAGTCAAACGATGGCACGTCCTCTGTGAGGTAATCGGTAATTTGTTGTTTCCACTTACCGTTGACGGGGAGCAAGTTTGCAAATTTAGAGGCCATGTTGACGGTTGTACAATGATAACGGGAAATTGGAATTTTTCGACCTCTGGATAGCCTTGAGCCTGCACCCCACATTGGGCCATATGGTGAGGAATCGGCACGTCAACCAGCTTTCGAGCTTCAAGTCATGATATGACCACGAAAAAAATCCAGTCGACGTTTTTATCGTTGGAGTCGACCACTTGCACCGTCTGTGGAATGACATTCTACAAACACGTGCAGAAGGATAAGAATGTTCATGCGAAGTATCACAGCGACTTTATTAACGGCCTTCCCTGGAAAAGTGAACCCGCAACACCGCTTCGAACGTTTCCGATCTCCATGGATCATAAGTCTATTCATGTGACGATTTTGGACATCGACCGGGCCCTGGCTCGCCAGGTGAAGAGAGTGGATAAGCTACTTGACATGGTGAATCGCGAGTTGAATGCACCGGCAGCAAATCATTCATGGAAATCGAAGCAGAAGACGACGGAACCCGACAAGATTGAAAAAGCAGATGCTGCGGGCCCATCACCAATTGTTGGGAAGGCTTATGTCATTCTAGCGCAGTCTCGAGCTATCGGATTGGTGGTTACGGAGCCAATAGTGGATGTTACAGCTCAAGCTAAATGGATGGTGCACCGAACACAGGATATTGTTCCAAATCAGGTGAACAAGAATATTCGACTTGGAATCTCTAGAATATGGGTGGCCCCCAAGTGGCGCAAATGCGGTCTAGCAAATCACCTTCTACAGATTGTGCTCAAACATTCAGTATTTGGCATGCCATTGAAGCCCCACGAAGTGGCATTCAGTCAGCCCACTCATGCCGGTGGACTTCTAGCGAAAAGCTTTAATGGCGTGAAGCATAAGAGTGGAGAAGTGCTCGTTCCTATCTACTTAGAGAACTAACGACATATTTAGTCGGTGAACACCGATTGGTTTCCCAACGTATTGATGGCAGACTCAAAGTTTCCGTACATCAACGCAGTGAGGGAGCCGTGGAAAGCTATCTTGAAGCCTCTGGGGAGCGCACCAGCGAATAGCAGCATCACCCCTCGTTTGGCGACAAGATTGTAGGCAGTGGAAAGAGAGTCTCTGTAAAGGAGCTTGCCGTTCTTCAGCTGAATGTGCGATTTCACCACATCAAGAGGCTGGGTGACGGCTACCACGGCAGTGGCTGAAACGATATGCAACAAGGTTTGCTGCATCGTTCCAATATTGAGCGAGAACCACCGGGGCTCCTTGGATTTCCCATGTGGGTCGATCAACTGGCGAGTGGCATTGTATGTAGAGAACCACGCAGCAGAGGTGGCGATTTGCCTTGCAAATGTGATCATTGTACCTGCTGTGAATGCATGAATACCTTCAAGGGCGTACATTTGACGAGCTGTCCTGAGAAGCGTCAATGCTGGCGTTTTGTTGAACTCCATCTTCAACGCATCGATACCTCCCCCATGATGTGGGTGACGGTAGTGGTGGTGCTGAAATTTGGAGGCTGCTTTGCCGGACTTCAATTGCTTGACAACTTCCGACGTGTAGTAAGCATGTGGAGAAATGTACTGCTTGGACACCGCGGCAGATTTGTGACCCTTGTCGACTTTGGAGCCAGTTATATCCATGGTCTTGTCAGGGTTTCCCTTGATCTCTGCAACCAAAAGTCTGTTTTGGATCATGGTCGTTTTGATTCTCTCAAAAGGAACGATCCAAATTGTCTCCATGAACCCCGACATGGCTCCAGCAATCACCACTCTTGGGGCGCTGGTCCGCTTCTTGTCCTGCAGTGTCTCGATGGCCATGAAGTTGGAAGCCCAATTGTAGGATACTATTCGTGCAAAGTTCTTGATGACGGCGCCAGTAACCAATGCGCTCGATCCGGTCATGAATTGGTGTATGCTGGTGACGCTTTGAGTGACATTGTACTTCGTTAGCCCTGCGTTATTGCTGAGCTGCTGGTTCGTTTTCATGAAGTCCAAAGGAAAGGTAAGGAAAGCGGCAAAGCCGGAGGCGGAGCACCCTGCGGCTAATGCCGTCAAGAGGCTGTCGCCATGCTCCTGAGTTGTCATGGATGTAGTTGAAGAATCTGTGGTTGTTCCTATAAGATGTGCGGATGTTCTGCTGGGGAAGAGTATTAGTGGGATTCCTGAGTGTGACTGGTAGTTATATCGTAGTCGAATAGTGATGGCAAGAAGTGTTTGAAAATGTGAAGTAATTGTTTTGCTCTGTTTTATGTTTTCGAAATGGAAAGAGCAGGTGAGGTATGCCTGGTAATATGATGATATGATGGAGTGCCAATGGACCTGAGAGGTAGCAACAAATTATGGTAACACAATTCCTGCCGCAGGAGAACATTCTCCTTAAAGCCATAACAATTTGATGTGTTTTCTTTACTTTTCTCGAAAACAACAATACCGATGCCTTTCCGGGCGTGTTCTTTGGTGTATCAGCTGCGCCCTATAGTGGATGTAACACTCAAATAAAACTCAGAGATCATGTCTTTACTTTAGCAGTGGTCAAAACACCGCTCTCCTTACATAGAATAAATGATTCATAATCAATAGTGCTATTTTAGCGTGCCATACGTTCTTTCATGTTCCATCTAGTATCCTCAAGTAGTTTGCGAAAGTGCATGAGCATCTCCCAGCAACATTAAATGGTTTACACTATGCCCCATCAGACATCGTTCTTCAGCTCAACAGGCTGGTAAATAAAGTCTCTCTTTGCAAACCATCTGGAGGTGACCCAGTAATAAGTTTGCGAATATGGGTAAGCAGTAGCATTGCCCTCATCATTGGAGTACCAGGAAACACAACCACCAAACTTAGTGCCGAAAACAGAATTCCTTAATCTCTCCTGAACATTTTGAAGCCATTCGTAGTAAGCACTGCGCTTGACCTCGACAGACTTGGCTTTTCCTTCGAGGACAGGACGGACAACACGAGTGGTAAACGCAAGGGTGTTTTCAATGGCCGAAATCACAGAAAAGTGACCAGTGGCAGAGTTAGGGCCAGCAATAAAAAAGAAGTTGGGGCAATCTCTCACCATGGAGGTCTTGTAGGCAGATACACCCTCCTTTTTCCACAATTCTTGTGGCTTGATGCCATTT
This sequence comes from Sungouiella tsuchiyae, assembly GCA_030566995.1. Lineage (NCBI taxonomy): Eukaryota > Fungi > Ascomycota > Pichiomycetes > Serinales > Metschnikowiaceae > Sungouiella > Sungouiella tsuchiyae. Next base: position 130,140 of record JAJLRO010000009.1, on the reverse strand, counting down.
TTTCCAACTATGGTGTAAGGGCCGTAGAATGACTTGGGAACGTCGTATCCTGTGCATGCAACAATGATGTCGGCTTCAAGACGTGTGCCATCCTGCAAAACCACCTCGTTCTCAAGCACTTCCTTGATGGCCGACTCGTGCAAGTCAAGCTTAGGGTTGGACAATGATGGAATATACTTGTAGTCGTAGATGAGACGTTTACATCCAATCTTGTAATCAGGTATCAACATGTGATGGTACTTCTTGGGAGCCAGTGTGATGTAGCGCTTCGACTGTCTGGTGAGCAACCAACGCACGAGTCGGGCTAAGACTCCATTTCCTAAGTATATTGGATATTTCAATTCAGCATACGCAGCAACAATCCATCTCACCAAAATCAATCCAATCCTTGTCCCAGAAAGAGCTTTGTACATGCTGTAGACATACCAAGGATGTGGAGGTGCGATCCAGTGTCTCGATTTGAACACCTGGTTGACAGATTTTGCATCCAATTCAGTCATCAATGCTGGAACCACCTGTGCTGCTGAACATCCGTTGCCCACCACCACCACCTTTTTGTTCTTGAAGTCAACGCTGTGGTCCCACAACGCTGAATGCATGTAGTTGCCTTTGAACTTATCGTGGAGACCGGGAGCTTTCAACTGCGAAGGCTGCACCAAGCCACCTTGGCAGCTGAGAACAATGTTGGCCCTGTGTTCGTATCTCTGTCCAGTCTTGACGTTGGACGCCTGTAGAATCCAGAGTCCCTCTTCGTTGTTCCACACCAAATTGGACACAGCTACACCAAACCGAGCGTGGTCATCCAACTTGTGCTTCTTCACCACAGCCAAAATATACTCCTCCATCTCATATTGTGGAGGGCGTAAGTCGCTCCAGTTGCTATTGAGCTCGCTGAAAATTGAGTACCACAATGCTGGGATATCAGAAGCACATCCCGGGTAGGTGTTGGCCCACCAGGTTCCTCCCCAGTTGTAGTGTTTCTCAAATACGGTAAAATCCTCGGTTTTCATCTTTTCTTTACATGTCAAGGACGCAGCCACACCACCAAAGCCTGCTCCGATGATGGCAACCTTCGAGAAACTGGTCATCACTGGCTTTTCTTTATCGATAGGGAAATCGATGACTGGGCCCAATATCTTCAGAGCATCAGCGTGCTTAATTCGGTACTTCGCAGTCTCAACATGAGATTCTCTTGCTAGCTTGACGGTTGACATTTTCAACTACTCGCCTTATTGACTCCATGGGGAATAAAGACCTTATAATCTCTACGCGGCACTGTTGTTCATGACGCAACAATCGGAGAAGACTAGAACATGCAGGTTATCAATCGCCATTGCAGAAAGAGAGCAAGCTGATGACGCACGGAACGTGAAAATGGTCCGGCAAAGTGAAATCGTCTGACAACGGTTCATACAATGCACCGGGATGCAACTCTATTCACATGCCGAATTGTATGCAGGTGGTTCCTCGCGAAGATGGAGAAAGCAAAGCGTCTCCGCTTTGAATAGAGAATTATGTAAGTGTGACTTTACAATTTGCTTGTGTTTCGTGGACTCATGCTTTTCAAATTTACTAGTTTGTCTATTTGTGGATGAATTTTGCTTAGTCCAAAGTGCGCAATAAGATGCCTGTGAAAAGAGTGAAATCGAACGTGAACAACTTACTAGTTCAGCAACGAAATGCTCAGCAGGAAACGTTGGGCTGCGTCCTTTCATATTCATCTTTCTTTTTTCATGTTTTCTCGGTTTTCTTCCAAATGCACCATTCCTGTTCACATTCTTCTCCAATCCTACGCGAACCACTCATAATATCTTCTAGATACCTAAACAACATCATCAACAAACAAACATCAAGAAACTAACATCAAGAAACCAACATCAAGTAATCCAAAACATGATAGATCCAAACGCCAACACAAATACCACCAGTCAAACTCCATTTATACTCGTTCTATAGCCAATCGTTAAATTATCTCCTTCTCATCTACTGCTCTCAATACAGGACACAATAACATACATAAACAATTACCACAAGACACTTGTAGGCGTGGATTCAGCTTGCACAATCATGCTGCTGCCGTCGCCCTCGGCTCATATGTTGCGGCCCCAAACAGAGCCGTCAACGCCGCTCCGCAACATTGTCGCCGCAAACCCCCACCTGGCAAACTACTCTGCTCCATTGAGATCAAGACTTTCTGCCATCCACCTCCCTCCACAGGAGCTTCTGCAAGTCATCAATGGCATGTCGCTGCGACGAAGCAATATGACTCGCGAGAGACGGCCCAGCCGATGGTCCGGCCCAAGCTCCAGAAGAAGCTCATTTGGGAGATCTAGACCGCGCTCCCAAGGAAACAATTCACGTCGATTGAGTGATAACTTGACCATCAGACGAAGTAAACGCTCGTCCACGGGAATGTACTACGATGCTGGATACGTCGGACCCGTGACCAAGGGCTTTTTAAGGGCATTTTCTCGTGCTTTGCTCCAAGAGAACAAAGAACACTCTCCAGAGGAAGAAGTGTACAAAGCTCTAGATGAGCAGTACCAGCGCCAGCTGACGAGTCCAGCAGAGTTGATCAACGAGTTTGACTACTCGCTCCCGCTTCCCTCAGACGATGTGATGTTGTCCCCATACCAGCCCACGCAACCTACAGAGCCATTGGATCTGAAGCGTAAGCCAGAAGTATCTGATGATAGACCAGTATTCAAATCGTATCTTGAGCGGATCCTCGACAGAAAGAGCAGACACCAGATTCACCTTCTGTCTATGTTTGATCGTGACTCTCCACGCGATTTGACTAGCCATGGAGTCAATGCTGTTCTCGACACTTCCAAGTTCGTCATCGAAAATACCCTTTCTGGGCTTCCGGAATACTCCAACACAGATGATTTGCTCTCTCTGGACTTGCGACTTGCTGAGCCCGTGGCTTTTGGCAACTTGAGCGATGTCTCTGACTCTAATGACTCCAGTGAAAAGGAAAACCTCCAACCGGTCTCTTCCTTGACTGACAGACGAAGCACGTTCTTTGATGAAGCCGATGTTACTCCGAATACTTATGTCGACTTACCGCTGGGTGAAGTTAACCAGCTGGATATTCCACGATGGGATTCGGTGCTGTTTGAACCTTCAAAAGTGGCTACTCCGAGCATGAGCACGGGTCCGTTTGAGAACGAAATCAACGAGAATGAAGACAATGTTGAATCCGATCTGTCATCAGTTGGACTAATTTCAGGCCATTTCACCATTAATAATGAAGATATCTACGATCATGAGTTCTATCTACCTCCGGGACTTCCGGTGAATGAAGATGAGGAAATGGAAGCGCCACCTCAGCTTCGTGTGGAATCTCGCGAAACAACTGAAAGGCAAAGGACTTCGTTGGGCTCGTCATTGGTTACTAAGCGGCAACTTCCTGCTCAAGAAAGTGGTACTCTTCCAAGATCACTAGTTCGTGGTGTCGTTTCCGTGGCTCTGCATGTTCCCATTCTTGGCAGCAGTCAGAGCCCACCAAGAAAGAAACTCAAAAACAGTCGAATTTCACTGTCATTGATGCAATCCATCACGTCGAAGTCTAATGAATTCTTGCAACAAGTTATGCTGGATTTAGGGGCCTATGCTGGACACAGAAACTCTTCCCAGATTAACATTCAGGACGCTGTACTATACCTTAATCGCATCAAGTCCTATGGTCCTTCTAGAAGCACTATAGACAACATTTCATTACTTGCACAATCAGTCTTACCTTTGGAATTGCTTGTTTCGTTGGATAATAGTCTTCAAGAGTCTGCAAACAAACGTTTGCGAAACCGACGAAGCCAGGATGTAATCAACCCAGACGAGCTGATTTACTCCATGCCCAATAGCGAAACACCTCCAGAATCTGACTCGCTAAAGTCGGATGACAGCCTGACTGATGTTGGGTGGGGGTAAGGACATTATTACTCCTGATTTGTATTAACATATTTACAAGCCCATTCATTATTTGCACGTTTTCAGGGACGTAGGAATTTGTCACTGGCACATTCAGATTTCTGCCCGCTCAGAAGCAATCCCTACTTGATTGTCTTTGACCAATTTGAACAATTCGAAAATTGCGGCAGGAGTAACACCTTGAATCCTCCTTGCCTGGCCAATCGTTTTTGGTTGAATTGTGTTAAGGAGATGGCACACCTCGTAGGAGATTTTGACCTTCCCTTCATTAGAATAAGTATAGTTGACAGGCAACAACAAACTTTCATCCGCCTCAAAAGCTTTCAAATGTGCTTCCTCCTTTTTGAGCCATGGCTCGTAGGTAGTCTCCACATCAATTCGTTCTTCGAGCCACTTTGACATTTCAGTGTACATGCCAGGAAGTGGGTGGCCAGTCATCTTTTCCAAATGGGGAACGATGTCCCTCAAGTGCATATCCTTATAAGAGAGCAACTTCCATCCATTAACAACGGAAGTCTTGTTCACCTGATGACTACCCTTCAATACTGGAGTCCATCTAGCTCCCGACATAGAAATGGACTTCAAGTGTTCCTTGATGGCTTCAAACTGATTGAATTCGCGGAGAAAGTGTTGGTATCTCTCCTCACCCACGACACCCAAATCATATCCTCTAGCAGTCAATCTCTTGTCTGCATTGTCCGAGCGGATAGAGAAGCGGAACTCAGACCTGGAGGTGAACATTCGGTATGGTTCCTCGACTCCCTTGGTGATCAAGTCATCAATGAGTACACCGGTGTAACCATCGGAACGTTGAAACTCAAATGCTGGTTTCTTCAAATGCGCAAGTCCAGCATTGATTCCCGCAATACATCCTTGAGCACAAGCCTCTTCGTAGCCCGTAGTTCCGTTGATTTGTCCAGCCAAATACAATCCGTCAACCAATTTTGTTTCGAGCGTACGCTTTAACTCTCTTGGATCAACATAATCGTACTCAACTCCATATCCTGGCTGTATCATAGTGACGTTCTCACAACCAGGCATCATTCTCACAAGTTGGTCCTGGATCTCCTCAGGCATGGTGCATGAAATACCATTCGGGTAAACCAAATCAGTGTCTAAGCCCTCGGGTTCCAACCACACAACGTGAGAGTCTTTCTGAGGGAACTTGATGACCTTGGACTCGATGGATGGACAGTAACGAGGGCCCTTGACGGTTTCTCTGATATGGATAGATTTATCGAGATTTGCGCTTATCAAGTGGTGAAATTCGGCGGTGGTGTTCGTCTGGTGACATTCAACCAACTGCTCCTGTAAAGCGACAGAATCATTCATGTAAGACATTGGCTGTGGAGGGTAGTCGGAAGGCTGAGGCTGCAACTTTCTATAGTCGATGGTCTTGGCCAGAAGACGTGGCGGCGTACCAGTTTTGAGTCTCCCAAGACGGAATCCAGCGTCGTTAAGAGTTTTAGAAAGGCCGAACGTAGCCTTTTCTCCGATTCTGCCTGAAGGATACGCAGTTAAACCAATGTGGATCTCTCCCCCCAAAAATGTTCCTGTTGTGATGACAACCTTGTCACACAGAAGCACCGAGCCATCTCCCAAAATGACACCCTTGACCACTCCATAAGTTCTGTTTTCGAAGTCTTTAGGGGAGTCAGCAGGTGCGATGATGATATCCTCCACCAGTGCTTCCAAAACTTCCAATGTAGGATAATTGAGAATAACGCTCTGCATTTCTTTCAAATAGATCTCACGGTCAATCTGCGCCCGAGGGCCTTGCACGGCAGCACCCTTCGAGGCATTCAAAATCTTGAAGTGAATACCTGCCTTGTCAGTGACCTTGGGTGCTACTCCATCCAAAGCATCTACCTCTCTTAAAAGTGTGCCTTTGCCCACACCTCCCATGGAAGGATTGCAAGAGGCGGTACCGATCTTGTCTATATGAGGAGTAACAAGCGTCGTCTTTGTTCCAGATCTGGCAGATCCAGTGGCTGCTTCACATCCCGCATGTCCTCCACCAATCACAATGACTGGGTGGAAAGGAGCAGATAGGAGTTTTGACGAGAGGTCGGCATTAATAGTTATAGATCTTGTTTGTCGGAGCCAGCGGCTTCCGTATTGCCGAAGGCTCATCTGCAATGTAATTGTATGTTAAGGTTCGAAGATTTTAGTCTCATCGCAATGCGCATCACAGAAAGTTTTAGACCTAGAGTACAATTTTCTAACCTCACCGCATAGAATTTAGAAAATGAATGAAGGTGACGATTTAGATGATGGTTTGGTCTACGATGTCGAGCTTTCGAGCAGTGAAGGCGTGGATTTGGGAAGCGACGACCAATTACAGCATGGACCAGACTTGAGTGACGATGAAGATGAAGAAAACCCAAAGAAGAGGAAGAAGAACGATAAGCTCAAGGAAAAGAAGAAGTTGAGAATGGACATGGACATGAACCATAAGAAGAACTTGTCGACAGAGACATCGGCAGAGGCCATTGCCGATTTCGTCAACGACAACATCAGAAAGAAGAATCCAGACCTTTCAGCTTTGGAGTTGGCTGCCCAATACTTGAAGAAGACAGATTTCAGATCGTCGGCAGAGTTTGAAGAGCCTAGAACCTTGGATAATATTTCCAAGTTCATCGAGGCAAGATTCAAGAATATGCTTCCGTCCAGCACTCCAGGCAAGAAGAACACGAACAAGACCAAGAAAAAGAAAGATAAGAAGAAGCAGGAGGAGACCAAGGAACAGAACGGTCACGAGGAGAGAAAGTTCATAGCCATTTTATCTATGTCAGCCATCAGAGCTTGTGACGTTCACCGTGCACTTCGGGAAATTCCAGGATCTTCCTTGAAACTCATCAACAAGAACAAGTTGCATGTGGACTTAAAGTTGGTCAAGTCCACCTGGTCTAGAGTCTTATGCTGCACTCCTGGACGTCTTTTGAAGGTGCTTGCTGACGAGGAGCAGCCATTGAAAGAGGACGAAATCAAGATTGTTATCTTGGACAACAGTTACTTGGACCAGAAGTTGCAGAACGTGTGGGATATCCAAGAAACTACCGAGACATTGAAGAAGTTGACCGAGTCCGGCTCCAAAATTTACTTGTACTAGATATGTATTATAGAATGCTTTTTAAATTACCAGCAATGGCAAGTACATCTCCTTGCTTGCTTTGTAAAAGTCATTGACACCTCTCACGATGATCGCAACTGTCGAACGCTCAAGGGCAACTCCAAATATTTCCTCAATCGAAGAGATGTATTGCGTAACGTTGGCGTCGGATGTACTTATGACCTCTTTGGTCGTTAAGTTGAGAAGGAAAACAACATTGGCCAATGCTTGTCTAGCATGTTCGATAGATTCAAGAGACGTCGCTTTTTTCTCCTGCGAGGGAGCTTTTTCTATCGACAGCAGATCATCCACGACCTCTTTGTCGGCCGTAAGTGCTTCCAGAGCAGCATTTTCTTTTTGAGAAGCATTTTCTTTTGGAGCGGCATTTCCAGACGTCTTTTCGATATTTTGAGGCTCGGAGACCACTGCCACTGTAGCCTCTACTGGCAGTTGCCCCTTTTCTTTGCTATGGTCATTCAGATCCTCTAGCCAGCCATCGTCTTCGTCTTGTGTCCATCCATCATCCATGTCCTTTTCGTTCTCTAGGCGTTTCTCCTTGAGTTCCTTTTCGATGGCGGAATCTGAATTAGGTTTGCTCTCGGACCCGTTTTCGCCCTCGGAATCCGGTCCAGCTTCATTTTCGTGATCAGAATTAGCTCCATTCTTTTTCTCTCCATTTTCAGTCTCAGCACCATTTCCATGAGTCTCCGACACAGAAGGAACATCAACCTCAGAGGCTTCGTAGAGTTTTCTAGATGACGAGATCAAAAGTCTCTCGATGAGTGATTCCTTGATCCAGTAATTTTTGACCAGAACAAAGTTGTTCTTCACACCTTTATCAGTGTACATGTTGCACATTTCGTGCTGGCGAAATCTTGGAGATCTTAACAAACTGCATCCGAGCTCCAAAATAGTTGAATGCACAGCCAAGTGTGGTCGGAGTGGGACTGTGGATGAGTCAACGTTTGAAAGACGAACAAAAGAATCTTCAAGAAGGGATTCAAATGGAACGCCCCTGCCCTCTGGTTCAACAGAGAGAAGCTCGGAGAAGATTTGCTCGTAAATAATCAGCACTTGCTTACTGATATTCGCATCTAGTCTTGGAGCATCTGGGTGTCCTTCAACTGCCTCAACATTGTCCTTGAGGATAATGAACAACTCAAGAAGAAATTGGAGTCTGCTTGAACCAGGGTTCGATGAAGAATGCAACGTGGAAGAAATTCGATTTATGAAAGATTCGAGCTGTGATCTACTCAAATCAATTTGCCTCTGGTGTAACTCCTGAAACGATGACAGGAAGCTGTTGGGAGTGAATTGACCCCATTTTTTCGTAAGGCCCTCGACTTCTCTGAAGTCTTTCTTCAAAATGCGAGAGATTATTCCCAAATTGCTTTCAGCCGACAGGTTTGTTGCTTGAAGTAACTTTTCAAGTACGTAAAACCAGTGTTTGAGTCCCTGCAATGAATTTCCTGTGGTTTTTAGTTCAGAAACTGGATTGGAAGCTGCGGAAATCTCAAGAACAGTGTTGAAATATAGATCAACATCCACATCTATCATATTCACGAAATCAGGTGTGAAGAGCTCCACAGCTGACGACAAGGAAGATTCCGTATCGAACTCGCGTGTAATTTGGCTTATTAGGGAAGTATCCGAGTTCGTCAACGAATCACAATGCACTGCAAAATAGGACTCAAACGAATCCAACACATCCTGTAGTAGTTTGGGAACAACATCCTCGTCAGAAAAGAGTTGGACCAAATGACAGACAGAGTTGTTGGACAAGAACACCACCTCAGCTTTCCGAAGTTCATACACGAACCTGTAGAATAAATTCAAGACACTAGTAGCATTTTGAGAGATAGTACCATGAAGAGACTCAGATACGAGTTTGGAGCCAAGTTGGTGAACAAACTTAGCGAATTTGGATAGCCTGTTCTGGGAACTAGTCACGGCATCTGGGTCTAGCAACTGATAGGAAGAATTATCGAACGCCATAGTTTCCTCTTCAAACCAATTGTGAAAACCAATCAAGTCAGAAGCCTTCCAGTCGACGATGTATTTGAGTTGATTCTGAAGGTCGTTGGATATCAAATCATCCGAGATGAAAAACTTCTGCAAACATCCACAAGTTGCCTCGATAAATTGAAAGATCATGGTGAAGTTCACGGACTTGTCCGTATGGATATCGGACTCAAGTGCCTGAGCAACAAAACTCTCAAGATAGTTATATCTCAAATCAATGAACTTAGTGGTGATCTTCTCCAAACTGTCAAGTTTGGGGTCGTCGTGGTTGACAATGATGTATGCAATCAAGTAATTAACAATGGGATATGCTGATCCTCGGTAGATAATTTCGGAAGCGCCTTCGTCTTCATCAGATGCTTCCTGAGCATCGTCATCAAAAGTGCCAGTGAGAAGATCGAAATTCTCTCCCTCAGAAAAGTCCAACTTTGTATTAGCCACAAAAAAGTCGTCCATGTTGAGCCCTCCTTGGGAAAAATCGGACGATGATGCTGAATTCGAGGCGATCTTGGACTCCAAGTAGCGAATGAAATTCTCCTTCAATTGGTACAAGTTTCCGCTCACGTGAGGATTCTCCTTAAGTGTTCTGCTGAAAGATTTTCCGATAGTGTAGTATAGCTTCGCCACCTCCACCAAGGTGGAGGTTTTCTTGACCGAGTCAGTCTGGAGTTTGAGATCGAAGCCAATGAGTTTGTTGTTGATGACATTGTTCAAGATCGTCTTATGCGACGTAATGCGAGACTTGATAGCTTTCTCCTTTCTGATGAGAGAGTCAAATTTGTTGAATCTGTTCTTTCCGAATTCCACGTAGCTGGACGACTTGTACGATAAGTCCGTCAACTGCGAATCGATCTGGCGAGACAGAGAGCTCAATTCCTCGATGTCTTCGGCAATGCGGATCAAGTCGCGATATTTCATCCCGACCAAGTGATGCAAATCGTCTTTAGACTTGACGAAGTTCGCCTTGTACTCCTGCTGGATCTTCTGAATCTTCGGCACCGAATACTGGACGAAGATTTCCTCCACGGGAAATTCGACGGCATGGTTCGTGGACCCCTGCCGCGAACGTGCCTTGCTGTGCAACGACACATGGGAGTTTGAACTCAGCAACGAAGTTATGCTCTTTCGAGATGAAATCATGCCCTCCAGAAGAAGTTGAGTTGACGGTTCGTTGAAGGTGCAGTCTACGTGGACTTTCGCAGTGTAGGACAGGAATCGCGGAGCGAAAGAGAAGGAAAAGAGCACAATAGGTTTAGAAAGGAAGTTTTTTTTTCATTTTGGGAAGATGAAATTGTAGGGTTTTGTTGAATTAATTCGTCATGCGGTGTGAATTTTTTTGTTTGGGAGAACTTGTGTTGGTTGGGGTTAGTGGGATCGCAGGGTGAGACTGAGTCTGGGAGTCTTGAGAGAGCGTAAAATGTTGGTTATTTTGAAAATAAGGTAATTCAAGACCGAAAAGTCGAGCAAACCTTGGCGTTTTCTGAAGCATGATGTGCTTTATCTCTCACAAGTGCACATTTTATTTTTAGTCGTGGTCTACTTGAATACTCGTTTAAACCTAATATTCCTGCGAATGGCTAATGTTGCATTGATGAATCTAATCAGCCACCAAATAGAATAACCTTGAACACATCGTTCCATACCACTTAGCAGTTCCTTTCAGGCTCAGTCAGCTTGCTAACACTCGACATTCCAAAACAAATAATACTATTATGGGAGTTGCAGGCAGACACAACAGTTCTTCCAGGACTTTACCTCTACTTTTGCTCTCGTTTGTTCAAGATGTCCCACAAATAAATTCAAGAGCATTTATAGTGATCTAATTTCGTTTGCTAGAATACGCAATCCTGATTCGTAAAAGAAAATATTATATCCTTTTGAAAGATCCCCTAGTCGAAGCCGCTATTGCCATGGTTCGGGTGTGCAAGTAGTCTTCGGGAAGAATTAAGCGCGGTTCCTAATTGCCTAATTAGGACATTTGTCAAAAACTTCTCCCCCCCCCCCTACTCTTTCTTTCCAGCAGCCTAGACGAGTTTAGCTCGAGGAGGGCGTCGGGAGCTACAGAATGGGATCGAAAACCCGCTCTCGCAACGGGTGCTTCACTTGTCGACGGAGGAAAAAGAAGTGCGACGAGTCGCTCTACCCAGATTGCAAGAACTGCCTTGCAAATGGACTACCATGCACATGGCCAGGCCATGTGGAGGAGCTTCACAAGAAGATCGAGGTGACTGAAGAGGAGAAGAGAGTGAGCCCTTCAAGTCCTCGAGCCAATATGGTGGTTCCAGCCTCATCAATAGGAAGGCCCTCTAATGAGAACTTTCCTAGTGTGATCACTACGGAAGAAAGGAATTACATATCCTCGGGACATAAATCCCCATCACCAGGACGAATAGTAAAACCAGAAAAGAAGGGAAGAAACTACTTCTTGGAGAGAATTGCCATGCAACAAGACTGCGTGGATGAGAACGGAGATGAAAGTATGGCAAAAGAGAACACCGGCGGAAAAACTATTGACATTAAGACTAGAATAGCACAGCAGCTTGACGTTGATGTGGGAATATAGTGCTGAAAATCAAGAGCGAATAGCAAGACTGGAGGTGACAAACTATGGAGGAGCTAGACGAATGATGAATTTTATAAGAGCTATGGATTTGTGCTCAAGGACTCAGAGATCCACGGATATCGCGGTTCCGGAGAACCAGTACTTAGACCAGACTACTGAAGATACTGTGGCAGCTTTTCGCAATCGTTAAAATTACGCATTGACAGGGTTCAGTAATAGAGTCCTTCGCTGACGTAACGAGAAATACAAGGCGATATCATGAGGATAGCACAGGAGTGATTTAGAATAGTGACAGGAAACGTCTAAAAAGGGAAGAAACATTATTGATTATGAACATTGACATCTGTGGACGGAACTCTGGAGCTGGTATCCTATTGGACAGGCCCGCTTGCCTAGGTGAAGTAAGGCGATCGGTACTATCGACCTTCGGCTACCCGAGTCGGGAGTTAGGACCGTAGTTCTACCATCCGATCTTCATCGACTCGGTTTTCAAGCGTTCCACTACATTTACTTTATCTCTTCTCATGCGATATTTCCTAAGCACGACTGAGAACAAAACCAGACATGAATACCAATCGCATAAATTATATGGAAGACCAACACAATTGCAAATACCCAGTCCTCGGCGATAATCTGCCTCCCCACCCCAGACTTTCTTCTCTGCCTGTCTATTAGACCCCGAGATCGGATAGTGGAGGGTCCGGTTCTGGCACACTCCTCTATTAATGTCCCCAGACGTGCAAGTCGCAGTTTTTTCTTACATAGAAAACCTCGATAGTCAAGTTTCCTCCGCTGTTCTTCATGACTTCCTTACACCAGGAAACATCCTCCTACTACCAGGACCAACCTGCCACCTACTACAACGGACAGGTGCCTCAGCAGGTCATCCACAACCAACTAGAACTGCACTCCAGACTGCCCTATTACCATTCTGATGCTTCTGGGGCTACCTATGACACCAACGATTCCCCAAACAATGGTTACTACCAACAAGAAGCCATAGCTGAGTCTGCGACTCCTACACAACCACACATTCCACAACAGCCTCCCATGGAGCAGCCGGCTGAGCAGCCATTTTATGTCAATGCCAAACAATACCACCGGATCTTGAAACGCAGAATTGCCAGGGCAAAATTGGAGGAAACTTTGAAGATTGCCCGCACCCGGAAACCTTACTTGCACGAGTCTCGTCACAAGCATGCCATGAGAAGACCGCGTGGACAAGGTGGCCGGTTCTTGACTGCGGCAGAAATTGCCGAGAAGGAGAGACTCGATAAGTTGAAAGAGTTGGAGACCGGAGACTCAAAGGACGCCTCCGAGTCCATCAAAAACGAGGAGTCGCCAAGTCAGTCCGTAGGCTCAGGTCACGAAACTCCTGTGCCCACCCAGCCGGCCCAAAAGGAGACTTCAGATATGTTCCTGAACCTCATCAATGAGGCTAACTAGTTAGTCTGATTGCATTTTGGCGAGGATATTAAAGCACTGGGCGCACATCGTGGGGTTGGCACGGTATTTCACTTCTAGACGATCATGTATTTTAAACGAAAAGTTGACGGTTCCATTACGTATCTTTCTTATGTAACTTTCTTTATGTAGCAATGACGGCTTTGGCTTCGTCACTGAGTCCATTCAACACTCCGAGCGGCGCAAGCTTCTGGATGTTGCTAACGGCTCCGAACTTGATCGACTTGAAGTCTTCATTGCTCACTTGCGGAACAGGATCGAAAGGCTTCAACTGAATCGACACAAGTCTCGAGAAAGACGAACCATACAGAGCACTTTCCAAATCTAACTCATTAATGGCGACGCTAGTGGTGTTTGCATCGCCGGTGATGGTGTTGCTCACTGTGCTGGTCGTCTTGGAGATTCCCTGCAAGAGACTGAGGTTCTTGACCAACTGTTCAATGGTTGGTACGAGAAGCATCTTGTACTCACCCTCGGTGAACGACGGAGACAAAATCATCTGAGAAAGTCCCAATGCAACAATTTTCTTGTCTTGCAAGTTGGCGAAACTTTCCGACGTTGGCAAAACAAAACTGTTGAAAATCTGCTGGAAAACTCCCTGTTGAACAGATTCAATGAACTTCACTGCGAATTCCGCATTGATGTGGCCACCAGTCTTAGCCGAAAGCTCTTCATTCAAAGGAATGCAACATAAAGACATAAGGAACACAACAGTTTTCTTGATGAACTTCTCAGTTCTCGAAGTCTTTAACCTGGTCAACAACAATACTGCGATCTGGTTTAAATACGTTGAAGTCAACGAAAGTGGGATGCTCAACAAAATGGCTTGTAACAAGTCAAATCCGTAGACATCATTGGCTCTGGATGCAATCAATTTTTGGAACACACCCAACAAAGGAGTGAGTTCCTGTGGAGTGGTTCCGAATGGAGTCGGGTCGTGAGTCATTATGGCAATGAGAAGTCTGGTCACGCCAGGAACGTTTCCTCTGTACTCCCACACAACTGGAGATAAGAGAGGCTTGACGAGACTTGAGTACTGTTCTGGCATGGGCTGAGACTTTGGTAAGTTCTCGAGCAAATAGGCCAAGATTTGGAAAGTGTAGGGAACAAACTCTTGGACGTCTTCACTTAAAATCTGCAAAAGCGAAGGCAAAATGACGTTGATGTACTTTAGAATGCTCTCTCCATCTTTTCCGTTGGGACCTTTGCCAGAGCCGAATTTTATTAGGAGACCCAAACACTCGAAGGTGTAGTGGGTGAATCTTGGGTTGGAAGGGTTCTTGGCAATGATGCTTAAAATGTTAAGAAGCTGTTCAATGATCTGGAGCTTGAAGGTTTCGTCCACGGAGTCTTCTGCAGTTGTAAGAACGATCATAGCGGTCTTCATTAAAAATTCGTTCTCAGATAGCTTTTCAGGGGCGCTGTTCCTCAAGATGAGCACAAACAAACTGTTCAAAAGATCGTTGATGTATGGCTGGATGTCGTGCTTGTCAAAGATTCGCGAATGTTTGGAGTTTGCAAAGCTGGTCATCGAAAACAACTTATCGAGAGTGATTGCTGCAAAAGTGTGAACAACCACGTTTTCCATCTTCAAGTGGTTAATGAGCAATGGAATCGTTGTGAGAAGTTGTTCCTTTGTGAGCTGGTTTCTGAAGGTCATGATGTACTTGATGGCATCGGTCTTTAAAATCGGAGATGCGTCCTCGACCAAGTAGGAAGCAATGTTGTTGGTGAAAAACTGCACGACGTCAACCAACATGTTGGTAGAGGTCACACCTATGTTGGTCACAGATCCCTTTGCAGCCAACGACGTGAATAAGTAGATAGCAATGTCCCTATTTCTCCAATCGGAGTGTGACAAGAACTGGTTGACGTAAGTCATGACGGTGTTGGTCAATAACTCAGTATTGACTTCCTTTAACTCTCTCAAGAAGTCAGTAGAAGATTTACGTCTCGAGTCGAAATCCGAACCTTCCAAGTCTGATCTGACAAAGGTGATGGGTTCGTCTTCAAATGTCTCCTGGTCGACTTCACGGAATGCAATGTTGGGCAAGATGATCTTCTCGATGATCTCTTTGATTGCACCATCGTTGTCGAAGAACGATCTATACTTGACCACTTTGGTGATGGAGGTCAAAAACGATAATGCCTTTACTGCAAGCAAGTCAAACTTGGGCTGTTTGGTCACGTATGTGTTCACCAACAGCCACACGGAGGTGATGAAGCTTTCAATCATAGGATCGAATTCTTCCGCGTATCTAGTGGTGTACAACGAAATCAATTCTATGATGGCTGTTTTGGTCTTGATGAGAGAGTCGATATCTTCATCGTCGTCGGCGTCGCCTATCAAGTTGGTCAGGTAGTTTAAGTACTTGTGCATTATCCCCATTCCCGTAGCCATGTTATCCTCAAAGAACTCGGGGATATCCTGGCAGTTCAAGTCGTAGTAGATTTGTGCCTCAAGCAACAAGGCATCCATGTAGATAGCGAGGGAAGCCGAGTCATTTCTTGCCGTGGCATCGGTGATGAGCTCGTCGGTTTTGGTCAACAAGGACAAAAACGGAGAAGCAAACTTGTCCAACACCATCTTGATCTCCAAAAACAACTCATCGGACCGGAACAATGGCCTCCACTTCTTGAAAATGGAGTGCGCAACCAATAAGATCCCTTTGTTCAAGACAAAGTCATCAGGAGACAACTTGGCAACAAGATCGTCAATCAAATGGGCCCAACGATGAGGAAAGTCCAGCTCCGCAATGATGGAGATACATTCTCCCAATTGCACTTGCAAATTATTGGGCAATTTGATCATCACATTCAAGATATCGCCCTTGATGTACTCCACGTCTTCTTTGTAGAGCAAGTAGTCACCATCCTCATTGACCCACTTGCGTTTTATGAGATTCTTCAAAAACAAAGCTCCGGCAAGTCTCACAGAGGGATCCAAGTTCGTGGAGGCCACCACATGAAGCAAGTTTATGGCGAAATGTGGTTGCGTTTCGATGGATCTCAATTGGGACTCAGCCTGTTTGGCATTGCGCGGGTCAAGCGACAGTTGCAAGTACGATGGAATCGACTCCAACGAGTTTTCGGCCATGTTCAGCAGATTTCAAGTTGGTGACGGTAGTGGGTTTTGTCTATTATGGATTTTTTCCACATCAACTCTTGCTCGATGCTCCATACAGGCATGGTGAATCAGGAAGATAGAGAACTACCAAGATAGAAAATTATATCAATTTGAATATCCACAATACGATTAATGGGTCAATCTATAAACCTCTCTAGGCACAACAAGCGTAGCAGGCTTAGTGATAAACTGCAAAATCCTTACTTGGCAGAAGGCAACACCTGAGCCTCCTTCTGCTGCTTCTGCTTGGCCACGGCGTAAACCAAACCAGACACAAATCCAACGAAAATGGAGGAGACAGACAAGAAGTTGACGGCAGCGTCGAAGAAAATCAAACCAGACAAGGCAATGGGCAACTTGTTCAAAGCACCCACCATGGAGTAAGTAGTGGAGGAGGTGACTCTCACACACCAGGCGGAACAGTAGGAAATACCCACGGAAGTGGCACCAGACACAATCATCGAGATAATGATGGAGTTTCTAGTGTCCTCAGGGAAGTTCAAAGCAATGCTGTCAGCAGACCAGTCCTCAAGAATGAACGAGCACAACAACAACACAGGAATCGACAACAAGTTGTTGTAGTACATGGTGTCAAAGTCCTTGAAGTTGGTCAACTTAATCCTGATTCTCATGAACAAAACAAACGCAGCAGAGGCGAAACAGTTGGTGAACATCCAGAAGTAGCCAAAGTACAACGACTGCATGTCGTCGGAGGACTTGGAAGCAGAGGTGTCACCGTAACAAGCAATAACAGAGGAGAGCACCATCAAGGCGAACGAGCCCAAAGCCATGGTGGTGACCTTTCCGCCAAACCACAACACCTCACCGTAAGCAATCAAGATAATGGTCAAGTTCTTGAAAATGGTGTAGACTGGGATGGACAAGTAGGCAATAGCCTTGGAAGAGGTGTAGATCATGGCGACAAGGAGCAAAGCGATGGGGAACCACTTCTTGGCCTCGTCCTTGTTGAACTGTCTGTAAGTAATGACGTTGGTGGCCTTTAAGGTACCAATGACGGCAATACAGGTGGACTGCTGGACAGCCAAGAGAAAGAAGTTCAATCTGAAGTCACCAGAAAGCACGTACTTGTTGGTGACGGTCATCAAGATTGACGAAGCACAGTAGCACAAAATTGACAATGGTCCGGAGTTAGCGATGGACGACGAAGCGCCGCCGACGGCAGTGTAACCAGGCTTTTCCATTTTTTTCTTGATGAAGTAGAGTGATTGTCCAATAAGATAGAACAAAACTATTCCCATGCACTAGCGACGGAGGCTGGAAGAAAGAAGTTGGTGGTTTTCAGTGACTAAAAATATTGGGATGGTGCCTAAGTACGTGTTTGGTGTGCGAAAACCGCTCGTGTGTGCAGGCCAATCGCGAGCCAGAATCAATACGTGGTATATGGCGACGGACACGGGGAGACTGGGGCGGGCCGCGGATGGCATGTAAGGATGTAAGGATTGAGAAGAAGATGAGAGTAAATCATTTATTCTTCTTTTCCTTACTCCATGTCCAGATTTATTGCGTGAATGTGGTTTCATCGCGCGGGCCGGAAAAATTGTATCTACCTGGCATTCCCAGACCTAACCATTCAGGATTTCCAGCATCCAGCATGCGGGATCGTGTAGTGCATGGTGACGGCAGAGTACGACTGGGGCGGCGTGCGCGTGTATTGGGAACAGTTGTGCTATATTGGGAAGATAAGGCGGTTTCTTCATGCCATAATGATGAGATTATTGGTGATTGAAGGTGGTGGAACTTTGCGCGGGCAATATTTTTCGCAAATTGCTGCAGTGTTGCTGAGCTGTGTCTAGTTTCTATAACTTTCATAGTTTCTCATAAATTAATTTCTGAAAGCATTCAATGTTCGTCAAGTGGATTAATATTCGACTGTGGTGGCCCAGGAATTCATGGAGTCACCTGGAGGTGCGCCATTCAGGGGGGCTTGCATGTATTCTGTCTTAGAAAGGTATGAGGCTCGGATGGTTTTGAGAATTTTTTGGGACTTCAAGCGGTAGGTGGTTTTGAGCGATTTTTTGACGTTCCGAGGTGTCTGAGCGGTTTTAGACATTTCGGAGCAATCCGTGAATATTTCGTGAGAATGTGCAGAAGGCAATGATTGCTCCGAAGAACAAGAGCAATTGGTTGAGATAAGCGTAATCTATTAGCACTCTGAAGTGCATTGGTACACAAAAGCAGCTCAATGTGGGCCATATAAGGTCAATAGGGTGCCGACTGAAGGCGACGTCAACCAGGTGTTTGCGCTGGTTAGAATTGACTACAGGACTATTTGGGCCCACACTGGTGCAGGGAACAAATCGAAGTACGACTGTAGACACATTGATGTGCAGTCTGTTACGGAGTTGAGAAATTGACAGATTGCGAATTGGCAGGAGTAAAGATTTAAAATCTTGATCTCAAGCTTCCGACGAGTTTATTTTTAGTGAACCAGCTCTGATCATAACCAAAAGATGGTTCTTAATTACGAGTTATCCCTAGAGGGTGTCGGAAGACGGAAATCCTTAAGCGGGGTCATAGCTAGGCAGACCGGTCCGGCAGCCGGAACCGTACTAGATACGACATGAAATGTGTCAGAGAAACGACATACGTCAAGTCTGAGAAGTTGAGTCAAATTACAGAAACTGGGATTGCAAATTGAAGATTAGCGGAGCATCGAAAATGAAGACGTAGAATCGAAAATCGAGATGTAAAGAGTTGAAGATTGGAGTGGAGAATCCAGAATTGAGATGTGGAGAATCGAAAATTGGAGAAAGAAAACAATAGGGGCAGCCTTAAGTTTCGTTTCTGTGTTCACGTGCGGAACCGTTGCCCATCATCGTCTGTGCCTTATGGTCGCAACTCAAGTGGCATACCATCTATAGTCTCTCGACTTTCACTATCCCACCTTGATCGCCTATAGGACTTTCCTCTTATTTCTCGATCTTTTCTCCATCCTCCACATGCTTTTACAACTCAATTCCCCACATGAGCTTCCGCTACCACGTTTCTGGACTCACCCGGCCCCTCCGGCCACTCCGAACTCTATTGTTCTAAAATGCACTCCAACTCACCAAGCTCCACCAGGTGGCCACCATTCCACCGTCAGAGCACACCTTTAGAAGCCCACTAGGTAAAACTATCAATGTCAACCAATTGTCCATCAATTGTCCCCGGTACTGCGATTATCTCTCGTATATTCTTCACTACAACATGCCCTTTTGCTTGTCTGGACCAGTGCTCGTCCACCAGCTATACAGGTTATGCTGCGGTTGCTGCAGATTGCTCCGTGGAGCCCTTTATAAGGAAGAGGAATCCCCACACCAGTGGCTTCCAAATCTCAATTGTGAGATCAATACCCGCAATTGTCAACTGATCTTCAATTATCTCTCCCATGACTCTTTCGCACCACGTCGACTCGCTGAAATTGGAGTCGGATCTTCTTGCCAAAGCCAAGAAGACCGTGCTCAACAACCGTGAACAATATCTCTTCAGTTACAGCTCCAACGAGACTGCACCCACCTACGAGATCCCCGCTAAATCCAGTGATGGTGAGTTGGTGTACAAATATATGAAGGAAGGATTGTCTCTTGATGGCATTCCCTCGCTCAATTTGGCTTCGTTCGTCAACACCGAGATCGACGACATTCCCAAGAGATTGATCACAGAAAACATCGTGAAGAACTTGGCCGACAACGACGAATACCCTTCGTTGATTGAATACCAGCAGAGATGTATTAACATTTTGTCCGGTTTGTGGAATGCTCCAAAGGGTCCTGATGGGGTTCCCCACACGGTGGGATGTGCCACCACTGGATCGTCCGAGGCCATTATGTTGGCTGGGTTGGCCTTGAAGAAGAGATGGCAGGAAAAGAGAAAAGCCGAGGGCAAGTCCACCGAGAATCCTAACATTTTGATGGCGTCGGTGGCTCAGGTGGCCTTGGAGAAGTTTGCTCGCTACTTTGACGTGGAAAACAGACTTATTCTGGTCAACGAGGAGTCCAACCACTTGATTGACGTTTCGCAGATCAAGAAGAACATCGACGAGAACACAATTGGTATTTTCGTCATTATGGGCTCTACTTTCACTGGAGCTTTTGAGCCCGTGCAGCGCATCTCCAACTTGTTGGATGAAGTGCAGAAAGAAACGGGCCACGATATCAAGATTCACGTGGATGGCGCATCGGGCGGATTCGTTGCTCCTTTTGTCTATCCACACTTGAAATGGGATTTTTCTGTCGACAGAGTGGTTTCCATCAACACATCGGGCCACAAGTTTGGTCTTACCACGGCTGGTTTGGGATGGGTCATTTGGAAGAAGATCGACTATTTGCCTGAGTCCTTGAGGTTCAAATTGGACTACTTGGGTGGAGTCGAAGAGACTTTTGGCTTGAACTTCTCGCGTCCCGGGTTCACAGTGTTGCATCAATACTATAACTTCTTGACTTTGGGCAGAGAGGGCTACACCAAGATCTTCGACAGTTGCCTCCAGAATGCCCGTTTGTTGTCTAAGTTCTTGGAGGCCTCCACCTACTTCGAATGCTTGTCTGTGATCCACAGACCACTCTCCGACGAAGAAAAAAAGAAAATCTATGTTTTGCCTCATGACAAGCTGGTGAAGCACACAGATATCCTGGTCGTCAATGAGGGCTACTTGCCGGGATTGCCAGTGGTTGCGTTCCGTTTTTCGAAGGCTTTCAGAGAGAAGTACCCTGATCTTCCTCAATCGATGGTGTCGTTGTTGCTCAGAAACAAGCAGTACATTGTGCCAAACTACCACTTGACTCCGGACGAACAGGACAAAGAGATCTTGAGAGTGGTGGTAAGGGAATCCTTGACGTTGAACCTTTTGGAGAAGCTTATGGCGGAAATTGTGAGTTCCACCGAATTACTTATCCGTGCCCACGACTCGGTGGTTGATCTTCTCACATCTAAGGCCACCACTTCTGAGGAGAAGAGAGACATTATCTACAAGGTGTTGCTTAGCATCACCTCGAACGGTATTGAGGATGTCCGTGCTGAACAGACAAAGATCCACGATAAGCCGGGTGTGGGTCACCGTAAGCACAAGAGATCATACCGTGGAGCTTGTTAGGGGGTGACAGTATTATTAGTTTGAAGTACGGAAAAAAAGATAAGAGATTCAGAATAGGTAGCTGTCGTAATCTTTTATTGTTTGAATTTTAGTTGTAGTCTATATAGTGTATGGGTAGTTGATTCGCGGACCGCAGCTCAATTAGCTTCGGGGTCTCAATTGTGCTTGGTGCGGTCCTTTGTCCACATCTACACATTTTCCGGAGTCACCGCCTGGTTCGTTTCATGTGATCTCGGAATTTTCCCAAAAATTTAAGGTCATCTGCTCGACTATTTCCCTATTGTCTCAGATCACGCTATATTTTCCAGCTCTTCTCCTCCCGAGTCACCGATCACCTGCAGAATGACCAGTTTTACGAGCAAGCAATCAACCTCGATTGCTTCACTATTTAAATACTGTGGTTCCGCCACTTTGTAGATTATTGACTTCCACAGCTCTTTATTATGGCGCACTCCAACGACGAGCTTCTCTCTCATAAGATCGCCACCATTGTCTCGTGGGTTCTTGCTGCCTATGCCTCGCTCAGGTATTTCGTAGGCATCAACCCATTTGACAAGCACAACCCATACTATGTGTCTGAAACTCCTTTCAGCGGCAACATTGTGGTGACATTAACATACTGGGGTCTCCTTTTTGTGTTGCAAATCTTGTTTGTCACCCAGATTTTTGTCCCCACCGTCGACAATGCCAGTGGCCTCACTGACCGCTTGGAGGTGACCAAGTTGATTGCGTGGCACTTTTCTGCTTTCAACTTGGGCGTGTTCATCTGGACGTTGTTGTTCGTACATAACCACTACTTCTGGTCCGAGGTGGTGTTGGTGCTCAACTTCGTCAACATCCTCCTGTTGTACTTTGAACACAAGACCTATTCGGTCAAACCCTTCTCCAATTGGGTGTTGATCCACTTACCTACTGCTGCATTCCCCTTCTCATGGTTGTTCTACGCTATTTTCTGGAACGGTGCCGTGTTGTTGCACATCCACAAGCTCGTGGGCCGTATCTTTTCTAATATCTTGATCTGGTTGTTCTTGTTCGTGCCCGGATTCTTCTTGGTGGTTTTCAACGACTACGGTATTGGTTTCAGCTCCAGTATCTTGTTGTTTGGCTTGGGTTTGGGCCAGCTCTTCACCAAGGCGTTTGCCTTGCAATGGATCTTTGCCTTTGTTATTTCGGCAATCTTATTCGTGGTGAGTCTTGTTGGAGCCATTGTGGGTTCTGTGACCAGAAGAGAAACCACCGACGAGACTGCTCCATTGATCAGCCCTGCCTAGTACGTATGTTTTAATCCATATTGTATGTCAACTATTGTACACTACTTTCTGGCCTTCAATGCCAACTTGGCGAGCTCCAATACTCCCTCTTTCGTCTCACAGCCTCCGATGAAACCGGCAGCATGAACAAAAATACATCCATCTACACCAGTCAATTGTGACAAAGCCTCATCTCTCACCCCTCTCCAAGGCTCGGGAAGTCCGTAGCGGAACTCGAAGCTGGTGGAGGTGACGGCCACGGTGGATATTCTCCACTTACTACTCGAGTCAGCAAACAAAACAAACTTGATGACACCCTGGGCACCGTTGTCCCTCTCGATCGCATACAAGTGCTCCTTCCATGGGCAGAATCTGTCCAAAATAATGACTTCGCCCGATTGGTCCACTTCGTATCTGGTCTTGAAAGCAGTTTCGACGATTTCTCTAGCAGGCAACCACGAGTGGCCGTAGCCCTCGAGCAAGTTCATAAATGCCAGTCCCATCAACTCACTAGCCTTGAGGAATGCCTCATCGAAGTCCTTGTCTTGGGGATCGGTGTTCCATCTTGGGTTCAAGTGAGAAACCATAGCAGGAAGTCCCAAATTCTTGTCGTTGAACTTCTTATCCACGCTGGCAGGGTAGTTATTGATGCCGTTGTCATTGGCGTCGATGGCCTCCACGAACTCCTTGTAAACCTTCAAGTAGAGCAACTCCACATCGCTGGCATTAGACAATTTGAGCACTTCCTGGATGATGTCTTTACCAAAGTGCTTGTAAATCAAACCGGCGGAGGAAAGCTTGGTGGCGTAGTTGGACGAGAACGTCTCGCTGAACTCACGCTGGTGGTGGTCGTACCACTTGACACCGCCGTCGTATTTTCCTCCGACATCGACCACAATGTCTGCGGCTTCCCAGTCGGCAGGGTTTCTGGATCTGACGAGGTGGGCATTTTTGTACTTGGGCAAGAGACGCAAGAGGAAGATGGCCAAACTCTCGTCGGCGTGGAATGAGCCAGAATGTGTGCAAATTTTCATGGCGGTAGAGTCAAGTTTTTGCTTTTTGGTGTCTGACATGACGATGAGCAAAAGTGAATAATGAGAAATGAGAACAATTGGTGTGGTGTGCGTGCTCGCAACCAGACAGGAAGCGTGGAAGCATAATGGGGGTAGGTAGTGGTCGGAGTGTTTAGGTAAAAAAGATGAAAATGAAAGGAAACGAAAGATGAATTTTTGAACATGAACTTACCGGCACATTTCTGTTTTATGTGGGAATTTAGATTCATATAGAACAGATGATCGTGGTTCTCTGCCAATATGTAAGTTCAGAGATCAGAGGGCTTATTCTCAATGTTTACTTCAGCGATCAGACTATTAAAAAACTGTTCGAAAAACGATTTTCATGTGTTAGGTCGATTTCGGCCTTACCATTTCAGGGCGAATTTTTCAAATCATCTATATTAGCACCAATGAATAATCTGCCCATGTTAAACAGATATGCTCAAAAATCAGTAATTTTGTACCTTAATGTTCTTTTCACTCAGTTCTAGAACCACCTATGAATGGTATTAGGCAATCCTTGGCTGCTATTTAAATGGTTCTCTATTCGCAATCTTTATAGGAACTAACTACGTTGTTTTCTTGGCTCGAGCAGACACTGTAAACTGTTACAACGTCCATTATAAGAGCTCAACAACCCATCGTTCAAAATAATTACGCACTCTTGTTACCTACTTTCAGGTCCAATACTAATCTTCAATAAAAATGTGATATTATCCATACTCAGGGCATAAGGGTTAAGTCATCGTTACGGGAACTCCATCAAACATTGACAAAGTCAAATGCAACATCTTCTTAGGTGGCGAGGGGCCGTCGTAGGCAGAGGCGAGATTGGGGAACATCTGGAGCAACCTTACAACCACGTAAGAAGCCTCCGTGAGTGCAAACTGCTGACCCAAACAGATTCTTGGTCCGCCGTTGAAAGGCAAATATGCCCATCCAAGCTTTTGGTGCTCGGCCCATCTCTCTGGTCTGAACACCTCAGCATCCGCCCCGTAGTAGTCCTTCAATCTGTGAGTGAAGTAGACAGTGTATGCAACCGTGGTGCCCTTTGGTACGAACACTGGTGAATTTCCATCGGGGCCGCCTCCTCTAGGCAATGTGGTGTCTTTGGTAGAGTCTCTGAAGTTGACGGGAACAGAAGGGTAGAGTCTCAAGATCTCATTAAGCACCCATTTCAAATACTCACACTTCTTCAATGATTCAAATGTGATACTTTCGACATCCTGAGGAGTACCTTCGCCAAACAGCGCCAACACTTCTTGTCTCAATCTGGTGTACACTTCTGGGTTTCTAGACAACTCAAAGAATGTAAACGACAATAAACCAGCAGTAGTATCTCTGCCTGCAACCATGATGTTCAACAATTGGTCCTGCAAGACCTTAGCATCCTTGGTGTGCTTGGCCAATTCGTACAAGAAAGTGTATCCGGACTGGGACTTCTTCTCGAGCTGCTCGTCATCCATCAGGAGAGCCTTGTCGACGTAAAACCGGGCAAAAGCGTGAACTGTTTTGCAAGCTCTACGGAATGCTGGGGGGTTGACGAGGAAATAATAGCTCTGGGTGTAAGATCTTGTAGCCAAGTACTTCTGGGCAAGATTGAAAGCCTCACCAAATTCTTCTCTGCCTTCAAACTCGTCGTGAGGAGGAAGTTCGGGAACAGTTCCGTCTCTCAAACAGTAGACAGACTCGCCGAAAAGAATGTCAGTGGCAGTGTCCACAGTAAACCTGAAAAACAAATCCTGGATGTCAAAAACACCACCCTTCGCTTTCCTAATGTGGCTAGCAAAAGTTTGCAAGTGAGGTTCCAAGCTCTTCACATGTGCAAGCTGCTCTCTAGAAAATTGGGGCCTCAACATGGCACGAGAGTTTTTCCATCCGTGAGAGTCCAAAGTAAAAATACCGTCTCCAAGTAAAGGCAAAAAGTGTGCATGTCTGGAGCCCAACACAAAGTCATTGAACTGGGTAGCCAACACCGCCTTGATATTCTCTGGATCGGTTGTGAAGAGAAGGAGTTTGCTGGCAATGTTAAGAGAGATAGTCTCTGCCAGAACATCATCGACATTGTCTCCAAAGTATTCCAACAAGCCTCCTGTCCACATGGCGGTCACCGCGTCACGAAGTCCTGGAATACCAAGGAAGCCCATTTCCAATGCCCTTGCGGGTTTGCAGTGGTGGGCCCTGATGAAGCAGTACATTCTCACTTTGCGGTGAATCACATATAAAAGACCGAGTACTGCAACGATAGTGTACCATTTGAAGAGGTGCGGCTCAAGCGCATCGAGATATTCTCTTGAAAAAGACATAATGGTGTGACAATCAGGTGAGCAGTGTCGGCGAATAATCCAGCGAACCTTCAGCCATTTAAATGCTTTGTACTATATGAGGGGCATGAGACAAGACACAATGCAAGGATCGGGTGCAGGAGGCGGAGTGGGGACGGTGCCTTACTCTCCCTCTATTTTACCCTCTTTCACAAGCGGGTACCCTGTGCCCTGATCACGGTCAGTGCCCATAATCGGCAACAACCAGTCACCAAAACGGCATTTCTCACCTATTACGACCCCTCATATCCGCTTATGTTTGCTTGGTAGTGCAGCTTGTCGTTGTCGCTTGTGAAAGTGATTTCGATGTCGCTGTCGTCCAGCGACGATACATTTATATGACGTTGTTGGGGCCCGGACTTTTTCGCAGCCAGAAGTGCAGATGCTTTGTGAGACACATGTTCGTCGTTTTTCGCGGCCTGCAACGCTTGCTTCCATTGCATACGCTTTTTGGCGCGGTCCTCCACCGACGGCTCCAAGCTGATCTTTTTCAGCTGGCTCAATTGTCGCAACTCCTGAAATTGCTTCAGCTTGTTCACGTTGTCGCCACTCGCTTTATTGTTGATAACAGTAGGATCGAAACCCATGCCTGTGATAAATGTGCTGTTGAATGCACGCTTACGCATCTTTTGCGCAGTATCCACCTGGTTGGTGAATGTGGTGGTCTTCTTGACAATACCCAACTGCGCTAGGTCGTTCAAATGACGGGGGGCCACAGTGGTGAGGAGCCGGTGCTCGAGGCTGGCGTTGGCTCGCTCTTTTCGTAGTCTCGAGCTCTTGCTCTCAACGGCACGGTCGTACTTGCTGGCGTCGTATTGTTCTCCCCCACAGTACACCAAGTCTTTCTCGAGAAACCCGTTATTCGAGTTTTGAACAAACAGCCTGGTGGACCCCATGTACAATTCGCTGACGTCTCCGCGAGCGTTTTGCGGAGCCTTGGGCTTTACGCTGCCTTGAAGCTCCATTCTAGAACCCTGCTTGTATTTGGCCTCTTCGTGGATGCTGCAGAGGTCATTCTTCAGCTTGTCCACCACATTCTTGCACGGGTGTCCCTGGGATGTGCTGGCCGAGCAGTGGCCGTAGTTCTTCAGTGTGCCGAGCTCGAGCAAGTTGTTCAAGTCGTCCAGAATCGTCAAGTTGAACTTGTTGCCGAACTTCTTGACGGTTGGGTTGAGAACGGCAATGGCATCGCCGACTCTCACTTTCCAGTATTTCTGGAATGCGTCTCCGAAAAGCATCATGTCCACTGTGTGGTGGAAGTTGCC
This sequence comes from Sungouiella tsuchiyae, assembly GCA_030566995.1. NCBI lineage: Eukaryota > Fungi > Ascomycota > Pichiomycetes > Serinales > Metschnikowiaceae > Sungouiella > Sungouiella tsuchiyae. The sequence continues at coordinate 102,936 of JAJLRO010000009.1, read as the reverse complement.
GACGCGTAGCGCCATGTACTTCTTGTTGTTGACGGCGGTCTTTGGATCACTCTTGTGCATCACGATTCCAGTGACACTCCAGTTGACATAGGTAGGTTCTTCGAACTTGGGTGGCACGATTTTGGCAAGAAGCTTGGGCACACGCAACACCTTGACATTATATAGTAGGCGATCCAATTGGGTGCTTTTGAAGTATCTTCGGCTGAGAATTTCGCCTGAGATACTGTCTTTCTCTGTGTCGACGGTTGTCTTCTCTACACTCGTCGGCGGGATATTTTCAAACTCAAAGAACCGATCGTTATAGTTGATGCTGACGGTCTCCTCTGATTTCGATGCATAGAGTCGGTCCGCAAACCCTGTGCTTGGGGCAGGCCGACTAGCTCTCTGAATGGTGTTATGTGGTCTGGTCGGATCCTCTGTATGTGAGTCCTCTTGTTGATTCTTTTTAGCTGTTCCTGGGCCATGAGCGTCGCCACGCTCCTCTTTGCTTGGTGGTGACGGAGAACGCTCCACCTGTTTGCTATTCTTCTTTCTCTCAAGTCTTCTTGCTCTCTCTTGTAGTACTTTTTGCTTTTTGACTTCAAACTCCTTCTCCAAGTCTGCCAACTCATCCTCAGAATCCTCTGTTAGAACGTCTTCCGCACTGGCCGTCGTTTTGTCTCTTGGATCAATCATTTCCTTGCTTTGTCTGTGTTTCTCTATACACTAAACTTGTCTCTATAACGTGTCTCTATACTTTAACGTGTCGCCCCAAAATTGGTCACTTACGGACTGTCCTTGCACGCTCAATTATCAAATCTCTGTACCTGAAAACTTATCAAAATCTCCTCCACTTTGGTTACCGAAAGTATAGCGTTTTCCACTTCCCGTGTCTTTTCAAGATTGGTTCCACTTGTAGCCAAATTGTGGTGCGAAAACCAACTACTACAACTCGATTCACTTCCTTCACCAAACCACCATGCCTCGCGACAGAAGCAAATCTGTGGTTCAGCGAATTGCATCGGAAGTGCCCTCCTATTCCAAGGACGAACTCAAGTTGGCAAGCGAATCTACTGACGCCAAAAACCTCCACAATCCCACAATAGACAGAACTCCTTCCAAACATGAGATAACACCGACAGCATTTACGCCGCACAAGCGGTCGTCTTCATTTTCAATGAATGTCAATGTCAATTTTGGTGCCGACTCACTGTCCCCCGCCAAGGAGCTCGCGTACCCGTTCACCGAGGCCGAGAGATACCAGATGGTGCTGAACTTCTTGGACTCATTGAACTACAACTCTGTTCTCGACTCCGAGCACATCGACAGCATCAATGACGTATTTGATGATCAAATCTTGTCTTTCAAGTCGGACTGCGACTTCAACATCGGATATTTCCGTGACTTGATCAAGGAGAGTAACGACGTTTTGGACAATCTCACCACTTTGACTATCCAGTACGACAAGGTTACCAAAGATACACTGGATTTTGCCACGCAATCTTCGGCACTTTTGATAAACCAAGATGAGCTTCACGAGAAGGCGGAGCAGATCGGCCGCGTCTTGCAAATGTTTGAGCCTTTGGAAGGTATCAGTAAGACATTGATTTCTTCCGGAAACCACATAATCCGAACGGGAAAGATCAACGCGATTTTGCGCAAGCTCCAGGAATGTTTAGATTTCTTGGAAGCCCATGAAAATTACAAGGACAGCGAGTTCTACAGTATCCGCTATCGTCAATGTATGACGAGAGGTCTTACGTTAGTGAGAAACTTCCTCATCGAATACTTAAAAAAGAAGCAAACTGACATTTCTCAGCAGCTACAACAGAAAGATTTGACTCCCTTGAAACTCGACATTCTCATGTACAGCGGATTTACCAGCGATCTCGAGAAACAGGACGAGAATACTAGGTTTTCTGTGCTTATTGGTGCTATTGTCGATAAATGTGGCTCTCACGTCGAGTACAGAGGCTTGGTGTCGGATGTGTTGCAGCAGTACTTCAAAGTCAGGTTGCAATTGATTCAATTTTACGTCCAGCAGCAGCAGAATACTTCGCAAAGTCAAGAGCAGCCCAGCACATTGCAATACTGCCAGAAGTCCATTGCTGCATTCAAAAAGTTGCTTGAGAAAGAGTATGTGTGCTTCCACAGGTTCTTTCCTCTTCAGAGTCTCGAATCGCTGGAGCAAGGCGTGATTTACAATGCATTGTACAGCTTCTTCAAACAGGCTTTGGAGCCATTGTATGATGAGGTAAGAAATAGAGTTCTCCGTGAGGTCAACATCACAGAATTGTGTCACTTGACCAACTTGCTTACCAGCTATTACGAGTTCGACGAGGATGTGTCAGTTGTTACAGCATACGACAACAAAATCGAGTACGCAGAGCTTTTTGAGCCCATGTTGAATGATTCGCAGGCGAGATTGATCTTCAGAATCCAGAACTTCATTGATAACAAACTCCTCAAGTACAAGCCTAGCCCTGAAGACTTGCAATTGGGAAGCAGGAAGAAACTCAGCGATTCGCAATCTAGAAAGAGGTCCGCACTCAAGGAGTTTGAAGACAACTTATTTCCCGAGCTCTATGTTCCTGTGGGTATCGCATTGACGTTGCTTTCCAATATTTACGAGCTTGTCACCCCAATAGTGTTTGATGATCTAGCTCACTACATTATTCATAGCTGTATCTTTATGCTCAAGAATGGAGCGGTGAGGTTGGCAGTTGCACATTTGGGGCCCTTAGATGCAAAGCTCTTTTATTTAAAGAACTTGGTCATGTTGAAGAACCAGCTCAATAATTTTGACATTCAATTTGTTCGGACGGAAACGTCATTGGACTTCACAAGTGGCATCCAGGAATTGATTCAAATCTTTAGAAATGGCCAACTATATGTTAAGTTCAACGAGTCGGGAGGCTTGCTTGAGCTTGTGAAAAAGTCGGTGCCCAAGGTGATTAACGACATGATAGATGCGAAGCATGAGATCGAGCTCGAACTTAGCAATTCGGTCAACGAATTTGTCACCGAGTGTGCCAACGCTATCTGTGCACCAATTCTTGGCGAGAACAAGCTCACATTGAAGGAGAGGGCCATTGAAATGAACGACAATTTGTTAATGACATTGCCTCAAATTCAAACCCAGATCAAGCTGTTCATTGACGAAGAGGAAATCACCAGATATTTATTGGACATGTTGTCGAATTTGATTTCGTCGACCTATGAAGCATACTACAAGACGTTGGAGGAGAAGATCGCCAAGAGGGCCCTCACTCCAGAGGAGATGGACGATGTCATGGAGCCAGAGGCTTTTTTCAACTTCCTCAGCGAGACAGTTGCATCACTCAAAGACCAGATGTCTCTGGACATAGAGCCCGTCCACTTTAACGAGGACCTTCTTCGAGAGTTCGATTCGCCTGCTCCTGAAGTTCGGTGGGTTGGAGCAGAAGACCCCTCGGAGCTTTCGATTTCAACTCAGCCAACTCAAGAGGCTGGTGACACGGCAGCCCAAAAGACGGTGCCCCCTCACTTCTCTCGGAGTGTGAGTCCTTTGGCATCTGATGTTCCTGATCCAACTGAATCCTTCACAGCGTCCACATTCAGCTCAACTGAACATCCCATTGAATCTACTGGAGATCCCATTGAATCTAGTGGAAATCCCATTGATTCTATGCAACTATCCGAAACAACCGAGAATCTCCCACCTTCAGAGACAAGAGAGGCCTCGGTCAGCCCCCTTTCATAGCATTTAGTGTAACTAGGCCCTTTCTCCGTCCATCGGGTCGTAGATATTCTTCGATAAGAGTCTGTTGAGCTCAGCTTTGACAAACTGCACCATATCCTGTTTTATCATCAAGTGGGTGTTGTCGAGCTCTTGGATGACGATACCTCGAGTAGTCGAGTCGATCTGCAAGATCAAAGCCCGTATTGACGGGTCACACTTCACCAAGACGCCTTTGGTAGCAGTTGGCATGAAGAAGTAGTGGTAGAGTGGTGAATGTACAGGATACAGAGATATAGTGAGGATTATGGTGAGTTGAGACTAACAAGACTAGATACCAGCACCAGTTGCGTCTATGAAATGAGTAATCTGCTGCTAAATTCTCGTACTAGTGAAGAGAAGGCCAATGTTTTGAAAAGTGATAATCTGCAATTAGATATTGGTGATAATGGGTCTGGTCATACAATCAAACACTCCAACGGAAAGACATCTACAGACACAAAAGAGGATAAGGACGACTCAAATGATGCAGAAACGTCAGAGAACTCCGATGCTGACCAAACCGTCGTTGCCAATGGGGATCATTCTGCTCATGATAAGGATGATGAGGAAAACGAAGACGACGACGAAGACGAAGAAGAAGACGAAGAACCCCCAACTTTCAAGTACACTCGTCTCAAAGGACTACCGGCCAACTTTTTCACGAGTCACCCGGTTTCTACGGCAACTTTTAACGAAAAGATTTTCGTTTTTGGCACCCACACCGGTCTCATTCATTTGGCCCTTCCGAACTTGACGCCGCTCCGAACTTTCAAGGGCCATAATGCGTCGGTGCTCTCGCTCTTTACCGACGGCAATTACTTTGCCAGTGGGTCCATGGATGGCACCATTGTCATCGGGTCGGTGCTGGATGAGAAAGATATCGTCAAATATGACTTCCAGCGGCCCATCCACGCGGTCGTTTTGGACAAAAACTACCTGAAAAGCAAAACTTTTGTCTACGGAGGCATGAGCGAAGAGGTGACCCTCTGCTCCCGCAACTGGCTTGACCAGCGGGTAGACACTGTCTTAGAACGAGACAAGGGCCCGATAGTTGGAATTAATATCATCGACGACCTCATATTCTGGATGAACGACAACGGAATCACCTTCTACCACATCACTTCCCGTCAGATTGTCTCAGTGATAGCAAATCCTTCTGAGTCGTTCCGCAGTGACCTATACTGGCCACGAGTATCGTTTCCAGAAACAGACAGGGTGCTAATAGCCTGGGGAAACTACATTTGGTCCCTTCGTGTATCCATAAAGGGCCCTCTCAATGGGAGCACAGGAGCTGGGACATCAATTAAAAGCAGATACTTTCCACCGGCTCCTTCACTCTCGTTTCGAGCAACCCAGGAGAAGAAAGTCGAGGTGGAGCACGTCTTCAAGGTCGATTTCCTCATATCTGGAATAGCAAGCTTCAAAGATGACTACTGGATAGTACTTGCCTATAATCCGCCAGAGAAAAACGAAGCGACAGGAGCATATGAAGCAACCCATCCAGACATCAAGCTTCTCAGCTCTGTGGACGGGACCACTCAGTATGAGGAAGAAATTGCACTCGATTCGGGGCGAAACTTGGGTTTGAACGACTATCATTTGGGTCATCACATTGGTATTACTGGCACACAGTACTACATCTTCAGTGCGAGAGCTGGTGTTATAGCTGAGCAGGTCCAGCTTGCCGATAGACTTCAGTGGTACTTGGATCGGGGATTATACTTCAAAGCATGGGAAATGAGTCAGCACATTGTACTGCCAGATAAACGATTAGGGTATGGAGTCAAGTATTTGGATGATCTTGTTCTGAAAGATGACTGGGGAGCTGCAACAAAGTGGATGAAGTCGTTATTCAATGTGGATATCAATTATCTACCCACTGGTGATGCCAAAAGTACTCTTGCAACAGGTACGTCTTTGGTGCTGAAAGAAGATGAGATGGATCTTCTTGTTAAGGAGGTCAGTTCCCAGTGGGGCATGTGGGGCAGTATTTTCTTGAAGGCGGGCCATGTGGAGGAATTAACGCTGGTGATACCTTCAGATCCGAGATGGAACTTACCCAAGCCCATTTACAGCGATATTATCAAGTATTGGCTACGGAAAAATGGATCGCAGAAAGTTTATGAGCTTTTGGACACTTGGGAACTCGAGTTATACGACCAGCAGGAAGTCACATCGGCAATGGAAGAAATGCTCGAGCAAGAGCCTGATAATGATAGATTGCGGCGTCGATTGTGCAAACTTTATGAAAAATCTTTCGAGCCTTCCAAGGCAGTTCCACATTTGGCAAAACTCAAAGATCCAGATATTATTCCCTTCTTGGCGGCCAACCATATATTACTTGCATTCATGGCGGATATCCCCAAATTTGCCAAGCTTAGGTTCCCAGAACCTAAGGACATTGAAAGGCTACCTATTTCTGTGATCCAGGAGAAACTCGCTGATATCACCCAGATTTTAGTCGACAGCAGACACGAAATCGGTCCGAAAACTATTTTGAAGTTGATGTTCGAGAACTCACTCGACATTCTTAACTACTTCTACTTAGAGCAGCTCGTTGAAATTGATGAATTGTTGGTGAAAGGCTTTGAGGATGACCTCATAAGGTTGTACTCGCAGTACAATAGACCAAAGCTTTTGCCGTTTTTGACTGTCAATCACAACTACCAAATCACAAAGGCCATTGAGATCTGTGAGCTGAATGCATTTGTGGATGAGTTGGTATACTTGTTGAGTCAAGTGGGCGAAAATAAAAAGGCACTTACGCTTATTTTGGAAGAGTTAGAGGACCCCAAAAGAGCTATTGCATTTGCAAAAGCTCAAAACAATCAAGATATTTGGGACCTTGTCCTTGAGCACTCGTTTACAAGACCCACATACATTAAGGCTTTGATTGAAACTGCAGACGAAAAGTCTAATGCGTTCTATAATCCGATCACGATTTTGCAAAAGATGGACCCTGACCTCAAAATTGAAGGCTTGAAGGACTCTGTCACCCTTGTCTCGCGGGACAATGACATGAATGTGATTGTGAACCAGGTGATCTTCAATATTGTCACCAAGAGATCAGAAAGATTATCTCGGAAGGTGTATTCAGACCAGCTTCGCGGAGTGGAAGTGAACGTGAAGACGTCGGGTCTTGCGCTCAAGTTTGAAACCTTCCAAACAATTGCATTACGGAGAGCCGAAGGCGAAGGTATTGTTGTGGAGAAAGTGGATAACGACATCGCCGACAAACTGTACACTACGTTGGAACATAAACTCGAGCATGTCCAGAAACTTCGAAATGCGTGATTATTCAGGCAAAAGGATTGAATCTCGCGAGCAAGCCGCCGGTGGCTCTGGAGAAAAGGTCGTTGGCTATCAAATTGGCCTTTCCAAACTTATCACATTTGGTGAAGGCCACAGCATTCGTGAGCGAAAGAGAGATGCTGATGACGACTAACACAAGATACAACAACTCGAACTTCAACACCGCCATAATGGCGAACACCACCCAAACACCAGGCTGCACATATAAAAGTGTCCAGAACACCTTGGAATCAATAGGATTAATGTATCTGTTGGGGTCAGCAGTCTCAAACACCCACACATTTTCAAACTCCAGCGAGCCCTCCTTGATATTTGTATCGTTCCACCATCTCAACCCCACCAACAACCTTCCAGAAATATTTTTCAAGTTCCAGAAGTCAGCAGAAACGAGTAATATGAGGATGATGAAGTGAAGAATGAACTTGCTCTTGCTTGTAAAGATGGAGAGAACGAGGGTGCCGAAAACATACATGAATATCGGAGCAAGCCGGAAGAAGATGTAGCACAACAACGCAATTGGATGCGACGATTCCTTGAGTCTCTGGCTCCAACTTCTGGGTTGAATAGCTGTTGGCTCAGTGGCCATTGTGCCCGAAACGGGTGGCCGAGAATAATCCGCAGTTTGTGGAGTTCTAGGAGGTGTCGCTACCACATCAGGCACGATTTCGTCGGGCTCAATCGCGGTGTATTGAGACATTTGCCAGCGAAGATCTGGAGTTGTAGTGGTTGTAGATTAGGTGACATTAGTGTGCACACTAGTCATAAAAAATCAAATCGGGTGACTACTTCTTGTTTAGCTACCATGATTTCTTACTATAGAAAGTTCATCGGAGGGATAACAAGGACTCAGCTTGAGACGTTCAAGGTATGTTGATTGCACTTGTGAATTTTTTTTGGCAGTTCCGCTTACTAACATCTAGTTTGGTTTCTACCTTTTATCCCCCATTCTTGTCATGTACTACGTCGGTATAGATACCGACCAGAAATTCAATTTGCCCGGTTTCTGGCCTGATCCAGCCACTTTGAATCAGATCCCTAAGGAGCCTCATGAAATCCAGGCGGAAGTGGCCAGAATCAGAAGAGCCAGGGCTGAAAAGAGAGCCAGATTGGAGGCCAAAGCTGCTGAGCTTGGAATCACAGAGGACGATGCGTAGATGGAGAGCCAGGGAGCTTGGCTGTAACGGAATATCACTAAAATTACATAAAAATGACTTGTACATAGAAAACAGGCTATACCGTCGTAATTATTGATTAATTATACACCATCTAGATCTCCGAAGGAGACTCGTTGGGTCCGTATTTATGCTGAATCTGCGAGAGATTCGACTTGAGCTCCTCTAATGCATATGATGACAACTTGAGACCCTCACTGTTGGAGGCATCGATGATTCTATTGAGCATACTGATGAGTTCCACGTCGTTCGAACCCTCCGAGCTTTGCTGTGACCTCGAAGGGTTCGCACCGCGGTCGTTCAACTGTTGTCTGAGGCTCCCAAGATTGTTTGGAACGCCAGGGCTGAAGTTCCTTGCATAATCTGAGTTTTGGTCATTAACCAACGAAGGCATGCCAACGGGACTTCCAAGGAAGTAGGCGGGCAAATTTTGACTGACGTGGTGGGCTCTCTTTTTGGGTGGGAATTCCTCGAACTCTCCAATACGGGTTCTCCGCTCTGGTAGTTGGTTCATTTCCACGCGGGAGAGAACTGGTGGAAGTATATCTGGTTTCATTGGAACAATTGGAGAGAAGGCCTGCTTTTCTTCGTTTTTGGACATGTTAGTTGCCATGAGTAATGCGTTCAAGTTCATGGATCCTGGGCTGCCTCCAGCGTACTCACTGGATGGGATTTCTCTGAATTTCAGATTCATCTGATCTAACGGCATATTAGGCTGCGGCATTCCCGCATAAGGAGCATAAGTCGATGGAGACATGGGAGCCAATGGGAAGGGCAAGTTCTGGGCAGGTAATTTGGTCAGACGGTCAGGAAATCTAGAGGAAGACGTGTGGTACTTTGGTTCCGGAAGCGTGATTGTAGAGTGATCGGAAACGCCTAGCCATTGATCAGCGATTGTTCTTGGCTGTGGCTCGATCTTTGCTTCTTTCAGTTCGTCTTCGTCGACATTCTGTCCCAGAACACAACTTCCAATAATTTCTTCAATGGACGCATAGCTCAAACTCACTTTGCTTCTCTCGTTGACGAGCCCTAATAGATCGTCAATCTCCCAAGGGATAACAACATTTAAGTATTTCATGATCTCCTCGAGCTTCTTGTAACTCTTTCTGTTGTCATCGGTCTGGAGGCCTGCAATGAGTGGATCCATAATTTGCTTAGCCTGCTGAGTCACCTGGGGATCAGAAGATGGCCACGGCTCCCTCAAGCTGAAGAGATACGTTTGCTTCCAAGCCAGAAAAACCATTTGCGAGCTGATGGAGTCCCACGACCGACGAATCCACTCAATGACTTTAATAAAGGGAACTTGGAACTCCAGTTCAGAGAGCACCTGCGCTTCGTCGCTAACCTTCATGTTTGAAAGGCTCAAGGAAGAATTCAGCTTTGGCAGAGTCAGCGACTCCAAATCCATGTAGTTTCGTTGCTTGTTGATCATCTCCAAGTACTGCTGTAACCTGTACAAGATCTTGAACTGCTCGACAATACCAAAGCTCATAGGCAAGTAATCAAACTTGGCACTGTTCGAGCCATTGAACGGATTCTTATGCTTAGAAGTATTTTCAAGATAGATGAGCCTTATATGCTTAAAGTCAAGGTTGATCATGCGGTGAGACGAACTATTGTCGAGCAAAATAACGATGTTCCGATCAGGGGTGCTGTTCTCAAGCTTATGGTCAAGTGTCAATAAGTAGTCCTGGAACATACTCGAAGTAATCCACTTGTTATTGTTGGACTTGTATGTGATCAGGTGGACCTCGCCGACCTTATTCACAAGCGCTTGAGGAGAGAGCTGCGAAACATTGCTAGACTTGAGACTAGCATGCGAGCTGTCGGAAACATCGAAAGTCTCGAGCTTCGACACCACAAGCGGGTTGAGCTTTTCCGACCCATCGACGTTGCATCCCAACATAATGGTGAGCATGTTTTCTGTGGAGGAGCTGGACTGCTTGAGGCCCTTGTCGATGGACAGGATATCAAAGATCTGGTCGAGAGGAAGCAGGTAGAACAACGAGAATTCGTCTATGGTGAAAATGTCACGCGGAGAGTAGTTCTCCCTTGCTATTAGTCCGCGAATATAGCTTTTTAACTCGAGTTTCTCTTCGAGTTTCCACTCCTTGTTCAACTTGTATCCCAAGTTCGCTGCAATGGCCTCCGGCGACCCAATCAAGTTGATATTGAGCTTCTTGACAAAGTTGTTGCACCATTTGTGATTGAACAAGCCATTGCCATCCTTCATGGCCGCTGGTAGTCGAGTCCAGATGGCATATGCCGTCAGTTGTATAATTGGTGTGGTGATGGGGATCTGCTCCCAGTGAGCCTGGGTGATCCATTCCGTCAAAATTTTTCGTAGGAGCGGGTTTGTTTGCTTTCTCCGACGGACTAGCAGGAAGTCAGCTTCTTTGGAGCCGATGATTTCGTTCTTGGAGCTCAAGATACGCGATATTGTGGTTTGCGAAGGTGGCTTGGACGAGCCGTATTGCTTCATGGCCCAATTGGCTAGATCCATCTGGGTCATGTGCGGCTCTGCCTCGGACTTGAGGCAGATTTCGATTTTCTGTTTGATATTGTACCCCATGTATGGCTAAGTTGACTCGTAACGACAAGGTGAAAACAGGGAGGGTACAGCCACGCAGAATGGTACATGCAGAGAGGCTTTTTAGAACAAATACACCTTACGATGGAACTGGTGACTCCCGTTGCTGGTATTATGGCGGCAAGTCATCAGGAGATGTCTACTCATGTACCGGAGGTAGTTATATGGCTGGGTGTGTGCAGGTGCGGACCACATAGCTCCAAGGTTTAAGTCGGGATAGTGAGTGGAATAGGCACAAGTAGAGGCCAATAGAGGGCAGAAAGTTAGGTAGACTCTGGGTGTTATATCTCTTTTATTAGGTTGCATCTTGGGAGGATATTTTTCTCGTATTCGTCAACTTATACAAATTTGGTGGTTCAATGTGTGTGAGTTAGATGTAGGCAGAAGCGCATTTTCAGGTTTGGGAAAACATGGAAAAAAAGACCATGCCCGGCAAGAGGTTAGGTCGGTCTTCAGAAAACTTTAACCAAGGAGAGGCATGGTGAAATACTGGTGTCTAAATTGAAAATCTTGTGGGGTGCCGAGATCTGTAAGCACATATTCTGCTGGTAATGAAAAAACGCATTCTGTTGGTACTGTAAAGACATACGATTGCATGCGCTTACGGGGGTGCGGCGATGTGTAACGAATAATAGATACGTTATTGCCAAGGTTTAAACACATATATGCCATTATTATCTATTTTTGTTATTGAATTTCTTTAATGTAGGTGCTTCTTTATTTAATAGATTTATTAGAGAAATGGTATCATTAACAGGTGCTATTTTAGCTCCTACATTAAGGTGCTATTAATAGCTCCTACATTAAGATGCTTTAGCTGCTAAATCTGTTTTACAACCTGGTTAGGAAGTAGCACAGAATGTTGATAATTGAAGAGTAATGAATTAAGTCAAACTGCTCAAGAGATTAAGTCATTGCTAGGAAATGGTACGGGAAGGTTGAAAATCAAAGACTCTTAAAGTTTTCTAATGAGTCTTTAAATAAGTTTTCTATTTTCTTAAACAGCAAATAAAATTGAGCCCATGGCCCCAATAAAACATATCAACGCTCATTTCAGCCTCATAAACATACCTCGTATAACCTGACGTTCGATGCTTGAATCAATGCTTGCTTAACCTGACCATCAGTGCTTGCCCAAAAATTCCAAAACCTCGCTGAACACCGGGTCCAAGTACTCGGGTCTCTCCAAGAAAAGCGAGTGTCTAGCACCCTCAACAGGAACAAGTTTCTTGTCGATGGCGGTAGGCAAAAGATTGACAAACTGCTTGGTGGTCTCCAAGTTGTTGATGTAGTCGCTGGTGCCGTGCAACACAAGAACAGGCACATCCTCCTTGAACTTCGAGACATAGCCCTTGTTCAACAACTTCTCGCCTCTCACAAACATATCATTGAACTGTCTCACTGTACCGATCAACTTGGTGTCGTGCAGCTGGATGTACTTTTTCCAGGCTTCGTTGGAGGTGATATAGTCGTAGTTAATCTTGGAGTCGATTTTCAAGCCGGGAAGAGTGGCATTGATTACCGGCTGCAACGTTCTGATGAGAATATTTGGCTGGGTCTTGGGATGGACGGTAACCAATGGTCCCGAGGCAATGATACCACGGACAGAGTCACGGTACTTGCCCGAAATGCCGTAATTGAGCACGATGCCACCACCCATTGAGTGGCCCACCAAATAAAACTTTTCGTTGGGGTCTTTTCTGGCGTCGAGCTGCAATTTGATCATGTGGTTCAAATCGTCAAAAGTGTGGAACTCGTCGGTCTTGCCCACCTCCTTGCCCTTGGAGGTTTCGCCTGATCCTCTCTGGTCAAAGAAGAACACCTCGTACCCAGCCTGGCTCAATTTGTCAAAAAATTCCGTGTAGATGTCCGAATGCTCAAAGAACCCGTGAACAAATACGACTTTGCCTTTGTATTGTGTGCCCTCTGGAACCTTCCAAGTGACGGTCTTAAAATTGAGATTTGCGTATGGAACGGTACTTTCGATAGGTTGGCCAACCGGAGTGTAAGGAAGAGGGACAAGCTCGGGCATTGTGATGTAAAGAAATGTAGTGTGGAGTTACTGAGTGGGGCGTAGAGAGTTGATATATAGTACTGGGGGCGTGGAAAGTTGATATATAGGACGCACTCCTAGAATTGGCCGTCATTGGCCGAACGACGACATGATGACCGATATATAGCCAAAAATAGGCTTGGAATGTTTACGGATGTTTTCTGATAATTTTGCCCGGTTTCTGTCTGCGTATGAATGTTTCTTTGGTGTGGCTGAATGACATGTGCAAATGGTTGCGAAAGTGTGCTGGATTATTTTCGCCGCAGTGAGCAAGCAGATGGTTTGCTTGGAAGCACTCATTATTTAAATTCACATGCATTAGTTTGGGGCCACCGCTGAAGAAATCTCAGTTGTGGCGAAATTTTCGCTATCCACAAAACTCATTGAAACACAATGTAACAGTCAAAAACCAGAAGTAGACATCCTCGACCCATTCCGCCAGTCAAGGTATTTCAGAAAGGAGATGGTGATATCTCCGAAAAGGGAATATCTCCCGTCCTTTTGTGATAATTGTAGCTTCAAATTCAGACACGAGCCCAAGCATTGATTCTCCGACTTGAGTCCATCGTTGGATTTGTTGTTGAACTTAAAAATCTCAACCTGAGCCTGGTTTGCAAAACTGCCTGTTGAAATTGGCCGAATTAGGTGCCTCAACCCCACCAAAAAAATTCGCAGCTTTCTAGGCAAATTCCATTGAGTGTAACATTGTGCTCAAATCAGTGTTTTTGTTATTAATGTGTCTTTTTCTTTGTATTTTGGAGCTTCTCCGCTGACGCTTCCGCCCTAAGGCGTCTCCGTCTACGGTGTTCTATATCGCTGCCGTCGAGAGCCTTGCGGACAATTACTTGAAGGTCCCGTCATCGCAGGGTTTATATAATAACTACAATTTCGGTACTAACTCTACGAACTCCTAATTATTACATTGAGAGTGTATGTGATGTGATTTGGAGTAAACATCGGCCGACGATCTGGAACGTTTTTTAGTAAGGTTGCACCGGTGTGGGTTGCTGGTGACTAAAGGGTATGAGTGTTCGAAGCACGGCAAAAAAGATCGCCAGAATGTCAATTCAAATACGCCAAAATTTGAGTCAAATGGTCGATGCTGTAATTAAAACATTCACGAGGACTCGCAGGTTATAGTCAATTTCTAATTCGACATATTACTCTCGAAATGCAAGCCCAGTCAGAATGGCGGCCCGGTCTTACCTATCAATGACTGGGATGTTTCTTTGATGCTGATGACACTGTGTTGACTGTGGTCCCTCAAGAATCACTTGCGGATAGTTGGTTTCGATCATCGAATACAATACTAACAAGTTGAAACCTAAAGAAGATACTGCTGTCAAGACCAAACCCACGGTTCCTCGCGCAGACTAATCTGGGTGTATATCAACAGGCTACCTGACACTCTGAAGGTCGCCAGAACTTTCAGTCAAATTCAAGATAGCCCGAATTTGACAAATTCAAGGTCGATCCAATGTGAGTCAAATAAGATTTCCACCTGAATTCCTACAAACCATGAATTTTGGTCACCGGATGTCTTTCTGGCGTGAATTGCTGCGAAAAACAGAGACCACCCTGCAAGCGGCATTCATCCTTGTGGTTGATCATATGTATATGGTCCGAAGCTGAGAGTGTTTCACGACTAGCATGTCCCCAATTTTAGGCCCATGGTTGTTAACAACTGATAATGGGATTTGTCAATCATACGATTTGAGTTGAGTGCGATTGTGTCAACGACTATTTGAGTGCGATTGTTAAAAAATACTCAACGCATCCTAATGGTCCGTACCCGTGAACGATAACTAAAGTGACTCTCTGTAGCCTCGATTCCGGGATAAGATCTGGTTGAGATCAGAGTACTGATCTAATTGAGACCTCCGTATGTACTTCCATGAGTGACATTTGCGTCAATGAGTGATTTGCGTCAATGAGTGATTTGCGTCAATGAGTGATTTGCGTCAATATGCGATTTGACACAACGGCGCGCACCCGATAACGTTTCGATAATGAAGATCTAGGTCACGGAAGACGTAAAAGAATGGGCGATTCCGCTTTTTTTCTTGAATAAACTCAACCCACCTTCTTGTTCGCTCTTTTTTCTTCCCTCATTCACTTCCCTCTGTCTTCTCCCTTCTTTCGTGTATGGAGTTGCCAATGTTAGCATTGCTGCCACTCCGGTCAATTGCTCGTGTGCGCGCATGCCGATTAACTCTCCCACCATACCAGCTTCTCTGGCAAAAGCCAGACTGAAGGCTAAAGCCCGCCACAAAAAAAACCAGTTAGCCGCCCAGAAATCCCTTTTGCCACTTAAGTCCCTCCCTCGCTCTTTTTGTGGCTGTGCTTGCCCAGTAAGGCGAATCGCTCACCGTTGCCTCGGCCAAACACCAGTGCCTCACATCTCCAGCCAGAGGCACAGCACTTCCCCAGTTACTTTCTGAAACGTCCACCCTCTACCACATCTACTGTGTTGCTGACCCCAAACGGCCAATTTAACTCTGAGTGCACCTACCTTAATAAATTAGTGCCGCAATTGCATCATCCCCGCCCCTTCCCGTCGCTTAATTCCCTTGCACTATCGTCTTTTGTCGAAAATGGGGTCTGATACTGAAACGTCCAATACGCTGGATTTGGCCGATCCTTTTCAAGGACTCTCGTTCCTGGTGGGCGTGGCCGAGAACAAGAACCCCACTTACAGAGCGAAAATGGAGGACGTCCATACCTACGTCGCTAACTTTGCCGAAAAGCCCGATTGGGGCTACTTTGCTATCTTCGATGGCCACGCTGGCAAGCAGACTGCCCGTTGGTGTGGAAACAACTTGCACACGTTGTTAGAGGAAATTATTCTAGCGCAAGAGTCCTCCTCTCGCCCGCAATCGCAATCGTCGGCGAGTGATGCGGATTCCTCTCAGCCCGCTGAAGAAATCAGTGATGTTCGTGACGCCTTGAACAATGTCTTTGTGAAGGCTGACCAGTTAATTGAGCAGGAAGGTTCGGGATCTGCAGGGTGCACTGCTGCCGTGGCAGTTTTGCGATGGGAAAACGAGAATGACGCCAAAGATGGCGCCAAAACTCGGGTCAAGTCCGACCTGTTTGACTTTGTCCCATCGAAACGCGACAAGAGGATGCTCTACACCGCCAACGTTGGCGATCTGAGAATAGTGTTGTGCCGTGGAAGCAAGCTGTACCGATTAACTTACGATCACAAGGCGTCTGATGATAAGGAGATCTCAAGAATCCGCGACGCAGGAGGATTGGTAGTCAAAAATAGAGTCAATGGTGTATTGGCCGTCACTCGCTCACTCGGTGACTCCTACGTCAAGAATTTGGTCACCGGAAGTCCATTCACGACAGCCACCGAAATTACAGACGAAGACGAGTTTCTAATATTGGCATGTGATGGAGTGTGGGATGTGATCAGTGACGATGCTGCTTGCAAGTTTGTTCAAGATATTTTCCGGACACAGCGGGAGAAGGCTCAGCCAGAGGATCCAGCATACGCTTCTAAGAAACTATGCCAATATGCCATCGATAAGGCAACTACCGATAACGTTACGGTAATGGTGGTTAAACTAAACCCGCGAGTGTTCCACTTGAATTAATAATTTAATGACTATTAAAATAGATGGATCTGTGCCACCTCGCTTGTCTCTTCAAATTTGCCCAATTTCTTTACATCGATCTTCGGACGGTATAACTTAAGCATTAGACTGCTTGTCACAACACTGAGTGAAGATGCTGCCATGGCCACACTGGCCCAAACAGGACTGAGTCTCAGGTTTTTGTACGGATAAATCACTCCGGCAGCAATGGGTATCCCGATCATATTGTAGATTAAGCTCCAGCCAAAGTTGAACTTAACTCTCCGGAACACAACCCTGGAAAGATCAAGCAATATGCATAACGTGGCCATAGGATGAGTCTTATTAAGGAGAACGAAGTCACTGGAAGTGACTGCCAAATCTGCTCCTGAAGAAAGCGCAATACCCACGTTGGCACTAGCCAACGCTGGTGCATCATTAATGCCGTCTCCGACCATAGCAACAGATTTTCCTGGTTCTTTCTGCAATTCCAATACCTTGGCCTGTTTTTCATCTGGCAAAACTTCACTGATGATGCGCTCGGCAGGGATTCCGATCTCACGGCCAATAGCGTTTGCAGTGAGTCCGTTGTCTCCTGTGATCATCCAACATTCAATTCCATGTTTCGACAAGAAGTCGATCACCGGTTTTGTCTCAGCACGGACTTCGTCTCTGCATGCCAACATGACTAGCAAATGGAATTTATCGTCACCATAAAGCTTTTCACATTTGAGTGCAACGTTAACCACGGACTTTCTTTCTTTTTTCCAGGAGTCAAGCAAATCTTTTTCTTGGGCAGTAATGGTAACGCCGTAGTCCCTAAGTAGAGACTCGTTTCCAAGAACGGCTTCGCTTGGCTCGTACTCGGCCCATTTTCCGTCTTCGGCTGAAAATTTGATGGTTCCCTTCAAACCTTTCCCTGGAACGGTTTCGATGCTAGGTACTTTATTAGGGCTCAAAGAATATTCAGCATCATGGAAATCGTGGGAAGCAACAAACTCTTTCACAGCCGTTGCGATGGGGTGCTTGGATGCCAATTCTAAGTCTCTTGCCAACTGCAAGCCAAAAAGCTTTGTTACGGGCTTCTTTTGCTCCTCCACTTTGGAAGACACAAATGCGAAGTTTGTAACTTTCATCTGGCCATATGTCAATGTTCCTGTCTTGTCAAAGCAAACCAAGTTTGTATGAGCCGCATCTTGGAAAGCAGCACCTCCTCCCTTAACAAGAATTCCGTATTTCGCAGCCAAGCCAGAACCAACAAATAATGCAGTAGGAGCAGCAAGTCCGATTCCGCACGGACAAGCAATGACAAAGACAGCAATTGCAAATTCCAAAGACCAAACTGTCCAGCCTCCAACGTCAATGTCAAGATATGAAGGTGGAAGAGAATTCGAAAAGGCGAGTGCAAGCCAGACTATCCAAGTGATAACAGCCAAACAAACAATAACTGGAACGAAGTAGCCAGTGAGAACATCAGCGAGTCTTTGAATCGGAGCTTTTCTCATCTGGCCATCGCGAACGATGCTGACAATCTGGTCAATAAGAGATTCACCATCCACACTCAAAATCTTGGCAACAACTGAACTATTTCCAACGTTGACCGTTCCCGAATAAATCTGGTGGCCAGCATGATGTACAACAGGGTCTGACTCTCCGGTAAGTGCTGACTCGTCAAATTCAGAAGATCCTTCAATGAGAACGCAATCTAAAGCTGGAGATTCTCCCGTTGCGATTTTGATGTAGTCTCCAGAATCCAAAAGTTGCAAATCGACAACCCGATCGTTGATATAACTGAAATTGCCCTCTTGATCTTTAGTGCGTTCCACGATAGTCGCTGTTGCGGGTTTCATGGAGCTCAACCCAGTTACGGCGTCAGCCGTCTTGTTCTTGGAGATACTTTCAAGCAACCTTCCGATAAGCAAAAAGAAAGTCAAGAAGACGACAGAATCAAAGTAGGTGGTGTGGAATCCCATACCATGCATTGGTTTCTGTTGGGATGAAAGGATAAGCAAAGCGAGACTGGCTGCGTACGAGACTGTGGTACCAAGGCACATAAGCAAGCTCATGGAGCCGAACTTAAAAAACCTCTTCTTGAAAGAGTTTTTGTGGAGCCAGAGTGAGCGAATCTCTTTTATTGCTTTGACATGGAACACATCAGCAGCAAAAAAATAGACTGGAGTGCTCAAGAAAAACACGATCCACATCACTCTGGAGACATTTCCAGCCCAGAGCGGTTCTTCTAGCCACTTCCGAAACTTATTGTGAGCTGGAATCAACGACATGCCTACGATACCAAAAACAAAAGTCGGTATTGCAATCACAGTAGCCAAAACAAGCCTTTTGATGATCTTTGCCACTTCCTGGCGAGCCAACTTTTTCAAATGTTCGTCGATGGAAACCTTTTGCACCAAACTGCATTTGAAGATTCCTTCCTTTTCCGTGTTGATTGTGTATCCTGGCTCATCTTCCAGAGGTTGGAGATGATACAAGTCTGACAAAAACCTTCGGACAGTAACTTTGTTCTCCACGTTTGGAATATAGGTGAACTTGACAAATGGCTGGTTTAAACTGATTGGATCCTCGATGACGATAGCATCACCAAAGCTCTTCAAATACGTCATGATAAGATCAGGACAATTGGTACAATACATTCCTTCTATGCTGAAGTTGATGCTTCTTGAAACAATCCTTCCTGAAGTATAATTAATCTTCTCCTTCTTAATGAGATCAAAGTCGAATCCACAATCCTCCACCACTTGCCTTAACTTCTCGATATTTGAGTCCGATCCATCGCCGTTATTTTCAAGCACAAATCGACCAGACTTTGTTACGGCATTGATGCCACTGTCTAGAATGAATGGCAACTCGTTTACAGCAGAAAGCACCGAGTTCACACATGCTGCGCAAGTGATGCCACCAATGACGGCGGTCACCTTCTCGTTGATGGTTCTCTGGATCGGCAAGTTCTCAATGAGTCTAGCAGAGAACCCGGTATCTTCAATTGCCTGGATGATTTTGTTGACAAGCTGCTTGTTTGGCAATATCACAACGGCTGAGTGTTGGAGCAAGTTGACCGAATACTGGGGCTCGTCACCCTTTTGCTGGATGTTCAGGGCCTCAAGCACAGCTTCCAACGCCTCGGAGACCGATTGCACGCAAGCGGAACACGTCATTCCGCTCACGGAAAACACGGTTCGAAACTCCTGTTCGGGCTTATCGACCACTACTTGGATTGTGCTGTCAGTTGACAGGTCATCGAGAGCTTTCCTTTCGTTTTCCTTGTTCGCTTCCTTTTCCTGGCAAAACGAGCAATGGTCCACATGATGTCTTCGCATTTTGTTGTCTCTGTACATTTTCCACACGTTCAACAAGGCGATGTCCTTGATACTCGAATCTTTTTGATTGGATTGCGAAGATTCCCTGACAGGACGGTTATCCTTAAGAAAGTCCCAGGAAAGTGTCTTG
This sequence comes from Sungouiella tsuchiyae, assembly GCA_030566995.1. Taxonomy (NCBI): domain Eukaryota; kingdom Fungi; phylum Ascomycota; class Pichiomycetes; order Serinales; family Metschnikowiaceae; genus Sungouiella; species Sungouiella tsuchiyae. The sequence goes on along the minus strand of JAJLRO010000009.1, from coordinate 83,024 downwards.
TATCCATTTTTGTGGAGCGCATTGATTATTGACTTGGTGGAATGTTCGAGTGTCAGTGTCTTTGATCCAAATCGGTTGTAGTAGTACAAATCGACAGTGCTATTGTTGAGCAGGAAGTAGATAGTATTGGCAGGTAACGATTCCACATCGGAGGGCACCCCAGACCCAGAGAAATCGACCAAAGTGAAGAATTGGCCAATGGATTGACGGATGCTGAATTCGCAATCCAGGCAGTGAATATTGCTGATGCTGATTTTTAGATGCTCAACAGACATGATTAATAGATTGACATGATGATACGAGATGGGATGGAAGATATATAGTAATGCGAGATTTTCGCGGCCAGGCAGAAAGATCGCAGCTTCTGTGCAGATGATGGGACATATAGGATCAGATCGTGCATAGATTCTTATCTTGGTCATCAATGTGGCGAGAAGAGAAAATCGGTCGTTACGTATAGAGGAAATCAGTTGTGACAGTTGTGGCTGGTTTCAATTTTTGCTTTTATTTAGGTTTCCTTGTTGGTGTTCTTTTTGTGTGTTGGTTTATAGAATAGCAGTCTGGGTGCGCACAACCATCGTAATTGTTAATTTACACTACGAGAAAGGGACATATGGTGCAGAAACTTTGATGGATAATTGTACATTAAAAAAGTTTTCTAGAAGCCTGTAGTGACTAAGCAGACACTCTACGTTCAATAATATTCTCTCAGCATTGTGTGAAATGACTGATATTGACGACATCAGTGGACTGAATGACATGATTTTTGGCTAAATATAACTCTCATTCTTTCTGCGGCAAAAATGAGTCTGTATTCCAAAAGTAGTCACCATTGCCCTATGTCCAATTAAAGTCTTCTATATTATATCCGAATTACCACGGCGTCTGACACTATCCTCCTGTTCAGCTTCCAATTTCAGCCTCCGATTTCAGCCTCCGATTTCAGCCTCCGATTTCAGCCTCGGCATCCTCACTTGACTCTGTCCCCGGATAAACCTTCTTCGCTGCAGAGAGGACACCAAACACAACCGGTATTCCCACCAAACCAGCCATGCGTTCTCCCACAGTATGGAAGAACAAACTGGTCACACAAAATTCAAGAAACCACACCATAAGGAGCCATGCGGAAAGCGCACGAACAAACATCAGAATGGCATTTAATCGCTGGCTTCGAGTTTCTGTCCCCGACACAACAGGTAGATTATTCCTATTATGGAGAAGTAGTAGGCTCAGTGTGAGCAAAAAGTAGTAGTGCCCCAGCAAATCAAAACCGTCCACCCAGATGTTCTGGGCACTATGGCGACACTTTTGCATCCCCAAGTCCACTAGATGGAGATCTTTACCAACACAGTGGCCTCCTGTGGCCGTATTGAGCCTCTCGACTATCAGAGGACCAAGACACCATATGTTGACGACAATCCAGCACAAAGTGTTGAGAAAATATTTGAGGAGCTGCAGAATCACAATTGGAGTGGGAACGGCATCATTGTCGTCTGCAAAGAGAAAACAATGGCTCGTGTAGGCGATTGTAAACCAGACGTAACCTAGTTCTTGGACAAAAATCGAGTTGACTGCGGCACAGAACGGATTAGAGGCAACCAAGTGTTTTTCCCGTCTGGCAAATATCCATATCGGTATTGTGACGACAAAAATGCCGGTGTATATTAGGGCAGCGCCTATCAAGGGATTTTTGGATAGACTCATGGAATGGTAAGGTCAGTGGATCCTCTGCAGTACGAGAGTTGGAGACGAATGGAGCGTACAGACAAAGTTTTTGGATTTTATCTTTGTTGGTAATTTCTTCTCCTGTTCTTATTCTTTATGGCTTTTTCTTTCCCTTTTTTTTCTTTTTTTTTCATGCTTGTTATTCTTTGAACTCTTATTCATCTTTGATTGCTACTTCTTTTTGTCAAACCCTAGCTATCATACCAGTGTACATGAGACCAAGCACTTCTCCTTCCGTGCTTCGCTTACAAGCGAGGATTTTCGCTCAATAGTTGTGCAACGCTATCCACAATCATCCTTTCAAGAGGAATCCACTCCATGTTCAAAAGCTTAGTGGATGCCAGATTGTCAATGATAGCACACAGAGTGGCTGCCAAAAGCTCGCTTCCAGGCTCTCCAAACGGCAACAATCTCTCAGTGTGAGGAAAGTTTTTCCTCATCAAATTCACAATCTTTTGCCCATTGGAAAATTCCGAGCTGGCAATTAGTCGTTTGCCGTACGTATTTGGATCCTCAAACGCTGCGATAAGCACTTGGGCAACATCGCGAACATCCACGGCATACCCTTCGAAAGGCGGAATCTCGTCGTTTTTTCTCAAATTGAGAAAGTCTTGGATGATTCCACCAGAATTACGCAACTTCTTTTTGGCGTCCGAATTGAATTTCTGTGGTCCAAAGATGAAAACTGGATTCACCACTGTGAGGGTAAATTGGGGCAGGTTCTGTTCAACAAACTCCCATGCTGCCCTCTCAGCGTACGTTTTCGATCCTCCGTATGCCTGAGACGGAGAAGTTATGGCTTCCTCGAGTGTCACATTATTCCACAGCTCTTCTGTGAACTTCTGCCCTGGATTGAACTTGGTGGTGTTGTACACGGCCGCTGCAGACGACGTGTAGACAAAATGCTTAATCGTGCCGAATTTGTGCGCTGCCTTCAACGCGGACCGCGTTCCCATAATGGCAGGGTCAATCAAATCTTTCGTGTAGCCTGTTTCGAGAAATACTGGAGACGCAATGTGGATGAACACCAGGGCATCTGGGTTACCTTGCACCACGTCGTCGAACACATTTTCTTTGGTGAAATCTGGAATTACAACAGCATCGAAGTTGGGAAATCGGTTCTTACACAAACGAGCTTTTCCCTCGTCTCGACTCGTGCCAACTACCGAATAGCCTAGTCGGGTGAGCCGGTGGATTGTGTGCCCCGCGATGTATCCATCAGCGCCAGTTACTATCACCTTAGACATTAGGAGAGGAAATATTCATATGTGCCTCGAAAAAAGGTAACGTTACCCCTTGAAAATTCAGCACGTGAACAAATTCAACTTTTTCTATGCATCTGGGGCCCGATTTATCAGGGAGTGAAAATGCGCTGATCCATGGCATGATTATGTCTGCTGAGATTTACGAGGCTTATATGTACGGCGCGTATGCCATTGAGGGAAACCAACGGATACTCTCGTGTCAATACCAAAGATATCTTTGCTAGAGTGCAGACAGGCATATGGACATCGGAGGGAATTGAAGACTAAGGAGGTCTTCTGGGGTAGCCGCGAAAGAAAAAAAAAAACGTTAAGAAATGTCGTTTGGCCAATTCTAGGTCTGGGTCATCTGTTTGTTGCTAATCGTTCTCCTGCATATGTCCAGAGCAAAGATACTTCTCGGCTACCCCAGAACGCTTTGTCTTCTGCAGGACGATAAGCCTGATGCAACTTCACGTGACCACAAATTTTCATATCGTAGTCAATTTGTCAGACGGCCATTGCAACCATTATAGTGACAGAATGTGGAAACTACGTCCCCTGTTGCGGGCTGCGCCCTCCAATATTGCATGGCTCTCAACGTTTGCTGCACGAGCCCGGCCGACGCCCTCATCTGGTGCCCCAATCCCACCACTAAGACAGGGCCTGAATCCTCAGCTAACTTTCCCTTGTCTTGACAAGTTGGAACAGAAAACGGAGAAATTGGCCAGCGCAGCAGCTGGTGCAGCATCCGGAAGCCACCAGCCGACGTCTTGCAACTCGGAGGTCAGCTCCTTGCAAGGAGGCCCCGAGCCCAGCTATTCGTTTGTTCTGAGTGGATTCGAGGTCTACCATAGCAAGAAGCCAATTTACTTTGACAACGGCGGGTTTTTGCCGGAGTTCCAGATCGCCTACGAGACATGGGGCGAGCTCTCGCCCAAAAAGGACAATTTGGTGCTTGTCCACACGGGACTTTCAGCTTCTTCCCACGCCAAGTCGCAACCCAAGAACACCAAGCTGGGCTGGTGGGAAAATTTCATTGGCCCAGACAAGTACATCGACACAAACAAGTATTTTGTTGTGTGCACAAACGTTTTGGGAGGCTGCTACGGGTCCACTGGACCTTCCTCGCGTGACCCTGCCAATGACGATTACTATGGAACGAGATTCCCCATCATCACAGTCAACGACATGGTGCGTGCGCAACGTGAGTTGATCAGAGACGTTTTTGGAGTTTCAAAGCTCCACGCCACCGTCGGTGCGTCGATGGGAGGAATGCTGTCGTTGGCATACGCATGGGAATTCCCCGATGAGGTGGAGAAAGTGGTGAGCATCAGTGGATGCGCCAGATCACACCCATATTCTATTGCATTACGCCACACCCAGAGGCAGGTGTTGATGAGCGACCCCAACTGGAACCGAGGCTTCTACTACGAAAAGATACCTCCTCACGTGGGCATGAAGCTCGCCAGAGAAATTGCCACGGTGACGTACCGTTCTGGTCCCGAGTGGGAGTCTCGTTTTGGAAGGAACAGAGCCGATGAAAGCAAGCCAGTGGCCTTCTGTCCCGACTTTTTGGTGGAGACCTACTTGGACCATGCCGGCGAAAAGTTCTGCTTGGAATACGACGCCAACTCGCTCTTGTACGTGCTGAAAGCCATGGATATGTTCGACTTGGGTGTGGCCAACAGAAAGAAGGCGCTCAGGCGGAGATCTGAGACGGCCAGCAGTTCTGCCAATTCCAGTCCGTCGCCCAACGAGACCGACAATAATGTCCCCAAACAAAAATACCAGGAGCGGATTGAGAAGGCCACAATTTCGCCGGAGGAGGCGTTGGAAGATTTGAGAGAAGGATTGAGGAAAATCTCCGACAAGAATGTGTTGGTTATCGGAGTGGAATCAGACATTCTCTTCCCCGTCTGGCAGCAGAGAGAAATTGCTGATGTGTTGAAGTCCACCAGCGATACGAAGGACAACATCAAGTACTTTGAGTTGGGTACCGATATCAGCAACTACGGACATGATACGTTTTTGTTGAGCTTGGACCACATTGGGCCTCCGGTCAAGGAGTTCTTGGCGTAGGAATATAAGGTAGCATGAAACGTTGTAGGTTAGATAAAAGTTGCAACGTTGGAGAGTAAATAGGAGAGAGAAACAAAGAGAGGAAGAACAAGCTATTTCAAGCAGAAGGAAGCTGTAAGAGCGCACATAACTGAAGCAGAAAGACGTTCTGAAGAATCAGACATTCTTCCAGTGTATATTATTGTCCATATGCTATTTATACTATGGTACCATAGTGCGGGTCCAACTCGTAACCCAAACTTCTGCTCACCGCGTAGATGTAGTCACGGATCCTGCCAACGACCAACTTCGCCAATGCAATGTTTTTCTTCTTGTTAGCATCCAGAACCTCGACGTGGTGTGGAAGTAAGTTATCGTGAGCACTCAAAGATACAAACAAGGCAAAAGGCACAAACCACACAACCAAGCCGAAAAATGAACAAACCTCCATGAACAGCGGGATCCGCGGCGGACGGTAGTTAGCCTTCAACCTCTCCTCGAGAGGAGGAATGTACGGGTTGTGGAAGTGGTCAAACCACAAGAAATGATTCACAATCACCAACACGCACGATGCGAGGAAAATGGGCGAAGTCAACTGGACATAGGGGAACTTGGCCAAGTTCTGTAAGTAGATGAAGTATGATATCACCGAGAACAACGTGAGTTTGAAGGGGAAGTTGTCGAAAAGCCACAAGAGAATGAGAAGCGAGATGATAACGTAGATCAACTTCTTGAGAAATCTCTTGGTAGGCTCGGTATGCTCCTCCACCAATTCGGAGATGTAGTAGAGACCCAGTGCAATGGATAGCACGAGAAACAAGAATCCCACCACCACTCCCACGTAAGATAGAATTTGCAAGAACATTAGCTGGTAACTACTTCGAGATGGAGAATGTCGTGCCTCATTTTCGTAGGTGCACTACTACACGATCCGAGGAGGACGCCTGGAACGGGAGAGAAGAAGTTCTTACGGATCATTCGGAAAATAAATGCATTTTTTTATCATGTCTAATCATAAATTTCGATCGGTGGAATTCTATCCGTGTTGAAAAACCAGTTTCCTCCTTCAAGCTCGCGCAGAAGCCAATCCACGGGAAAGAGCACAAGGTGTCCATTGATTTCCTCAAGAAGACGTTGCGCTGTTTCTCGGTCAAAGATTTGCTCCCCGGTGCTGACTTTTCTTCTTCTGCTGAAGGTGCCGGCGCGTCTTCTAGCCTTCAGATGGTGAGCCTTTGGTAACTTGGGTTTCTCGGTTTCACCTTCATTCTCTAAGTCTGGATTTTCGCTTGTAGACGTCACGGGCGTTTCAACACCATTGATTTCGCCATCAGCATCTTCGGTGTCAGCAAAACCGTTCTCTTCTTCGTCGTGATCATCATCTTCTTCTACTTCAGTATCGTTCAGGTCTTCGCCTTCCCTGATAGTATCATGGGGTTTAATCTTCGTCTTGCGTCTTTTCTTGGTTTTGACACTAGAGCGGAGACCATTCCCTGTTGGAATATCACCCAAAATGCCATTTACCTCACGATACTGTGGCAAGTTGATGGTCTGGCTGTGTCTTCTGGTTGCCGGCGACTTAGTAGGAGTAGTATCACTCTCGAAACTGCTTTCTGTATCGAAACGATACTTTTCCCTCCTATTCTTCGCTTCTTCGGCCTGTGCGAGCCTGAATGCGTCCGACAATTTCATGTACTGCTTGTATTCTTTCCAGTTGGTCACAAAGTCATCAGGCTGGCAGTGGAAAACAAGACGGAAAAGATCCGTATTCTTTCTGGCGTTTTCAAACCAAATATCCTCGTAAAAATCCGGATTCAATGGATCCTCAAACCCATATGGATCGATGAACTTGGAAGTATTATCTACTCCGATCAGCTCAATCTGGCGCATTTGTTCCTTGAATTGCTTTTCGTCCAAAGACACAACTGGGATACTCTCGATGTTCACATCCAAATGCAAGCTCTCCGGAGCTTCATTCTCAGGGTATTCCTTGTCGAGATTGTCGACGTTAGGTGCCACCTCATCTGGTTGAATTTCTTGAGGAGCTTCCCGGCGGTCTCCTGCGGCAGCAATATTGACAGACGCAGGCACAATCTTGCCTGGATCGGCACTTCCATCGCGACGGGTCTCCTCGACAGAATTCCTTGTAGATGGTTTGTTAGAGCCGCGTTCATTATGAACCGGTAATCCAGCAGCAAGTCTCTTAGCACTTTCTTCGTGGTTCTGCTGGGCAGCCCTGGTTGCCATTCGTTGCATATATGCGATCTTTTTGAGAAGGAGCCACCTTTCCTTGTTTCTGTCGTGAAGCTCATCTTCTGTCCACTCGTTCATATTATCTTGAAACTCGTGATCGTCCAGTTCCAAAAACAGCAAAACGCTCTCAATGTCAGGCAAGAAATACTCGATGGGTTGGTTTTGCATGACCTTTTGAGACAATTCTTTGAGGAATCGGGCACTATCCAATCTTGCCTTTCGCCCAAGACTAGTTCTATACTTGTCAACACCTTCACCGAAAACGTCGGCCTTATGCTCATTGCTTTGTTGAACACGCGTATCATAAGAGTGCTTTTTCTTCTCTCTGACACCCGTGTTTGCCTCATGTGGGCCTGTTCTGTTGTTGAATGAAAGAGGCATGGGCTTGAATTCGGGAATTGGTGCCGTCAGTTTGCGAACGTCATCTGGAACTTTGATCACGTCTGCGGCCAAATCATTCTTCTTACAATGACGTTTCCAACGGTCAGTGCCTTCAGGGTTATTGAGGATGTCTCGCGAAGCCATTTCAACTGCTGCTGATAGCTCGAGATTAGCCTGATTCTTGAACAGGTTAGTTGCGGCAGTGAGACCTTCCTTTGTTTTCGCAAATGTTTCATAACGATCAAATAATCTCTCAACGACATCCAAGATGTCGACGGAAACACCAACATGTTCTCTCATAAGCCTTGATCGAAGAGTATGAGGAAATCTTCCCACATCGTATGGTTCACCATTCATGGTTGAGTGGATTGTTTGCGTATCACGTACAATTGCGGCAATCTCAGAATCTCTCGAGCCTCTCATAGAACGCTCGTTAATATTTGCACTTCCAATGATAGCCACTCGATCATCCACAATCATGGTCTTCGCATGGATGTAAAGCTGTTCGGTAACAAGGGATCTGTCAGGTCCGATGATGCCCCACTTTCTTAATGAAAAGAATTGAATATAGTCGTCTGGATTGATACCAACCTTTCTCAATTTCGCGAAAAGTGATGATGTACCACGAGAGATCGACATGTACTCACATTGCATAACCACTCTGACAGAAGAACCGTCAGGTTTGTCGACCTGAGACTCAAAACCTGGAACAAGAGGGATCAAAATGACCGCTTTCCAAGCAGTACCCTCTTTGTGTGCACGAATGATACGGTCAACAAGAGCATCGCCGACTCGATTCTTGATTTCAGTTCCATCAATGAAGCACGAAGTCACAAAGAACTGATTTTCGATATAAACAAAGTGCTCGGATTCCTCAATCAATTTAAGGTACGCTTGATGAATGCTCTCTTCGTGTTGTTGCAAACCAAGCGACCAGTTCCCTGCTGATCTTAGAATTTGAATTTCACAAGTTCCCTCCAATCCCAAGCCAACAAGTTCCTCTGGAGTATAGTCCGGTGGTGGAGTCAAGAGTGGGGTCAAACGACTAGGTCTCTTTTGTCTTAATAAGTAATTCCATCTTTGTACAAAGTGTCTTGAGAGATCTCTGGCACATTCCCCTGATATTACCATGTGCACGTCATGCCATGCCATTCTTGGAATGATGTTTCTGTCGTACATGCTCTCGTATGGTTTATCCAAGTTGTTGAAATCCTTCACACGCGTATTAGAATAGTCCTTTCCGGGAAAGGTTCTGAACTTCGTGAACTCATCTTTTGTAAGAACATCAGGATCAAGACCATCAAAGTCCACTGGAGAGTCATCGATTATAACGTGGTCAGGGGTATCATATCTTCCGTAACATAAATCAATACCGCCCATAAATGCAAGCGAGTAATCGACAACACAGAGTTTCTCGTGGTGGGCCCAGAAGTATGTGTTCTGCAACAATTGATTTGGCGATCTGATCACATGGATGTTCTCTTGGTTAAGGGAAAGAATGGAATGTTTCGTGTACAATGAGTCGATTGGAACGGTGGTTCCAACATTCCTGTAAACAATGACAAAGATTTTCACTCCTTGCAGAGCTTTTCTTTGTAAAAGCCTGTCGATTCGGAATTGCTGATTACCATTGGCAGGACGACGCAAGTAGAGCTCGGGGGAGAGCCACCAGTCATGTATGAAAACCACATCTTTGGCCATTTCAATGGCACTTGAAACTGCCCAGAAGTAGTCACGGGCATCCACGAACCACTGCGCCATGCAATTTTTTCTGATTGGAGCGAAAGAGTCAAAACGGTGCTTTACTGCCCACGGATTGTTGTAAAGCATCTTGTTCAAAGATAGCATCCAGAGTTTGTGTTCTTTTTCCGACTTTGGGATGATGACGAGTTTCCGCTCTTTATTTTCAAGAGTGATTCGCAAATGCTTAAAAACCTTGTTCTGAACATGCTGGAAGCCTCTGTCGGCACCTTCCATTCTTATGTTGACAAATTCTTCGTCAATCTCTGAATCAGTCTCCGAACCCCTGGTGTCAACCTTCAGGTCACCCTTGTAGTGGATTTTGAAACCCAGATCAACGAGGAAAACTTCTAGAGGTGTTGTAGAATTGATGTCAGACACGTACATGACGTAAGTATTTCTGACCAAACACCATTTTTCAGACCTTCTATCGATCATGCCCTTCAAATCGTTAGCCTTGAAGTGACCAACGCGCCAGCCCTGGGACTTGGCTGTTCCTCCAATGTGAACGAAACCTTGCTTTCCGGTGTATCCTGTTTCGTATGAAAGCAATGCAGAAAGAGGAGAAATTTCAAAAAAGTGGAAAAGTCGATTGGATTGTGGCTTCATTGCACATGCCTTAGTCAAGTCAGTGAGGTACTTTGCAATCTCGTTGACGTGATTTTGGTTATTGATTATGCGACTCCGCATCTGTTCAGGCGAGGTATTGTCAAATGATGATAAGGAAGACACACTGCTCAAGCGCGATCTGAAACTGGATTGGTGATCTCTGGACCGGTTACTCACGATTGATAAGTCGTCGCCTGTATCTCTTTGGTGAGTCGATAAACCCGCACTTGAGTCTAGACGTTCAGCAATCAGAGCAGGAGGACGAGATTCGACGACAGACTTCGAGCGAATGCTTCTTTTGGTACCCTTGCGGTCCGATCTTTTCAAGAGCGGAGGAAGAGGATAGTGGGGGAGCTCGTCGGATTTGAAGGTGCCTCTCAATACCAGCAACTTGAATCTAGAGTGCAAATACAACAAGTCCTTGGCAGTTTTCTCCACCGACCATCTTAGGCGTTGGGGCAGTACTCCGTACTCGAGATCGATCTGGTATTTACGATTCTTCGTCATTGGAGAGGCAGAAATGTCTGCCACCTTGATTCCTATGAGGTTGAGGAGAAGCGGAGCACGAGCAATGCCATATTCGTCCTCACACAAACATGAGGCAAGCAAGTTGATGGCAGGACTCCCCAACGCCAACGTATTGATGAGTTCCACGGCTCGTTCGCGAGTTTCGCTGTCTTTGTCCCACTCGTCCAAGTCTGCCTCTTCATCTTGCTCAAGTACACCCTGACGCAGTTCTCTGTCTTTGTTTTTCTTGCGGAAAATGGTAAATATCTTGCGGGGCATGTAGTTTCCTTTGTCGTCCTGGGGACCGTCCGCCAGCTTCGGGGCTGACGTTTGCTCATTGTTGTTTCTGCCAAAGAAATTGGGAAGTTTCAACACGGTACTGGAATGCGAGGTTTGGGAATCTTCGTGTCTCGGTTTCAAAGGCTCAGAAGCCGCGACTGGGCCGTTGTGGTCGCCGTACTCACCTTCTCCAGAGCCGCTAAATGGCATATCAATATCGCCCGCCTCTTCTTCGTGTTCGCTATCATAACGCCGCTCTTGCGGGTCGGGCTTCGCTAGGAAAAAACTGAAAGCATTACCAATGACGTTCTGCAGATCTTGGCCAAAGCGGGAGTTTCGACGCTGATGTTTTGGTTGCGGATTCGTTGGCGTTTGTGGCTGGGTATCAATACGATCGCTGTCTACCGTGTTTGAGGTGCTGGACGGGTTGCGGTGGCTCGACGAATCTATTCGGGGGTTTCCAGAAGCGGATTGAGTTTCGGACATGGCGAAGGTCTCGAAACGGGGAAGTTGTTGGTGGCCAAGATTTTGAGCTAAGCGAGTTGAAGGTTCTATTCGTGCTAGGTGGTGCACACAAACAAGAGCCGTCTATGTCTATGCCGGAGAGAACAGTTGGAAGAGGACATACAATAGAAGGTAGATGGAGAGAATGGGGAAAAGAAGATTTGTTATGAATACGTTGCCGCTTTTCAGGCACTTGTGGGTGTGGTGGTGTGTTGCGGAATGTCTGGGTAATTTGCCAGAATGAAAATTGTGTCCAGCACTGAGCGATAAACGAGGCACAGTGCAGCAAGAGACTAGTATTAGACAGGTTGCAAGCTGCGATTCGCAACCATAGAGAGAATTTGCTATAATGGAACGAAGGGGAAATCGGAGGAAAGTTAAGAAAAGGAAGAAAAGCTTGGGAGGGTAGGTGTCCGAAGAAAGAGTAGGAATCCGAAGAAAAGAGTGGCAATTCGAGGAAAGGGTAACAATTCAAGAAAGAGTAAAAATTCGAAGAATGGCAATCCGAAGACATGGTAGCAATCCGAGGAAAGGGCAGAAACCCGAAGGAGGTTTAAAATTGCGATACGTAAAAATCGATATTACGCTGGAAAGTAGAATTAAACACTTCCTGGATTCCAACTTAAGGTCCATTTCCATTGCTAATCTATTCTACATAGTACTGATCGCGCCTCGGAATCCTATCTTCTTTGCTCAAAGATCAGTCAAATTCATAATAAATTTCAAAAACTCTCCACCTTAATCTTTCAAAAAGCTCGTGATGAGCCGCTGCTTATGGCCCAACCAAAGTGCATAATCGGTGTGATCGATCAAGTCTCCGGCTCCCGTTCTGGGATGGATCAATACAGACAACTTCCCGTGGTTCAATTGGTAGAAACCCAACACACGGGCGAAAAGCTCGGGATCGTATTTGTCTTTTCCTCCCGTGTCCAACTCCCACATGGGCACAGGATGGGGACCAATGGGTTTGTCCCAGAAAGTATGGATGCGAAGATCACCTGCCTCCAACAATTCGGCAAACTCTTGCTTGACTTTTTCTCTGAACTCGGTGGTGAACTTCCTGCTGGCCTCGTCGGCAGGATTCCAGTATGTGTGAAAATCGTAGCCTTTTATTGTGGACGTCATGTTGGATAAGTGATAATCCAGCGAGAGCTATATTTATAGGATTGAGTACTGTGTGGCTGACTGATTGCTCGCAGGGTATTACTAAGATTAGTAAAGACTAACGCCAATTAATTACCCAAGAGAAATGAGAAGAGGTCGATATGGAAAACGCAAGAATCGTCTGTGTTTTTTCTGCGCAGATCGTGGGTATCGATATTGACAGGAGGCGACAGTAACCTCTAGTATTGCCTGATGTGAGTGCTTCTGCGTAGCGAAAGTTATGTAATCGAAAAGCGTCATGACAAAAATTGATCATCGTTCACAGCCAAGACACTCTATCGCTCTACTTTAATCTACACAGATCTCTTTTCCTACCTCTGCTGTCAACTCCCTACTTTCTCCTCTTCTCTCGCTCTTCTCTCGCTCTTCTCTTGCCCTTCTCTCGCTCTACATGTCTCCCCTAAACCCGTTCTATTTCGTCCATGCTAATTGTCACATAATCTTCTGTCTCGGAAGTTGGCGTCGCTGGCGAGTTTCCCCGCTCAAACTCCACCGAGCCTCTTCTCGCAACTAAGCAACATATTACCAACGCTAGCCCACTTCCATGCACATTATACAAAATGTCTACGTAATCAAACCGTCGGTTGGGGTTGACAAAGTTCTGTACGTATTCCAGCAAGATACTGGCGCCCAAAGTCATCACCACAAACGTGAATTTCCATGGCCGGTATGTTTGCCAGATGAAAAAGAACTCGGCGGTCAAAACGAAAAATGTCGTGAAATGAATGGCCTTATCGTGGTTCAATTGCATCAGAGAAAACCCTAGATACGCCGCAAACAAGAGCGTGGCGCAGAACACTGGCATGGTTAGCATATATGAGAGGTTAATGTGGAGACATTCACATACAGCACAAAATAGCTACCCGGACCATGGCGGATTCACTGTTTATTGGAAAAGAGACCAAAGTTGATGAACCTGAACTAGTCTAAAGAACTCAGGGCCAATTCGGATGTTTGGAGCCTGTACTATAAAATAGAGCGGGAGGTGCTTCAGTATCGGGTTTCCTCCATATTAGACTTCACTATTAGCACTAGATATTGACTGTGATTCCTATTTTTTGATAGCTGGGCAACTTCAAGGATTTTGATTAATATCACCGGAAAGATTATCACCCAAGCATTTGATTGTAGTCAACATTCTCCAAGCATCTGCCATACTTCCGGTCTTACACCATGTTGCGGCTCCATAGACGAAGCCTAGCTTCGGTCAATTACTTAGTGAATTCGCTACCAAGACCAACTCCAGTGCCCAATATTGGCAAGCAGAAAACTCCTGAAGTTACAGGTAAGGACAACGTACCTACCGGAAACTTCTCCCGTTTCATCTACACCTGCGATGACCTCAACGACTACTTTCGAGCTCCAGAGTACCAACAGCCAACACCTGGCCAGATAGATGAGGCGGAATCGTTATTTACTGGCTCCCCAGTGAAGCACGAGTACACGTGTTCCAAGTACGAAGATCTTCCCGATATAAGTGTGGCCAGAAAAGAGGAAATTAGACGCAAAAAGTTGGAGAAGGTTGATCTAACCAATTGGTCAGAGTACCATGATAATCTCTCCAAAACGAGGACTTCGTTTGGAGTTCAGGCCAGCTTGCTCAAGCCGCTTCCTGAGGTGTTACTTATAGGGCATACAAATGCCGGAAAGCTGACATTGATCAATAACCTCCTACTAAGCAAGCACCATGCAAAGTCCCCCAAAGCAGAAATACCGTACGCTAGGGTTTCGAAAAAAGCGGGATACACGCGATTTCTAAACTTCTTCAATGTGGGCAATAACCTCCGACTTGTAGATAGTCCAGGCTACGGCAAATTTGGCAAGGAATCCCAGGGAAGTCTAGTGTTGGAGTACATTCGCAACCGGAAACAGCTCAGGCGCACATACATTGTCATCGACAGCAATGTTGGCATCAGGGAGGAGGATGCACATTTGATAGGGTATTTGGTGGAATACGGAGCTCCTTTTGATATAATCTTCACGAAAGTGGATGAGCTAGCATTAAAGAAGTTTCCGTCGCCTAATTTCCATCCTGCCAAGCACGACATCGAACAACGGTTGGAAGCGTACGAACGTGTTAAGGAAGGGAACAGCAGAATGATCTCACACTTCCAGACTGTAGTCCAGGAAGCAGGGTTGACTGATTTGGCGAGTTTGCCTCGACTCCTATTCAACAACGGCATGGGAAATAAGTACATGAGGAGACGGCAAGGGTACAAGGCGATTCGATTCTCAATTTTGGAGAGTTGTGGGTTGATTAAGAGACCAGGCCGCCCGATGGAAGTGGAAGAGCCCATTTCCAACGAAGCAAACAGGGGAAGACGAAAGAGGGTGACCAGAACACCGAGGGTAAAAGAGAAAATGCCGTGAAGATGGGCAAATATGTACATAGAACCGAGCTTAATGTGTATTTAGTAATGTAATGTTAAAGTACAAGGACTTGCAGCATGCAAAAACTAGAAACGGCCGCGTCCTCCACGACCACCTCCAAAACCTCCACGGGAACCACCTCTAGCTCCGAAACCTCCACGAGAGCCTCCACGGCCACCGAATCCTCCGCGAGATCCGCCTCTGGCACCGAAGCCACCTCTTCCACCTCTTGCCCCACCTCTGCCGCCAAAACCGCCTCTGGCGCCTCCACGGGAAGCTCCGCCAGCCTTTCTCTTTGGCTTGGATCCAAATTCCTTGGGCTTGGGCAAAAATCTCTCCAAGGGGAGCAATTTGTCTGGAGAAATGTAGAACTTGTCACCGTCCTTGAAAGAGGTGGCTTGCACACCCTCGGACGGCTTGATGGTGAAGAAAACCTCATTCAAAGGACCCAAAATCTCGTCGACCTTGCCGACCTGCTTCTTGTTCTCCAAGTAGATTGGCGCATTGAAGTATGGGATCTTGACGTTAATGGAACGACACACAATGTCGCCCTCACACGAGTGCAAGAAGCTTCCCATTTCCAAAACGGACTCTGGGGGACCTTGTGGCACCTGTGCGAATCCGCCACGGCCACCACGGCCGCCTCTGAAGCCGCCTCTACCTCTGTTCATTTTGTATAGTGGTTTTCTGAGTTAAAAGTGTTGAAATTTTTTGACTGCGATGAGGATGGCTCTTGGTGCACGGATGTTGGGACACCACCGACTGCCTCATATTGACAGTGAAATCTTTTTGGCGGGCATTCCAGGGTTTAAATGGGCAGGATGGGGAATTAGAGATAGAAAACATTGCTGTTTTGATTCACCAGGTTTCTTTGGGTATTTCATAGACAAAGTTGTGTATGTTAGTCATAGAAGTAAAGGATACCACGCTATTTGTTAAAAATGAGAATTGTGGGTGAAACGTCCGCGAGCTGTCCATTACACAAGCAGGATAGTGAAAGATGCTGGAACATCTTGGGATTTATACGTATAATGCCTTCCACATCATCGAGCTTTAAGCCGCCAAGTACTAGCTAGTATATGGTGTACGGGTGTAGCCACAGCACAGCATGCCACTACCAGACAATCCTAAATAACTAGTTGTCTATAGGCTTTTTTACGTTAATTGAAAAAAAAAACCACTACTGTCACCCCGCAAAACCACCTGGCAAATTGTAAAAAAATGTTCTTGAAAGGCTCAAGAAACTCATTAGTATTTCTGCTAGAGATTATCTATTGCTTTCCTGGTTCCCGTGTCTCCACGTGACGTTTCATTGAACAATTGCTCCTACATACCTTTCCAGCTACCAACTGCCCCAGCCTCCAACGATAGACTGTCCCGACTCCCAAAATCTCTCAATGTCGCCCAATCTAGCCAATACTAGTGAAATCTCCAAATTCCTTAAACCTCCCATATCTCCTCGCTCACCCTATCAACTACCGATTCCGTGGTGCACGGGTGTGTTGCTCCACCTCCACCTAGATCACATTCAATTATCCCTCACTCCTATCTCCATTCACAATGAGCACTTCTCTGTGTAAGTACCCCATTGAATCGTGAACCCATCCCAGCCCAAAACTAACCGCTTCAGCCGCCCCAACCTTCAAAGTTGGCCTCACGCAGGACGAAAAGACGCTCTACTCCCAGCTCTTCAAGCAGTTGGATCAGGAAGCCAGCGGCATTGTCACTGGCGAAAAGGCTCGCGCCACTTTCGAGAAATCTGGGTTACCTCCCAATGTTCTTGGCGAAATCTGGCAGCTTGCCGACCACAACAACTTAGGTTTCCTCTCGCAGTTCGGTTTTTGCTATGCTATGAGACTTATTGGCTACACTCAAGCAGGACACTATCCGACGGCTGGTTTGGCGGACCAACCGGGCCCATTGCCGAAATTTGCTGGGCTGGCTTTGCCCTCGCTCTCTGCTCAAAGAACGAGCACGCCAATCTTGCAAACTCAGCCCAGTGCGTTGATTCCCCAGAACACTGCCACGCTACAGTCCGTGCCCCAGGAAAACATCTCGCCAGTGTCTTCTGCCGACTACCAGAGATTTGGCCTGATGTTTGTGAAGACTACCGGCTCTGAATCGGCGCTTTTGGACGGTTCCATCGCCAAGGATATCTTTCTTAAGGCTCGTTTGCCTACTGCTACTCTAGGCCAGATCTGGAGCTTGGTGGACTTGAACAACAGTGGCTCGTTGGCATTGCCTGCTTTTGTAATGGCTATGCACTTGATCCACGGCTTGTTGAGCGGCTCTGTCAAGCAATTGCCTCCATTTTTGCCCGAGCATGTTTGGCAGTCTGTCAACCAAAGTTCGGTGGCTCTGGGAGCTCCCCGCCAAACATCCTACTCATCCATAGCCTCGCTGCAGTCTACTGTAAGACACACTCCTGCTCAACAGCGGCCGCTGGTGGCTCCTGTTCCAGAGCAGCCTCGTCTGGTGTCTTCGCAGAATGTCAACGCAGAATGGACTGTTCTGGCAACGCAAAAGAAGCAGATGGACGCGATTTTCGATAGCTTGGATAAGGATAAAACGGGAAGATTGAACCCTGACCAGGTGGCTAGCTACCTCATGACTTCTCATTTGGAGCAGAACGACCTCGCTACTATTTGGGACTTGTCCGATATTCAGAACACAGGTATTTTCAACAAGTTGGAGTTTGCAATTGCCTTATTCTTGATGAATCGCAAACTCGGTGGCCTTTCCTTGCCAAACATTGTTCCTGACACTTTGATTGCCTCTCTCCAGGCCGATCATTCATCAACTGTCCCTCCTTCTCAGCAGAGTACCAATCTGTTCGATCTGCCACAACGTGGTGCAACAGTAACATCACCACCAGGTGTTTCCAGGGCACTGAAGGCTGCTGTCAAGTCTTCAATGGATGAGCTTGCAGACATATTTGCCTCTCCTTCGCCCGACGTCACTCCTGCTGTACCTACCCAAACCACCCAAACTTTGAGCAAGGCTTCCACCCAGAGCGACTTAACATATTCCCCAGGCTTGCCTAAAGTTAGAACTCAATTGACCTCATCGTTCAAACCCACCTCGACATTTGGTCAGTCTTTGCTTGCTCAGCAGAAGCCGGGTGATTCCCCAAGTTTGATTGGCGATGAAATTTCATCGCTGGGTCGCACCCCTACATCAGAAACTGCTCCAGCTACCGCAGCTGCGCCTAGTGTTGCTCCGCAGAGAGTCCCAACTCAAGAAGCTCCCGAGCAACCACAGCAAAAGGCTGTGGATTACGAGGCGTTGAGATCAGTGCCTCCTCCGCCTCCCAAAGCAAGACCAAGTGGGCAATTTCAGCCCGTTCAACCTTCTCAGTCACTGCAAGTGCCTAGCATTGGCTCTGCTAGCCCTTCTGTTACCAATAGAGACATTGCCGGCCAATATGCTAATCCTGATTTGCTTGCTGACCCTGAGATTTCTGGCCAATTGTCAGAAGCCACTTCCAACATTGCCAATATCTCTAACCAGGTGAAGTCGTTGACGACTCAGACTTCAAACTTACACGAAAAGAAGTTAAGGGCTGAGCAGGAATTGACTCGCATCTTGGCTGTCAAGGAAGACATTGAGAACAAACTTAAGAACTTGAGGGCCTCATATGCTAACGAAGTCAAACAAGTTGAGCAAGTGGAAGCCACGTTGACAACGGCTAAGGAGGAGACTGAGGCATTACGTTCCGAAGCTTCCATCACTGAGGCAAAGTTGAATAATGTCTCCGGAGAGCTAAATGAGAAGCAGGTCGCTGTTGAAGAGCTTCAAAAGACCAATTCAGCTTTGAGAGAGAAGTTGGGTACCTTGAATGCTGAAATTGCAGAAGTTCAAAAACAGGTTGAATCCAAGACAGTTGAGAATACTCAATTGGAAAAGGATGTCAACGTAAGAAAATCTCAGCTTCAGGTCGCCTTTGTCAAGGTCGATGATCTCAAGAGTCAGATTTCCGATCTTGAAACTTCGAACCAGAAGTATAAACTGAACATTCAACAATACGAGCAAGATGTTCAAAAGGCTGAGGAAGACAGGCTTGCTGCAGAAAAACGGGCCAAGGAATTGGAGCTTCACAATGAGGCCCTTAAAAAGACTGTGTCTTCTCAGAAGCCCATTTCCAAGTCTTCTGGAGTAGGTACCGCGGTCTCTACTGCAGTAGGTGCTGCAGTTGGAGGTGCTGCTGCTTTGGCTGGCTCACATTTGCTCGGTTCGTCCGAATCTGAGGAAGGGTCGAGGGAAACCAAACCTCAGGTAGCCGAGTCAACTCAAGAGAATGTTGATGCGGCTGTTCAAGAACCACCAACTAATGAACAAGTGGAAATTCCGGGCGCTATTCTGTTTGGCAATAAAGCTGAGATGCCTCAAGACTCTACATTTGAATTTGGAAAGCAAAATGAGCCAAATGTGGCTGCATTGGTCGATCGAGTTCAGGACAAGGCTACCGAAGATATTACCGGTATGGACGATTTCAACGAGACTGAACACAAAGCTCCTCAACTTGATACAACCGACTTCAAAGCTGAAAACCTTGACAATTTGAAAGACAGATATGCAGACATTGATACCGCTGATGAGAGAACAAACCAAACTGGTTCTGTGGTGACGGATTCCTACAGGCAAATTGGGAGCATCGAGACACCAATCACATCGCCTGACAATTCAGAGTACAGATTTCAAGCTGGTACTGCTGGCGTTGTCGGTGGATTGGTTGGCATGCCAGGGGTTTTGGTTGGTGTTCAGCGAACCGACTCTATGACTTCTAGTGTTCAGAATAACGCATCGTTGTCTGTTCGTGATGACAACATTGATACTGCCAGTGAACGGGAAACCCTCGAGGATATGCCAGCTACCTCAACTGCGGACTCGCTGACGGAAATGAGGGAAGGCGAGGGACGTCTTGAGGACTCTGAAGGTGAGAGAATTTCTTCAGGAGTGGAACTGTTCGAAATTGTCAATGCTGACGAAGCCAGAGGCTTGGAAAATTCTAACAGAGCGGAAAGGGCAACTCATCCATTGGCCCAGGGTGTCAACCAAGACAACAGCCCAAACAATGAGGACGAATTCCCTCCAATCAAGGAATTAAGTTATGATGAGAGCTCTTCTTCAGACGATGACGATGACGCTCACGGCGAGAAATTTGATGATGCTGTTGACCACATTTCACCTCGTCCTGCGGCTGGACCATCCGCTTCTGCTGATGAATTCGGAGACGACTTCAACGATCTCGAGCCAGCTACGCAAGAGAAGGATATCCAGCAAGGGGACTTGTTCGGTGACGAATTCGACAGCTTGAAGCTCGCAGCTGCAGATGATGCCGAAGACTTCCCTGCCGAACCAGAAGTCACCATCGACGACCATTTCACTGGTGCTGATGACAATGAATTTGTACCTCAGTTTGCCGCACCAGACTTCGCTTCTGGTGGTGGTGTCCCAGATGCTAACGACGAATGGGAGCAGCTCTTCGCCGGATTTGGCAATGCCAATAACGCCTCGCAACCTCCGGTTGATAGTACTAAGAGTGTGGCCATTGAAGAGCTAGTTGGCATGGGATTCTCTGAGCCTGTTGTGGTGGACGCTTTGGAGAGAGAGAACTGGAACGTCGAAGCTGCCACAAACTACTTGCTAGACAATGCTTAAGTATCGTGAAATGTACAAGATATTGTTTTCACGGTATCCCAATATATTATTCGGGCTATTTTAAGTTGTGAGGTTGTCGAGGGCTTCGGCGACCTCGCCAAGGCTCACCTCTGGCTTATTCAAATCTTCCAAATTTGCAACGGGCCGCTCAGCCTGAGGCGTCACTCTCACTGCATGTCTAGACACCGGAGAGTCCCAGTCAATGATGGCAGAATGGACAGTTCTTCTGTTATCCCAGACGACTACAGTGTCAGGCTCCCAGGTTGCTCTCAACTGCAAGTCATGAGCAGACTCGATGTGATTGTACAAGAAGTTCAATAAGTAGTCGGACTCTTCCTGCTTCAACTCCACGATTCTCCTGGTGAATGGCTTGTTTACGTAGATTGCCTTTTTGCCGGTTGCTGGATGGACTCTCACTAAAGGATGGATATGTTCCACTGGCTCTCGTCTTTGGATACCACCATATCCAGACGAGTTGCTGGCCTGGCTGAAGGAAGAGTGCAAAGCATGCAATCCTTCCAATCTCTTCTGGAATTCTGGCGACAATCTGTCGTAGGCCTCCACGGTGTCAGCGAAAATAGTGTCACCACCGGCATCGGGCCCCTCCAAAACTGCAAAGAATGTGGTTCCGGGAGGCTGAAGCTCATAGGATACATCGGAGTGCCAGCCTACGTTGTTGTTCTTGTGAGCAAATGTCCTCTCAAACTCATCCGGGTCAGATCTGCGGTAGGTGATATGAAGTTCTGGGTACTCTCTGGGTGCACCGGACGTGGGGTGGATGTGCAACCTTCCGAAGTGTCTGGTGTAGTCAGTGATGTACTTTGGGCCCTTGTGTGCCCAGTTCTGGTTTCTAAACACCGCTACACCTCTCTGGGCAACGAAGAGCGCAAGCTCGTCCTTACCTTCTGGGGTCAACTCCGACAACTGAATGCCTGACACCTGGGTTCCAAACTTTGGCGTGATCTTCTTGACCTGGAATTCCTTATCTTTTGGGAAAAGATTAGGTAAGCTTTTGTCTGCTCTTGCGCCTGGCTCCTCGTGCTTGATGAACTTCAATGGCGTATACTTCTGGGTGGGGTCCCAAGAGGGGAGATACTCTGGGTGCTTCAGAGCAGCGGCCGACGCCTTGTTGATGACGAAGACTCCGTCCTGGTCCACCGAGTCGGTTTCCTCGTGGAAGTGGATGTCGTAGTCTGAGTACTTAACTTTGTTGAACTTTTCGGTGTCGATAGCCATTGGTGCGGTGAGAGTGAAATGTGGGGTGAGAGCAATAAATACCTGATAAGATAATGCCACAGTAAAGTGTGGATCAAATTGCAAAAGTTCAAAATAGCCTGATGTTATGAGCTGACCAATGATTGTTCTTGGCTGAGGGAAGGTGCTGAGAAATCAAGATGCATTAAGGTTATGTATTGGGTGGAGATTTCATCACAAAGTATTTCTTACGACCGACTTTCAAATTTGGTAGTATCTTCAATTTCTAATTCTTCTCATTACTAAATGGATCGATAGTTCCTAAATTTCTAGTTCTTCATTGCTAATTGGATCGGTAGTTTTCTGAGTTTTTAGTTCCTTTCGTCGGATCAGATCCTTTATTTCTAGTTTCTTTAATTGAATCAGTAGTTCCTTTATTTTTAGTTCCTTAAGTGCATGTTCGTCCTCAAGCATATCCCACATTTCTATACATTTTTCGTCGTTCCTCATTAGAGTCCTTTTACTTTCCCAATCTCGAAAGCGCCTCTTCCACATCGCCAACGTCAACCTCCGGCTTGTTCAAGTCCTTCAAATCCTCCACAGGTCTCTCGGCCTGAGGAGTGATTCTAAAGGCATGTCTGGAGACCGGCTCCTCCCAGTCGATAATGGCCGAGTGAACAACTCTTCTGTTATCCCACACCACCACCGTCTTGGGCTCCCAACTGGCTCTCAATTGCAAGTCATGTGCAGACTCGATGTGGTTGTACAAGAAGTTCATCAAGTAGTCGGACTCTTCCTGCTTCAACTCGACAATTCTTCTGGAAAATGGCCTGTTCAAGTAGATGATCTTCTCCTTGGTCACCGGGTGGGTTCTGATCAAAGGATGGATATGCGAAACGGGCTTTCTTCTCTCAATTCCGCCCTGGGATCTCGAGTTGGAGGCCTGGTCACCAGAGGTATGCAACACATGCAATCCGGCCAATCTCTTCTGGAACTCTGGCGACAATCTCTTGTAGGCCTCGACGGTGTCGGCAAAAATGGTGTCTCCGCCTGCGTCTGGACCCTCCAACACCGTGAAGAAGGTGATTCCTGGAGGCTGGAGCTCGTAGGTGATATCAGAGTGCCAGGCCACAGCGTGAGTTCTCTCAGAAAACACTCTGTCGAACTCGGAAGGATCAGCTCTTCTGTATGTGATGTGCAACTCTGGGTGGTTCAATGGGGCTCCCGAGGTTGGGTGGATGTGCAATCTGCCGAAGTGCTCACCGTATTTGGTTACGAAACCGGGGCCGTGGCTGGCAAAGTCCTGGTCTCTGAAAATCACCACGCCCCTCTGTGCCACCAACAATGCCAACTCGTCCTTTCCCTTGTCGTCCAACTGCGAGATCTGGACGCCTGTGACCTCCGTTCCCAACTTTGGGGTGACTCTCTTGAGCTTGAAGTCGCCGTCCTTGGGGAAAAGAGTTGGGAACGATGGGTCGGCTCTCGATCCTGGGTCATTGTGTACGAAGAACTTCAAAGGAGGGTACTTCTGGCTGGGATCCCAGGTGGGCAAAAAGTCTGGGTAGGCAGCCTGATCTCTGTTGAATTTGTTGACGGTGAGGACTCCGTCAGCAGTGATTTCATCGGTTTCCTTGTTGAAGTGGGTATCGTAGTCACCAGATTGTTTGGTAATTGGCATTTTTGGTTGATTTGTTTGGCGATTGTGAATGAACAGGTCGGAAAGCGGATGGCTGTTATTTATACCGCGGGCAGTTAGCAAAAAATTTCCATGCCACAGTCGCGATTAGGCTGCTAAATCGTCACTATCGGAGTACTTTTTCCTGCATGAAACAGATGGTTCTGCAGAGCGCGGAGCCACAATTCGTCGATTCGGGTACTTGTCGGTTACGCACCGCACCGTTAGTTGTCTGCATCAGTTAAGGTTTGCCTCATGTCACGTGAAGTTGTACAGTTATGCGGAGACATTTGGCCTAGCGGAAATGCAGTCGCAGCTATCCGATAGGGGTAAGCTGTCTGATAAGAACTGAGGGGTTTCCGATCCGGAGTCTGGGACGGCAATGGGGAAGCAGAGAGGTGAAATTGAATGTGCTTGCATAGAAAAACTTCCGTTATATTTTTCAGGTAATTGTTGAGCATGCACACTCTTGATTAAAGTGATAAACAGACTGTTCAACAGTATTCTACCATTGTAAGTGTGGCTAGTTCTTAAGTGCTGAAATTAGGTGAAATATCTCCACTACAAGCTCCCATCAACATAGAGTTCGAATATTACCCGGATATTATCCCCTGATTCTAATCGCCCAGATAACAGATATACCAGTACTGTATCTATGACCAAGCCCAGGAAAGTCGATGACTAATATGTTCCTTATCTAAAATACACAAGAGTAGATACCAAGGGTTTTATGCCAGTCCTCTTAAAGACAAGCAAAGAGAACTTGTGAGTTCATCGAAGAGGCTTTCCCTAACTGAGAGCTAGTATGCGGTCCCAATCTTCTCTCACCGAGCTGTAGGTTCTGCATGTGGAACTTGAAACCTTAACAGTAATAATAGTCGGGATTCGTAGAGTTATGCCGAATATCTAGTATGCTATGTGCGTAGCGAGCCGAGCCTAAAAGTTGGCAAACGCCGTCGGTGGGGCGGTCTCGGGTCACTCATGGAAGGAGCCGGGATCGACGAAGGGTTTAGCAGTCACAAATCTCGGCTGGATCGGTACGGTAATGGCCCTGACGGGGAGTGGCGACTTCGTGAGGCAAAGTAGATCCGATAGAATGAATAAAGAAAAAATAAAAGTAAAATGCCAGTGATATACAATCTGTCACAAAACTTTTGGATGACGACTCTCATGAAGAAGTGTTGATGAAGGGGCTTCCTGTTGTGTGCACCCTGGCAATATAACAGAGGAGATAAAGGCAGAGAACGCTAATCAAACAATTGCATCGTTTCCTAATATTACTCGATGAAATACACAGCTTGAGAGAAAACGCTATATGTTATTAAGCAATCAGAGTAAAATTAGATGAATCTGTCGATTCAAGACTATCTTTGATAACCCCCAACTATAGATAACAAGATAAGCACCATAATAGAATTGACAGGAGAAAATCGCGCACATTCTTTTTCAGGAAAATAAGTAGGAATTCTCAGAAATTGGAGATGTTGTGAAAAAGAATCTTCTATAGACTCATAATAAAAATGACAAAGGCATAGTAATCTTTACGGAGTTGAGATTTGGAGAAACCAACCGAACGTCTGTACACGAACTTGTAATTATGGCCGTTAGGTACCGGTGAGATTAGAAATAAGCTGTCCTTCTGTTGTCTCTCTTCGCGGAATTTTCGGATTCACGCTTGCACTCACTCTCATTTATTCTCATTCATTCACTTTGTCTTCATCTTATAAGCAATCTCATTTTCTCATTCTCAAACTCTTTATCTTATAAGCAATTTCATTTCCACTTGCTCTTTAACTAATAAGCAGTCTTACTTTCACTTTCTCGCATTCTCCTTCCACTCTCACACTACCTACAATCACTCTATCGTAATATCTTCGTATACCCGACCCGCTAGACCTGCTAGATTGACCTATAAATACCCTAAACCTTCACCTGGCACAATGCTCTGTCCAGATCAAACGATGTGACAATAAATTGCGCCGGGGCCTTTGCCTTTCTGGCTGCCCTCTTTTTGGTTGGCTTGGTTACCTTCTTCACCCTCGGTGATGGCAACTCGATCGGTTTAATATCTCCGTGGTCATCCGCAGCCTCGGCCTGTGGAGACAATAATGGCGAAGGGTAGGCACTGGCGCCTGTGCTCTTGGCTGGCGTCTTTTCCGTCTTAACAGATACTGGTTCGGAAGTGTCGGCCACAACGGAACCCACAACTTCTGTCTCTGGATGCTCGTTTGCAACCTCTCCAGGCCAGCAGCAATCCAAAAAGTTCCGGATGCATGCCTGGCATTTGCCGCCCACCTTTTCCTCGTCACACTTTTTCTTTCTTCTTCTGCAAGTAAGACAGCCCGACTTTGTTCTCTTTTTGGCGCACACTTCCGGTTTGGTGGCCTTGGTGACGCGCACCTTCTCAGTAGCTAAATCTAGCACCTGCTGGTATGTCTTGTAGTTCAAAGCCTTGGTAGACATGATTTGAAGAGCAGGGAGTAGTTGAAGAAGGAAAATTTTTACATATTGTGTTGTAGTTGTAAGTGAAATGGTCTTATGATTCATCATTCCCGTAACGGCAGGCGAGAGAGCTAGCCGCCCCGCTATGGGAAGGCGAGGGCGAAAACAGCACGAAAACAGCAAACTGTCTCGCGCGATGATGCTGTTCTGGGCAGGGATGCTGGAAAACGGCAACAGACCACGACCCGCAAGGATCTAACCGCGGCAAATTACCCTTTTGGGCATTGCTGTGGGGCATTGGGTGCAAAATTGGGAATGAGAGAAGGTTAGAGAGAAGGCTAGTAAGAAGGTTAGAGAGAAGGAAGACGACCGTTCATTAGCTTGAATTTAATTAATTAGGCAAATTCACTACGGTTAATGAGGGCCGGGATTCTCCACATACATTCGAATTTGTGATTTACGTCTACATTTGATCAATGGAATTCTCGTGGTCGTGAAAGCTCGGGGTTGTACACAAAGTGGGAATGATGCTCAGGTCGCCTCACCAACTTCAGGAAATGGCTTCGCATATTCCTCGAGTAATGATCACTGCATTTGTAAACAGTTTCAACCCTTTTTTTGTTCAATAAATTGGTCAAACTGGCGGATGGTATACTTTTGGTTTTCCTTATCCTCTCAAAGCAAGACTAAGTTCATCAAGACTTCACCTCAGGAGAAATTGAATTGCCGCTCGAAGGAATGTGATTTGCGTTTGTGTTGGTTTTCCACCGTTTTTCTCGGATCATTCCTTAAAGCGATCGATTTTCATCCTGGAGCCGCTTGCAAGACCAGAATCAACTGAACAAGAGTAAACTGATGCTCATCTTCAAAATGCTCTCGGGAGTATGCCTGTTTTCAAATCTGTGAAATTTTCAATTCCCTAGAAGATTAAATTTCTGATGGGCTCCGAAAACCCATAGGTTTGATCGAATTTGTAGCTAGTTTCAGAAGCTGAATGCCCGGTCGGCCATTCTATTAAATTTCTCAGAGTCGAAGTTCTTGTAATTTCCACTTATTCAGACAGATAAGTTGGTCATACAGTTTCCTAGGTCTGCCGGTTTTCTGGCATCCTTCTATTTTTGTGTCCTATCCGACATCTATTCTCGATGGGCAATGTGGCCTGCCTTCTGTCGCCTTTCACGGCTCCAATTTGTTTGGTCATTCTCTCTACAGCTTCAATTATAAGCTAGGTTCTGGTTTGAAGACAGTGCTGGCACTTCGCCGTATTTTGCTGTCAAATGAAAAATGGCCCTCACACCTCTTCGAACATTATTATCATAGTCATTATGTCGTATACCCAGTTGGAAAGCTTACGTATTGAATTTTGAATGAAACCAATTTCAAAGTGTTTAACAAGGCTCATTTTTAAAAATGGACGTTTTGTTTTCAGGTTTCAAGAGTTGACAGCGACAGTCCAAGTAGTTCCCTACAGCCATGGTGTGTGGGCTGTTTGTATAGTCAGATGACTGAAAGTTGAACGGTTGTTCCAACTAATCGGGACTCCTTACAGCAAAGAAGTTGATTAGACCGATTGAATGTGCGGCCGTACAGTAACGAGATCGGGCGAGATTGAAAAAGAGAAGAAACAAGAGCATTTAAGTGTAAAATCAATTATTGGCCTTTAATCCGTCTCACCTCTTTTTATCGATTTTTAATACGATGTTACTTGTCCGAACAACCGAACGAACAGTGAAAAACCCTCAAGACTAGTGACACACGGTCACCAAAAAATTCAGGTGGGCCGGCAAGTGCCACAGAAACTCTTTCGGTAAGATTTGGAGACGCCGTTATCCGCTAGGGACGTGCATCACTTACAGGTGAAGAAAGCTTCCTCTCCTGGTTCTTGAAGATGATCTTCAACAAAAGAGGATTTTCCTAGCAATAACAAGAGATCAAGTAGCGCATGGAACCCAAAAGTATGAAGTCCCGGGTATTAACGCCGAATCTTCAATTGAGTTTTATAAACCTGGAGTACATTGAGGCTATATACTAGAATCTAGTAATCTGTGTCGTCAATCCCTTAAGAATTGGATTTAAAGAGCTACTGTCTTTTCTTTTTGAAATGGCAAGTAACCGAATGCTTAATTAAACGTCGATTCTACAAGAAATTCAATCTCAAGTTACGGCTTCAGCCTGTGATAACGCTTCTTTCTCAACTTTTCGCAATAATGGAGGGCTCTTCAGAGGATAGTCATAAGAAGAATCGTAGAATGTAACTTTCCGTATAACTTTAATGCCGTTTTACCGATTCTTGAGCAACAAACTACAGAATATGTCGTACGAGTCAAGTCATCGACTATGGTCCTTAAGATCTATATTTCTGATCGAACTCCTGATGTTGCTTTCACTGCTGAACATTTTAGATTCTCCATCCGGTTCTACCTTCGCCTCTTTCTAGTCGCTTCTACTCCTTCTCCCATCTCATATCTCATGCATTTCTATGTACAATGTGAACCCTAGATACGGTGTCTGTTGGTCTTGTTCACGTGCAATGGCGACCAAATACCTCTCACTGACTCGTTGTTGGACATCACCTTCTGGTTGAATTTGAAAGGAGCAGCTCCACTCTTCTGAATGTGTTCCCACACCGTCTTGGTCACCTGGTCCACGGAGTGGTTTCTCACGTCCACGGCATTCAGTGCGCCGTTGTTGTAGTGGAAAACAAGCTGTGGATGGCCGTTTCTCTTGATCACCTCGAACATGGTATCATTGTTCTCGGTGGCTATTTTGTGAAGATTCTTCTTGTGGTGGGTCAAAAAGTCCCTTACTCCCTGCGAGGAGCCTCCCCAGTTGCAGTACTGTACCGTGACCTTGTAGCATGGCTTTACAAATGAGCCCACACCGTTGCGCGCTATGGACACCTTAGGGATGGCTTTGACGGGCATTTCTTGGTGGTTAGTTTCGTAGAGGTGATTTTTTCTTGATAATTTTGGCACTGTGTGCACTACTGGAAGTGAGTGCGACTCAAAGGCATACCAGGATTACTTTCTCATGACAAAAAGACACAACATTTAAAAGAAGAAAAAAATTAAGATCCTACAAATACAGTATCATTTGTGTGTTTCGCTAATTTTAACACTGGTACATTTTCATCTTTAGCCATGTTGACCTTTTTTTTAAAAATTTGATCTCCTACTGTGGTTGCCCAAGGGCCTTTCTTCACTTGCCTCACCTTCCCTCCTATTTCTTTTCCTTGGTTGACCACACTTTCTCTTCAAAACTACCTTTACTTCTCCATGACCAAACGTTCTATTACAATACATAATAAAGAATTGAATTATCCAACAACTTACTCCTTAAGAGCCTCCTCATTAAGCACCCCCTCAGTGTACACTTCAACATCCTCTCCATGTGGAACCTTGATAAACTTGTTTCTCCAGAACCCATCGGATCCCAACACCTCTCTAGAAATCAAAGTGTAGTGGCCCAACTTAGGCAACACATGAGTCCATACAACCCAGTAAGCTGCTCCAACACCAAACACTCCCCATGTAACAACACAGTGAATCCAGTAAGGCAAGTCATTGTAGACATTCTGGCCGTCGGAAGGTGGAATATATGGAGCGACAATTAAGTACAAGGAAGAAAGAGTGAAAAAGGCAATCACAGGCCACCACACCTTGATTGGTGGAGACCAATGGTGGTAACCCTTGTAGGATCTCCACTTGAGATACAACAATCCGAGCCCGACAAAGGTGTTGACCACACTCAATGGGTACGAGATCAAGTTCAACACAAAGTTGTAAGCGTCTCCCGGAGGAGGAGCAATGATGGTGATCACACACACCACCCAGTGCTGGAACAAACCAACAAATGGGGTGTTGAAAGGTTTCTGGGTAGCAAAAAATCTTGAAAAAGGCAAAGAACCTTCACGACCCAACTGCTGGATGATTCTGCCCTGGGAGAAAATCACCGACAACACGTTACCCAAGGTGGACAAGGCAACAATCACAGAGGCAGCCTTCTCAGCCAGGTCACCGAAGGCATATCTGAAGAAAGAGGCAACCACGATTCTTCCTGAAGTACGGATCTCTTCGGCAGGTATAACAGCATAGTAGGCGATGTTAACCAAGATATAGAGAATGGTGATGATGATCAACGCAAGTGGAGCAGCAGTCTTCAACACCTTGACTGGGTTTTTGATCTCACCCAAGGCGTAGTTCGCGTTCGAGTATCCGACGTAAGACCAGATGACGTTGTACAAGGCGTTGACGACACCGTAACCACTAGGTGTCTCACCCTTGAAGGCATCGTGGAAGTTGTGGGTGGGCTCAAAGTTTTTGCTCTTGATGCCGTTACCAAGAGCAACCCATCCGGTGATGGAAATGAACAACACAATGATAACCTTGAACGTTCCCAATGCGTTGGCCAAATACAAGCCAGACTTGACATGGAGACCATTGAGCAAGAAGGCAAAGGTGATGACGCCAATACCAATGGCTCTGGAGTTCCACTGGGTGATTTCCTTGCCAGCAGCATTCAACAAAAACTCACCGGTGACAATGGAGTTACCGGCAGCCCAACCCAAGAAGAAAACGTACGAGCCGTACATGGCCGTGACAAAGAACTTGGGCTTGGTGTAAATGTACTCCAAGTAGTTCTTTTCGCCTCCGTTTCTTGGAATGGCAGACCCCAACTCCATATAGGTGAGAAGACCACTGAAGGCAATGATGGAACCAACAACCCACATGATTAACGAGGTTCCCACAGAACCCGAAAGATTCAAAATGGTACTGGCGGTGGAAAACACACCAGCTCCGATAATTCTGTTGGCGATCAAAAAAATCGCCGACACGACACCAATTGACTTCTTGTTCTTGTCGATGTTGACAACGGCAACATTGGACTCATTGTCGGAGACAACAGGATCCTGGAGCTCCTTAGAATCGGAGCTGATAGACTTTTCTTCCGATAGAGACATGGATGATGGACGAGTGAACGAGGGCGAACGCCCAGTATTTAAATTGTGAAGCGTGGTCGCAGTGGTTGCAAAACGCCGTGCTACGATCGCCATGGCAGTGGCCCTCGACATTGCCCTCGGCACTTCGCATCGCCCTCGGCACATCTCATTGCCACCGTACTTTAGGTCACGTGTGTACTGCAGGTCTTGCCCTCGAGAACATTTCGATCCAATGTGCATTGCGGCGCAAGGGGTTATGATATTGTTGTGCTTGCGACAGATTTTCTTGATCGTATCCACAATTTTTTTGCCATAGCCTACTCGAGAAGTCAAATGATATTTTTCTGTCACACAAGATCAATTTAGTGGTAGTCTCTGCCGACGTGCTTAAAATACTGAACCTCGATAAAAACAAATTCGAATTGTTACCATTTTATTAACTACGGCACTTTGGCACAATTGATGTTTAATAATTTCACGTGACTAGACCGTTGGTGCCTGCTTCTGACACAATAAAATCTGCAACGGCAATTTTCTGTGGCTCATCGTCCGCCATTGACTTCCTATTATATTCGGCGAGACCCCGCATCATGCATTGTATCCGTCTCAATATGCGGTAGGGCGTGCAGCATAAGGGCCGCCTCTTAATTTTTCATCTCTGCTCAGATGAGCTTGTTGAAGGCCTCTTCTGCCTTCTTCAAATTCTCCTCTGTACCCACCAAGTAGATGTATTGGTTGTTTTTTTCGCTCAGACGAGGCACCGTAATAAACGCACCCGTGCTCTTTCTAATCTGATTGACCTTACGTCCCTGAGGGCCAATAATCTTTGGAAAGTGATTAGATGGGGTACTGGAGTAGAACCATGCAGCACGATTGGCGAGCTTTGCGCGCTCCAATTGGTCGGCAATTTGCTCGGCAGCCTTGGCTGTGGCTTCTTTTTCTCCAATTAATCTCCATGGAATCACGACGTCGTTATCAGCCTCCTCTAAACGGTCTCCGATTGTAAACTTGGTACCGGACTCTCCTGTAGCTTCTTCTGGAGGGGTAGGAATTGTGGCGTTGGACAAATTAGATGCTTTTCTCGTGAAGTTGCCGTGTGCCACCTCAACATCGAGTTCGCTTCTCAACTTCTTGAAGAAGGCGCCTCTGTCGGAAACTAAAGAGTGATAAGCCGCTGGAATGTCAATGGACTCGTTCCAGTTGTCCTTCGTAGTTTCTTCCAACTTGGCCTTCAACTTGTCAATATTTTCTGGCAACCCAATCAACTTAATCACTGTGGCTGGGTCATTAGGTCTTGGAATATTAATCTGGACATTAAACTCCTCCTGCAAGGCGTGACGGATAGACCCACCTGGACCAACGATAAGCTTGTGTTTTTCCTTGGCCAAGTCGAACTCCTCGCTGACAGAAGCCTCCTTCTCTGCAACAATTTCTTTAATTTGAGAAACAATGCTATCGACGATCTTCTTGTCTCCCTGACAAACAATCTCGTCAGAGTTGGAGCCTTCATTAGGAATGGTCAAAACTCTGGCATACTGTTGTCTGGACAATAACTCTCCGCCGGCGTTCTCAATGATCTTTCTCATGACAGAACCGCCGGTTCCGACCAAGTCACGGTGGTACTTGGGTGCAACCTTGATGGTGACGATAGCAAAGTTTTCTGCCTCCTCAACAATTTCGTTAATCTTCTGAGTAGCCTCCTTCAATGCTGACTTCGATCCCGTCAACTCGACCTCGGCGTATCCAAGCTCCTCTTCTTCTTTTCTGTCTCCGCTGAATCTGTAGTCGACACCGGTACCATCAGCAATGTCTCTGATAGTTTCTCCGCTTCTGCCGATAACCCTGGCGATAGCCTTCACAGGGATCTTGAGGGTGGACTTGAATCCGTTCTCCTTCTCAAACTCGTACAACGCCTTCAATTCTTCCTCGGCCTTGGCCACGTTTTTAGAAGGTCCTCTGATGGTAACCTCATCCTTGTTTTTCGGAGCATCAGCAAAGCTGGTGTTGTTCTCGGATGGGAAACGGATCTTGACGTTGTATTTATCCTGCAATCTGTTGATGAAAGAGAAGCTTGCACCCACGATTCTTCTGTGGTATTGATTCTCGATTCTCATTCTGACGACGGTGTCGTCGGCGAATTTCTTTGCCAACTTGCTGATGGCGTCCTTTGCGGCCTCGGCATTTCTCTTAATACCAGCAACAGAAATCTCGGTCTTGAGAGATTTGTCGGTGACCTCCTCGCCGGTGGCCTCGCCGACAACGTCAATCTTGACGCCAAACTGATCTCTGATGGAGTTCAAGTTGGCACCACCCTTACCAATGATTCTCGACAAAACAAAACTTGGAACCTCCAAGGTAGCAGCGTAACCACCGGTGGCCTTGTACTCCTCAGCCTCTGCCAAAATAGTCTTGATGTCTTTGGCAACAGCAGAAACCTCAGACTTAAGACCGTGAATGTAGACCTGGTCGTCAGAAGCACCGGTACCGTTGGAGTGCAACTTGACAATAACCGAGTCAGGTTCCACGGCAGCCAAAACGGACTTCAAAGTGGTGTTGCTTGGACCGGAAATGTGTTTCTGGTCATCGGATGGGACCTCTAACACCACGGTGTCCAATGAGGTCTGCAACTCTCTCAACTTGTCAAGAGCCTTGTTGGCAACCTCCAAGGCGTCGGAGGTGGAGTCGTCGAAATCGTCAAAATCATCGCCGCTTTCCTTTTGAGAAACGTCGAACAAGATGACCTTATCGTCGTAAATGACGTACTGGCTGCCTTCCACAGCATCAAGAATTTCTGGGACCTTGGAAATAAAGAAAGCGTCGATATCGGTAACTACCTCGGCCTGGGATGGAGTGATGTTATTGACGGCAGAAACAATACTTCTTCTAGCACCTTTAGCCTTCTCAGTATCATCGTTCTTCACCACGATCTCAATTGGAAGAGAAGTCTGGGTCTCGTCGACCAAGAACTCCAACGATGGTGGGTTGATCACCACATCGTACTCGGCCTCAATGTTGGAAAAAGTGCCGTTCTTGGTAAACAAGGCAGCAATAGCTCGGACATGATTCAAGTTGCCTTTGTGCGCCTTGCCCATGTCCAAGACCTCCACCTTGTACTGAGAAGTGGTCTTTCTGGCCTTCTCCTGGGCACCGGCGATATTCTTACGCTCACCAATGAACTTGACGTTGGTCTCTCCTTCTTCTGGCAACTTGATCAAGACGTCATCTTCCTCCAAAATGAGATCAATTGGCAAGAACTGGTGCTTGACCTTAGGAATAGGAACGCTCTCGATGACGAGCTTAGACTCCAAGAGGGCAACGATGTCCTTGATCTGGTCCCTGATCTCCAAAGCAGTCTCTCTATCACCAGAAATGATGACAGACTTAGACGAAGAGTAGTACGGTGGGACAGAAATGTCGACTTCGGGGTAAGTGGCAATGACCTTCTCGATAGCCTTGATAACAAATGGCTTGACTAAGTCGTCCACGCCAACCTTAATCAGCAAGTTCTTGGTTTCTTCCTTAACGATAGCAATTATCTGAGCCTTGGCATTCTTAGCGCCCTCGGCATCACCTTCAATGGTCACAGGAACAGTCAGAGCATAGATATCATCGTCGTCCTCCACCTCTGGCGAAGCAGAGCCGTCCAAATTTCCAATGTCAATCTTGACCTCGTTCTCTTGGATAATTGGCTTCAAGTTACGACCCTGGGCACCGATGACTCTCGATCTCACCCTGGCAGGGATGTTGAAGGTCAAAGTAACTGGTTTGGTCAATTTCTTGATAACCAATCTCTTAGCAAGCTTAACTTGGTCGGGCTTACCGGTAATCAAAAAAGTTCTCTTCTTGGTGTACTGCGAAGTAGTACACTCGATGTTGGCCTTGGTCGTGGTCTTGATGGACGTTAAGATCTTGATGAACTCTGGTCTAGCCACATTCAACTGGTCTTCAGCATCCAAGGAAAAGGCCTCCTGGATGGTGGAGCCCTTGAACTTAGAAGTGCCGGTGGCCTTAGCAGCAGGAGCAGCAACAGGCGAGGCAGCGGAGACAGCAGCAGCGGCGTTGGGGCCCCAAGAGGAGACACCCGAAGCGGGCGTAGAAGCTCTGGAGCCTCCGCCCAAAACAGGAAACGCAGACTCGTCCTTCACAGAACGGCTAGCGTTGCTCAGCGAAGGCTCTGGAGATGCAGAAGTACGCACATCGGCATGATCCGATTCTACGTAGGTGCCGTTAACACGAGCAGCGATAATTTCAGCAGGAGAAGCCATTGGTTGGGGACAGGAAACAGACAAAGGGCAATGCTTTCAGTAAGCAGAGGGAAGGGTAAAAGCTAACTTAGCGGTGGTAGGGGCAAGAAACTTCCTTCGTGGACAAGAAGTCTTGTAAGACGGGATTGATAAGAGTGAGTGGAGTGGTGGAAAATTATCGATCCAGCAGGTAGTAGCTCCTGCAGACAGGGATTTGAAGCCACGTCAGGCGTTCGCAACCTATACGCCGATTGTACAGGTCAAGTGGAGATAAAGATAGACCACAAACCTTGGGTTGGTGAATGTTGGGAAGGATGGGATCTGTCATACATTAGCACTTTGTGGACGAGCTGTGATGAATGATGTTTGTGCTGGACCTTTCTGAGACTGGTTCGGGTTGTAGGTTTTGCTTTGGTGATTCCGTTGGCAAATTGTGGTTACAGCTCTTTAGGCTCCTGCGATTGGCTTGCACGTCAATGCAGATAATCATGATACTTCTTAGTTCAGACTTTGTTGATGTTGGAGCTCAAGTTTGTGGGTTCATTTGGGGTTTTTGAAATCATGCTCATATTCATATTCGGGTTTCAAGTCAAGTTCTGCACTTCTCATGGTGCTTGGTTCAAATTGTTAGCATTCTCTTGGAATTCATGGATCTCAATATTCACTGAAGCGACAAGCTAAAGGGCCTCGTACAACACTTCATGCAACCTGTAATCTTCGTTCACCTCGTCAATGTACTGCCAGTTGCCAATAAAATCATCGCCCCTAAACACTCCGGGTAACGTCTTCCCCTGAGCGTATCTTCTCCAAAGCTTCTTTGCTTCCTCGTCTGTACCCAAGTCTCTGTACTCGAACTTGATGCCATTACCTTGTAGAATGGTAGCTAAACGGTTAGTCTTTTGAATGATCTGCATTCCTCCGGCAAGAGACGTGAAGAGGTATATCGGCAAGCTCTGCAAGTGTTTGCGCAACTCTTCAGGCGACACGTCGAAGTCTTCATCTTCAACTGGTGCGGCGTCAGCGATATCTGGTGCTTCTGGTTCCTTGGCTTTGGTTTCGGCTCCTGTTTGGTCAGGAGTTTTGGCGGATGTTGCGATCACCTCCACTGGCTCCTTTGCTTCTGCTTCAACTTTGGATTTCGATGCGGTCTCATCTTCGGAAGGGACCTCATTATCCTCGGTCTTCTTATCACCAGTCTCCTGATTGGCATCATCAGCAAGGACAGTCTTCAGAGCAGATTTGACGTTGAGAGGTGAATCTTCCTCCTCATTTTCATCTGTCGCTTTGGTGAGGTCTTCAGCGGTGACGGACTCGGGCTTGGCCGATGTTGCAGGGGTGACATCAACAGCATCTTCATCGTCGACTTTAGGTTCCTCACTTAGAACCTCCGTCTCTGCCTTCGTCTCGCGAACTTCTTGCACAACTGAATCAGGTACTTTTTCGGCGTCATCATTTGTAATCGCTGATTGTTCATCCTTTGAGACAACTTTCTTGGTATCATTTGAATCGATTTCAGGCTCAGTCAATTTCAAATCATCGGCCTT
Organism: Sungouiella tsuchiyae; assembly: GCA_030566995.1. Taxonomy (NCBI): domain Eukaryota; kingdom Fungi; phylum Ascomycota; class Pichiomycetes; order Serinales; family Metschnikowiaceae; genus Sungouiella; species Sungouiella tsuchiyae. The sequence goes on along the minus strand of JAJLRO010000009.1, from coordinate 46,494 downwards.
CGTCTCTGTGGTTTCAGTACCTTCAGTAGGCTCAGCCGCCTCAGAAGTCCCGGGACCATCCAGCTTATCTTTCGCCTCGAGAGCATTGAGCGAATCAAGAATCTTGGATTCATAATGCTTGGATGCAACATCAGCCTTATTAATTAATTCCTCACCCTTTGCGTCGCCAAATTCACTCTTCTTTACCTCATTCATTTTAATATCTTTCGCTGTCACGAGAGGTGCTTCCTCCGCAACAAGTTGTTCGTGAGCCTCCCGAACCTTTACCTCAGCCGGAACATCTACTACATCTTGCGTGTCCTCGATACCCTCTTTCGTCTCTGCCTCAACTTCTTCAACATACTCACTTGACTTTGAGGTCTCTTCAACAACCCCGTCATCCACCTTAATATCCTTTGCAGTGATGGTTGGGGCCTCCTCTGCAATTAACTGCTCTTTCGTCTCCGTATCTTTTTCTTCGGCAGAAACATCATTGACTGATTTTTTTGACGTCTTTGATTCGACTTCCCCTGGATTCTTCAACACTTTGTCGACCATAGCATCCATGCCTGTAAACTGGCCGTATGGATCGTCTGACACAAGGGCACCCTCGCGGGCCAATTCCTCCGGATTGGCGTCATTCTTTTCGTTCATTGTAGAAAGGTCCTTTGGATGACTGCTTTTAGGTTGTCTGGATCTAGAACGGGAGATTGAGCGCAAGTAGTTTGTGGACGACTTCGAGCGCACAGAGTACAAATTGAGCTGGTCCATTTTTTCGCTAGAAGTGTCGCAGTCAAAATTCGTGTAGTCACCTGTCGTCACCAACGATGGGTCTCTGGTGATATTCTCGCTGTGGTAATCACGAACCTCCTGGGCTTCGGCAGCAGCAATCGAGTCTCCCATAGTTGGTCTCGACTGTCTGGATCTTCTGTCGTTTCCATATGCGTCTTCCTCGATGGCCAAACCGGCTGGAAGCTCGTACTTGGCGGGAGCGTCTTCGTGGGTGTTCTTGTAGGAGTCACCACGGGCCAAATGGGGCTTGTTGACGGAACGGGAGCGCGATGTGGAACGCGACCGAGAGTCGGCCGCAGGCAAACAGGCGCCTCTAGATCTGCTGGGCGATCTCTCGTCGCGAGGGAAATAAGGGGTGTGCAACGAGTCCGAACTGGCGATACGAGCGCCGTCCAGCTCGACAGCGAACAGAGGGTTTTTCTTTGCAGCAGCAACCTTCACGCTCTTGGGAATACGCTCGCTGGCAGCATAGTTGATGTTGCTCTTGGCCAACTCTCTGTCGTTGGAAGAAGGCAACCTGCTTAAGTCGTAGGACTTCACCAGGTCCATCAACTCCGAATGGTCGGAGATCTGGTGTTCAAGCTGGTACTCCGACAAGTTGGGGGCCGAGTAGTTGTCTGTGGCATAGAGCGAGTGGCCGGCCGAATCTCCACTTACATGGTTGTCGGAAAACGCAAGGACATCCTCAGAGTCCACAGGCGACAAAACAGCGGAGCCAGGCGTGTCGTCCTGTTGCTGCACGGAGAGTGCAAGGGGCGACGTGCCCTTGGTGGACAGTGCGGTGCGGCTAGAGGGCCCAGAATTCGAAGACTTCGATAAGTACTTAGCGTCGTTCTTGACGTTGCCCTTATCGTCCAAGAATCGGTCAAAGTCCTCCTCGGAGCCCAAGAGGGCACCTTCACTGATCAAGTCGTCCAAAGATGCCCCGATTGTCGAGTTCGAGAACGAGTGCTTGCCAGGCGTTGACTTCTTTCCTTTGTACTTTTCCGGGTGGATGTAGTTTTGGTGGGAAGAGTCGTCAGCGGATCTCAACGACGAACCCACTAGCGAGGGAGATTCTAAACGTTCGGCTTTTTCCAATTGTTCTTCAAAATCCATGGCGGCAGTGGCTGGAAAGAGTTAATAATGAAGATGATTGACGTTGGTGAGATTTATGGGGATAGGACTAGCGGAGGTGGGCAAGTGCAGGAATGAATGTCAGCTGGCTGATAGGAGGGAGATATGTATTGGTGGGAGGATTGAACGGATGCGGAGATTTGGATGGGTGAGGAGCGTTTGGGAATTGTCTGATTTTCAAACATTTCACCTGTTTTTCTGCTCTTATCTAGCCTTTCTGGTCGGACCTGCTCGTCCGGCAAGCAACTTCTATCTCTGGGAGTACATGTAAGACCCACGCCCGATCTAGACCGGGCAGATCAAGGCTGTGAAACGGCACGGCGAACCGCCAAAGTGAATTTTCAGAAAAATGTGAAACCTTCCAGGAAAATTAATCACAGACACGATTCCGGATTATTTTCTCTCTAAAGTATGGCTGGAACCATTCAGGTTTGCCCTAGGTTTTGCCTGGACTGATTGCGCGCATTGCCTATTGGAGTAATGACCTCGAATTGAGTAGTGACCTCGAAATGAGTAATGATGTTGAAATGAGTAATGGAAAAAATAATTGCGCTTTTGAGAGGCGAGACAGGGAGAGCGAGGTTACGTATTAGTAACAATGAATAAGTAAAAGAAAAAAGTCGTAAGGGAAACCTTGTCGACTCATCAATCGTGGTGCTCAAATTGGAGCCAATCAGTCCCGTAACTACAGTGGCATTCAAGGTCCACAACATCAGGGCGGGGGGCGGCACGTGACTAGATGCTTCCACCTGGCCCAGCCAACTTACCCTATATCTTAGCGAGCCGTCCGGAGAAAATTGCCCCAACCTCCGGTACACGGCCCCTCCGGCGTCCCCACCACTTTCTGCCCATTCCTTCCCCACCACTTTCCGCCTTTTCTAGTCGCACTATGGCCCAAACCCGTGCACCCACCTGTAGTTTCTTCCACCCCAGAACAAAAGAAATGCGAAAAAAGAAACCCGCACCCTCGGCTACAGTCTTACTAAGATACACCTTTCTCCTACTCCAGGGTCATTTGCCATTTTCCCATAAAAACCACAGTTTTCCCCTAAATCACTTCGAGTTTGCACTCCACCACCTACTTCTGTTGCATTCTCCCCCACCCATTTTATTTTCCCGTTTGTTGCTCACCCCTCCCCTGGCCACAAATCACCACCCCCAAACACACCTGACATGAGCTCAAAGTCAGCAGCAGCCATTTTGCAGCGGCAGTACAAAGACCTCACAGACCCGAAGAAGGGAATCCCCAGCTTCCACATCGAGCTCGATGACGACAATATCTTTTTGTGGAACATCGGCATTATGGTGCTCAACAAAGATTCCATGTACCACGGCGGCTACTTCAAGGGTCAAATGCGGTTCCCAGCGGATTTCCCGTTTGCGCCCCCCACATTCCGCTTTACTCCGGCCATCTACCATCCCAACGTGTACCGTGACGGACGCTTGTGCATTTCCATTCTCCACCAGGGTGGAGATCCAACCCTGGACGAGCCCGACAGCGAGACATGGTCGCCTGCGCAGACGGTGGAGAGTGTTTTGATCTCGATCGTGTCGCTTTTGGAAGATCCCAACGTCAATTCGCCCGCCAACATCGACGCATCGGTGGAGTTGCGCAAGAACCCAGATGCCTACAAGAAGAAGGTGTTGCAGGAGGTTCAGCGGTCTAAGACCGACATCCCAGAGGGGTTTGTCATTCCGGAGAGCGAGGTGCATGCCTACGGCGGCGCTGACGCCGCCAACAAGGAGCTCGAGCAAGAGCCTGTTGATGAGGATTTCTGGTATGACAGCGAGGAAGAGAGTTTTGACGAGGAGAGCTTGATGGACGACATCGATGACGAAGAGGATGATGTGGAGGAGGAGGAAGACAGCGACGTGGACATGAAGTGAGGTCAGATTCATGCTAATGTTGATTTGGGGGTCCCTGTGGAAGTACGGCAAAGAGTCGCTACTCCTGATCTACCAATCAGATGCTCTGTTGCAGCATCTACTGGCCGTTCTACTGGTCACTTGTACTGGCCACTTGTACTGGTCACTTCTACTGGTCGCTCCTACTGGTCCTGCTGTCGACCTAAGTGGTACTCCACTTCTAGAACCACAGGTGTCGTGACGACATCTGCTCCAGCATACTTCTTCGCATGCACTATTCGTACATCTTTTATTGTTTAGCATAATAGCATCCTAATTAATGTGACATGTAGCCACGGAGCCCCTCCACCAATGCCGCAGTGACCAGGTCAAGTCTCACTTTGGCCAACGCATCCGAGTACTCTCCAGTGTAAAACAAAACGACAAACATGTCGTTGTGGTAGGTTTCTGAGTCGTTCTCCAATGTGGAAAACTTTCTTACCATGGCACGTAGACTTCCGTCCAAGTCGAGAAGGGCCCAGTTGTCGACTTCGTCATCTCCAGATTTTGGTTGCAGGTGGAACGAATTGATGGCCAAAAGCGAATAAATGCGCAAGTTGTCTGCGCTAAGAATAGTATCTGCGGCGTGAGCAGATGTGACGGTGGTCAAGGGTAGACCTTTGGCCGAGAGGAGCGAAACGGAAATCGGACCGGTGGTGTACTTATTATCTCCATCAATCACTTGGGCGAGAACCCGAGACATTTGTTTGGACTGCAACATGGTCATGAATTTGGATTGAGTGTACTGTGGAAAGAGCGTGGGATATGTGGATAGAGTATAGCGCAGTGTGGGTGGGAAGGTTGACCTGTGGGTGAGAAGGTTGACCTGAGGCTTGGAGCCAGATAACTCTAGATAGAGTAGGTGCAGTCTAGACGAAGAGGATGGCAAGTTAAAGAGGCGTCTGTATGAGGGGAGGAAGGCGAAGGAAATAAATTGGCTGCCATAGTGACGTTAGTTGTGAGGTAATTATTGGATTGTATTTAGAATTGGGCTTCAAAGTCCAAAATGGAAGCTCAGTATGGAATCATCATTGCGAATGGTGGTTATGGGTGGATATGGCCGACGTCGAAAAAAATGGTCGAGAAATGTAGGGAAGAGGATCTTTGAGGAGACACAGTTTTGGAGAAGACGTGTGGTGTAATTAGCTAGATTTTACGATATGGATATTGTTTTGTGATTTTTGGTGGTGGAATGTTGTTAGTGATGGAGGGACATTTCGCAGTGCTGAGGTGTATTTGGACAATCATTACTGACTTCGAGAACAGAACAGAAAAGAACTGAAGCACAAAAAATAGAAGAGTAGGAAAAAAAAAGGAAAAGGTTCACAGAACGAAGAACGAGTAGCAAGTAGGATGGAATTAATCAACACTGGTGCAAGTGTAGGTGATGGAGGCAGATAGTCCGTGCTGTGCTTGCTTGACATGACCAGTTGCAATTCAGTTGAACAGAGGATAGAGAAAACGACTAAAATAAATTGCTTGGCATTTTTCTTCAAAGTCATTCTAGCTGGCGGTGAGGCTGTGGCGATCAAAAGAGCTCATGAATAGAATCACTCTATTATTAAACTGGGATGGCTAAGGCTAAATATTCCGCCAGTGGTTCTCACAAATCCATGCAAATCCTCACATCTTTCTAGCTGGAAGTAAGGCTGTAAGTGTCATCTAGGTGAGCCGTGTGAGCTTCTTTCAATTTTGAGATTATGTGGAATCTCGTCCAAAGACATCGCATCCCTAGGCATGCACAGTTTCTGCAATCATGCTGGCACCCTGACAGAATCGACTAGTTGTGGCACAGTCCGCTGATTTATCGGCGACTACATTAAGAAGCATACCCCTTCCTACATTATTCTTTGCTACGAGATCAACCATGGCCTCGCTCCAACCTTTCTACCCACTGCATTGTAAGATATTATCGGTTGTAGTTCTAGCAGTAGAACCTGTCACTTAATTGGATGGTCCCACCTCAAACTTTTCCATATCTTGAATTGTTTACCAGCGTTACATAGTAATTTCAAGCCGTGAGTTAGATAAAATCAATAATTTATCTACTTCTCACGCCTTTGGCAGTATTAATAACCCATGTGAGAACAAAAAAAAAGAAGAATTTATATTATCTACTAATAAACTATTTAGTCATTTTGCTTCAAAAATGAAGTTCCGCTTTCAGCGGGCATCCATTTTCAACTTTTGTAAGGTATCACAGCTATCAATCTCCGGGGCAATACAGAACAACTTAAAGCGACTGCCCATTGGTTACATTTAATAAAATATAATTGTTGAATGATTAAACAGCGTAGGTCATAAACAGCTTTTATGAGGCATCTAAGCAGCTTCTATGAGGCATCTAATCAATTGAAGGAGCCAATGCGACTGGTGCCTCACCGAAGCGTACTTTATGACCACCACCATTTGCACCATTTGCACCATTTGCACCATTTCCACCATTTCCACCATTTCCACCATTACAATTCCATATTACGTCTCATCACTAGAAGTATCAAATCGCCACCACAAACCTCCAACCACTTGAACGTTCCTACCCACTCACATCCTTCACCTCCTTTGCCAGTAGCCCGGTGTGCACCTGGCGTTGCAACAGTTACCTCCTCCCTGCACACCCAACGCGACATCCTGTTTTCTACCGTGATTCTCTTCACCAACAACAACCCATTCTCACTATTGTCGCCATTCCCACCAACGTCCGTCTGTCAATTGGCACAAATTCCTCCCAATCACGCTTCTCACTCTCATACACTGCCTAAATTATGCATCATGGAGCACAATAGAAAAAAACTAGCAAGACGGCTTCCCTTGGCGGAAACAAGCGCCAACGTGCCGCTGCCCGTTGTCAAAAGAGCCAAGCTCAAGGCCACCGGTAGCTTGGACACCGACCTCAACAAAGAAAACCGCACAGACGACGAAAAGGCGTCGCGGCCGGATGGCGAACATGCGGAAGAGAAAACAGACAAATCAGATAAAACAAAGTCAGCGCGACTCGTGGGCGACGAGTTGAAGACGTGGCAATCGTCGTGGCGGAAGATCATGCGTGATTCGGTGGTATATTTCGACACGCAAGGCTGCGACACCAGCAACCAGGCACAGCACAACGAGCAGAAAAGAGCTCAGCGAGCCTTGAAGCTGGTGGGGTGTGATATCGTTCCCTTCTACGACAGAGACGTCAGCATCATTGTGAGCAGACGTCCGTTTCATACCGCCAAGGTGTACCCTGCCAACGACATCTTCAATGATGCCGTGAATCTCAAGATCAAGGTGTGGGACTACGACAAGGTGTTTCGGTTTCTCAAGAACTTGGGAGTTTCGGAAAACGCCACCAGTGAGCGCAGCGGCAACTTGTTGCATTTATTGAAAGAAGAGAAAATCTTTGGCTCCACCGACAGAGACCCCTATGCTCGACGCGACGACTTGTACTACTTGGAGAAGAACTTCTTGTACGTGTACGATCTCTCGCAGGCGGTGCGCCCCATCGCGGTGCGAGAATGGCAGAGCAGCTCGTTTCCGTCGTTTTACATGACCCTAGACGGGAAATGTCCGTTTATTCCTGACACCTCTGACAATCTGGATCGGAAGAAATTGCGCCGCCATCAGAAGTTCGAATCCACTAAGGAGTACCGCGAACTCCTCAAAAAAGTATCTGACGAAATCATTAACTTGGCCAGAGATGGATTGGCAGCTGAATCTGCCTTTAATGAAACAAGCACCACCACAGATCCGGTGGATCACGATGACGACAAGACCCAGGTATCTGAAGATGGCGCCAACGACACCATTGCCGAGCAAAAGACCTCGAGCGATAACAAGTTGGTTTCGCCGTATGACTTCAAAGCACCCGTTTTGATGAGAAACTCGTCGGTGTTTCCTCAAGGCAACTCTACCTCGAAGTTCTACGATGTGGCAGCTTCAGGCTACAACGGCGCGTCCAATGCCATGCAATACTCGATGGACTCGGCGTTGAATAGCGCTGCACAGCAGCAGGTAGCTCAGGGCAATGGGTTGGGTCCCGCCATGTCTCAGGTTCCTTCCAAAAACATCAATAACTTGAAGCGACGCATTTTCATGAAGCGTCAGTTGCAGAAACCAGAAGCCAGGGACCGCGAGAAAGAGTACAAGCCAGGCTACTGTGAGAACTGTCGCGTCAAGTACGACCATTTCGACGACCACATTGTCTCCAACCGCCATCGTAATTTTGCATGCAACGATAGGAACTTCAAGGAGATCGACGAGCTCATTGCTACGTTGAACGAAAGCAAGTCGATGGGCTACGTATCATCTAATGGCGACTTCAGCTTTGCCAGCTAAGGCTGGTAGATTCCGGTCCACAATCCGCGCATGCCGCATGCATTTTCCGCATTTTCATGGTAGGTTCATCCTAATTAGCATATTCTCAAGTGTACATGTAGTAGCTATTGTGCGACTGTCTACAACCAATTTTTCTATAGTCTCCACCAACTATGTTCAACCGGATAAACCCAGCACACGCGTGCACGTGGCGACGTTGGTATGCTCTGAGTCTAAGGAGTTTGCCAAAGGTAGCCAGTACCCCAAAAACCCCGAGTTCAAACGGCATCCTGGGAGAGAAGCGGCCCAATCGATTTGCTGACATGTATCTGAAGAAAGGTGGCCATCACGACAAGCTGTCAAAGCTTCACCAGGGCAGAAAACAGAACAAATTAGTAGACGATTTGCCTACCCCAAAGGCAATGCCTCTGGACTCGACAGAAGTGCTGAAGGAGGCACAATATGAGCAATATTCCAAGATTAGACAGAGGTTGAACGAGCAGAGCAAACGGCAGCAAAAACAAAAGCAGCCAAAGCAGCAGAATGGCCAAAAAAGTGGCAAGGCATCAAAACAAGCGAGAGATACCAGCAAGGACGAAAATATCAAGATCAGCATCCCAACTTTCGTCACGGTGTCCAATTTGTCTGCCATCATGAATGTCCCATTGAATACTCTCTTGAATAAGTTGAAGACGCTTGGATTCGAAGACATGACCCACAATTACATCTTAGATAAGGAGAACGCATCGCTTATTGCCGATGAGTTTGGATTCGATGTGACCATGAGCGATGAAACTGGTCTCGATCTTTTCCCAGCACCAGAAGATGCTCTGAGGTTGAAACCCAGACCACCGGTTGTGACGATCATGGGCCACGTGGACCACGGAAAGACCACGATTCTCGACTATTTGCGGAAGTCTTCGATTGTGCAAGGCGAGTTTGGAGGCATCACACAGCATATTGGTGCCTTTTCCGTTGTGACACCTATCTCCAAGAAGAAAATCACCTTTTTGGATACTCCGGGCCATGCAGCTTTCTTGAGTATGAGAGAAAGAGGGGCCATTGTCACCGATATAATTATTTTGGTTGTTGCAGCTGACGACTCGGTGATGCCTCAGACGATTGAGGCCATCAAACACGCAAAGAAGTCGGGAGTGCCCGTGATTGTTGCTATCAACAAGTGTGACAAACACGGCGTCAAAATCGACAAAGTTCTTGGAGATCTTGCCAGATTCGAGGTCGACGTCGAAGATTATGGTGGAGAAACCCAGACCGTCCAAGTCAGTGGAAAGACGGGCATGAACATGGACAAGCTTGAAGAGGCGGTGATCACCTTGAGTGAACTCAGTGAGTTTAAGGCTGAAGAAACGGGTATTCATGCCGAAGGGTGGATCATCGAGTCTGAAATGTTGAAAGGATTGGGCAATGTGTCGACCGTTTTGGTGAGAAGAGGCACGGTGAAGGTTGGAAGCTTCCTAGTTGCTGGAACAACCTACTGCAAGGTGAGAGGCATGAAGGATGAGAGGGGAAAGTCTCTCAAACAGGCCGGACCATCGACACCAGTCCAGATTTGGGGCTGGAAGGAGCTCCCCCATGCTGGAGACCAAATTTTGGAAGCCAAATCTGAGCAGATCTGCAGAAAGGTGATCCAGAACAGAGAGAGCCGCATAAAGCAGGTCCAAGCAGCGAAGGACATCGAGACAATCAATGAAAAGAGACAGGAGGAGGTGAAGGAGTTGCAGAGACAGGAGAGAATCAACGAGCTCAAAATGGCGGGCTTGGATCCTTCCGAATTGATGGCAGATGAAGGAGAAGGCTCCAAGCAGGAGAAGGTGAAGTATGTAATCAAGAGCGATGTTTTCGGATCTGCGGAAGCTATCAAGGAGAGCATCGACGGCTTGGGAAACGAGGAAGTCAAGGCTGTTGTTATTTCCCATGAGGCTGGTGCACCCACCGAGTCTGACTTGGCTACTGCGGAAGCACTAGGAGCCCACATCTTGTGTTTCAACACGAAAATCCCAAAGGCAATTCAGAGCAAAGCAGACAAGTTGGGAGTTCAAATCAATGAGCACAACATCATTTACCGGTTGATTGAAGAAGTCACGCAAGAGCTTACGGCCAAGTTGAAGCCGCACATTGAGATCAAGGTTTTGTCAGAAGTTGAACTTCGAAGCGTTTTCAAGATTACCACTAAAAACAAGTCGACCGTCAAGATTGGAGGATGCAAAGTGATGACGGGAACGTTGAAAAGAGCTTCTAGGGTGAGAGTATTGAGAAAGGGAGAGATTTTGTTTAGTGGCAACCTTTCGTCGTTGAAGCATGTGAAACAGGACATTGCCGAGGCCACCAAGGGCTTAGAGTGTGGAATTGCTTTTGAAAACTGGGATAAATTTGAGGAGGGAGATGTGGTGGAAGCTTATGAGGAGATTGAGGTTCCTCGTTACTTGTAAATATGTATATAGAAACTAGAAAAAGGGATGGATGAAAACAGAATGAAAGAGAAGAACAAGCAGAGAAAGAGAAGAACAAACGAAGAAAGAGAAGAAAATCGTAAAAGGATTAACCAGAAAGTAGTATGTATCCCATCTCTATTACTCTCATCTCTGCGACTGCACTTGAGCTCACTGGTCCATCTCGCATCGTCAATCACTTTCTTAATCTCTTCGCCATGTCTAGCCACGACGAGTACTCTTCTGATGAGGAAGATTTGTTTGAAAACAAATCCGAAGTCTACTTGGGGTTCACCGATGTCGCTTTTGCGGAAGAAGACGAAGAACCAACCATCGAAGATACATTCATCGGAGGACAGCCACTTTGGCTCCATTCTGACTCCCGTCCCCTGGACAAGCAGCTCCAGTGCGATAATTGCCATAAGGCAATGGCACTCTTGCTACAAGCTTTTGCACCTCTTGACGATAAGCCGTACGACCGAGTGATCTACATTTTTGGGTGCAAAAACTCTGGGCAATGTTCCAAGCAGAAAGGATCCATTAAAGCGTTCAGAGGGGTCAATAAGAGCCCGGAAAGAGTGGCCGAAATCGAGGCTGAGCAAGCTGCGGAGACACAGAAGCTTCTAGACGAGAAGCTCCGACTTGAAGACAAGAAGAAGTTGCAGATCGAGATGACCAAGGATCTTTTCGATGCAACTAAGCCTTCGGAAAATCCATTTGGTGCGTCCAGCAACCCATTTGGAGGCTCAAATCCATTTGAAAATCCGTTTGGCCAGGCCAAGCAGGAGCCAGCGCAGAAGCCAGAGCAAGAGCGAAAGCAACAGCAAGAGCAGCCAAAGCAGGAATCAGATAAGAAGACGTTGAGTTACGCCGACGTTGCAAAACCAAAGAATAAGCCTTCGTCTGCTTCAAAGGCGAATATCAAGCTCCCAGAATACCCTGGCTACTTTGTCTTCACCGAGCAGGAGAAATTTAAGAAGGTGACCCTCGAGCCAGAGTTGGAAAAGTATAAGCATTTGATCGACAAGATGGACCCAGAAGAGTCCAACAAGGAGCGCAGCATGTCTACTTCGTCAGGAAGCGGCCAGTCGAATGTGTTGAATCTGCAGACCCAGAAGATCTCTAACATGTTGAACGATACATTCTTTGAGAACTTCTCGAGTGTCGTCAACCACAACTCCTCGCAGGTGCTTCGTTACGACTTGGGAGGCAAGCCGCTTCTCTACAGTGGACGTGACGATGTTGCCAGGACGTTCAGCACCAACAGTTTGCCAGATCCGGCCTACAATCCTTCATCGCATCGCCAGTTCGAGCTCCAGCTCATGCCCAAGAGTATCATCGACTTGGAGGAGCACGAGAACAAGTCGATTGCGGACATTTTGAACGGAATGTCTTGGGGAACGATTATTGTGGCAACAGACGTTGAGGACTTTGTTCCACAGCTAGATGAGAACCACATTGGATATGTCCAGGAATACTGTGGAGTGCAATGGGAAGAAAGTGCGTGAGGGAGAGGAGGAAGAAAGAAAGAGAAGAGAGTTCTGATATAGGGTACATACGAAATACAGTAATCGTGTCGATAAATCCAGTGGAAAGTTGGTGACTTCTCTTGACACGACTTGCCAGATCTCACGGAAATTTAACCACCGTGCATGGCACGTCAATTCAGGCACGTCTGAAGAAACTACGTCAGACATCGGAATGCAAAATCACCGCCAGCAGGCACCTGGACCTCCTTTGGCGGAAATAGAGTTTTTGCGACTCCTCGCATGGGGCCAGATCATTGACTTGGACCAATGGATTGGACCATTGGATTGGACCATTGGATTGCTTGATTTGGACTGCCACTTGGACTTTTTTTGTGGCGGTCATTTTCGCAACCCAAAGGCTCACCTGACATCCATCTTGCGGCCAACGGTTCTTTTTCTCGCCCCCTTGACTCGTCCAAGCCTTATTTTCTCCTCCAAATCCTCCTATTCGCAGTCACCTCTGGGTTGTACGCCGTCACAAAATCTCTGATCATGGCTCTCTAACTCGCTAATGATCCAAAAAAAGCACACCAAAGTTTCGCAACCATTTCCGAACAGCTGCATGCAGGAAGAAGCCGGCACACATAGAGTACCGAAGGCTATGATGTAAGCGTGCAACCTCCAGGAAACCTTCTGATTGCCCTTTAAAAACACCCATTTCTCATTATTCTTGGCACACGCCAAATGAGCAAACCAGACCAACTGTCTTCATCCGAAGAGGAGGACTATGCCCCCAGAATCAACGTGCCCAACGTCAACTTGGCGTCGATAAGGAAGAAAGACCGGACCCAGTCGAACTTCTCCAAGGCAAAGAAGAAGCTAACTCCAGCCAAATCGGTCAAGTTTCCCGACCAGTCGGGCTTCCGGGGCTCCGTCGTGAGCAACTCGTCCAACATCTCATCTGCTGTGACAACTGACTTGGATTCCGATTCCGATAATTATTCGGCTCGAACTCCGGAGGGAGGTCCACTTCCCAACTTCTCCTTCAATCCACAGGCTGAAGAGGGCCACGAGAACCACTCAGAGGACTCTGAAGGGTCTGGCCACGACCCCGCGCCGTATTCCACTAATCTCTACGAAGAGGACTCTTCGGACGATGAGAATAACCACGGGCAATACTCAAGAAGGCTGCTGAAATCACAACCCTCTGGGCGGAACGAAATGGATATCACCGATATCCGTCGGACCGATTCGGGGACCCAGCTGTATCGGTCTTCGCAGCTGCGTCGATCTACAGACTCGAAAAAGGGTAGCATGAAGCTGATTTTCCGGCGCATGTCGTTGGCAGACCAATCTCTTCACGATGACCCCGCTGCTCCTTCGCGGTCGGACACCTTTTTGGGCCGTGTGCTCAACTTCGGAAGCTCAGGTTTGTCTGGCGGTGGATTGACTCCTGGAGCTAGTAGGAGAGGTGAAGAGACCATCGACGAGGAGAAGGAGGCCGGAGGAAACCCAGAGGATCACCTGGTGGAGATGAAGGAGTTGAACTTTGACGAGTTGAACCAGGAAGCGCAGAATTTGATCCTGACGCATGCTCCAGACGTCAAGCATGCCCATGACTCACGGGTCAAATTTCATGACACCGAGGTAGACGGGCCAGACGATTCTACGGCCCATCTACTTGACCACGAAGGCAATGGCCGCGAAGGCAGCTCCAGCGAACACGAACGTCAGCGGTCGAGAGCTCCGACCGAGACTTCGACCGGTTTCTTCCAGCCCAATCCAGATTTGCTCCGCGAAGATTTGGACGATGACCTTCGAGACGACGATTATTTTCAAGAAGACGGCTACGTTGCTCCACCGCAGCAGGTGCACGCTGGTGTGCTTTCTTCGTTGTTGAAGTTGTATCAGAACACACAAGGGAATAAGTCTCAGTCCACTTTTGCCTCGACCGGTACCACGTTAGCTGACGAGCAATTTACATTCGATAGCGGCTACAACCTGAAAAACGTCAGCTCTCACGATTTCACGCAATTGAAGACAACGTTAAAACAGGGGCCCAAGAAGTTGGCAGGAAAGTTTAGACACAAGCCATCACATCTGGAGCCATCAGTGCAGGGCTCAGATGAAGAGTACGAAAAAGATGACTTGGATGGAGAGGCGGCGCATTTACCTTCGTTCCAGAATGCTAAGCCAAAAGTACCTAAATCAGACAAGAACATGCCACAGAAATTGGGTAAGAAGTTGAAGAAACGTGATCAGAAGTTACGTATTACCGTCCATATTGCCGACATTTTGCAAAGACAGCGGTTTATCCTCAGAATGTGCAGAGCGTTGATGATGTATGGAGCTCCCACCCATAGATTGGAGGAGTACATGGTGATGACTAGTCGTGTGCTTGAAATTGATGGCCAGTTTGTGTATTTCCCTGGAACCATGATTGTTGCGTTCGGTGATGCAGCTACTAGAACTTCCGAGGTGCATTTGGTGAGATGTCCACAGGGTCTCAATTTGTCTAAGTTGTCCGACACCCATAAGGTTTACAAGGATGTGATTCACGATTTACTTGGCGTGGAGCAAGCTAGTCTGAAATTGGAGGAGCTCATGAAAAGAAAGGATACCTTCGCACCATGGCAATGTGTCATTCTTTATGGTTTGGGCTCGGCCAGTGTGTGTACGTGGGGTTTCGGTGGTGGATGGCTAGATGTTCCCGTGACATTCGGCATCGGGCTGGTGATTGGATACTTACAGTTTTACGTGTCGTCCAAGTCGAACTTGTACTCATCAGTGTTTGAAGTTACTGCGTCGATTGTTGTGTCTTTTCTTGCTAGAGGAATTGGTTCTATCAAGCACGGAAGACTCTTCTGTTTTGGAGCCATCGCCCAAGGCTCACTCGCATTAATTTTACCGGGTTATATCATTTTGTGTGGCTCACTAGAGCTACAATCTAAGAATCTTGTGGCAGGATCTGTGAGAATGTTCTATGCTATCATTTACTCATTATTTTTGGGTTTTGGAATTACCTTGGGTGCAGCTCTTTATGGGTGGGTCGATTCCAATGCTACAGACGCCGCAGTATGCTCTAGTGACCACAGTCTTCGCGATGAATGGAGAATCTTGTTCGTTCCATGGTTTTCTCTTTGTCTTGGGTTGATCAATCAGGCAAGATGGCACCAGACGCCTGTCATGATTCTCATTTCTTGCATTGCCTACGTTGGAACGTATTTTGCCGGTAAGCACTTTTCCAACGTCACCGAATTTACGGCCGCCATCGGCGCGTTCATCATTGGTATTTTGGGTAACATGTACTCACGTATTGGAAAAGGTATGGCAGTGGCTGCCATGTTGCCTGCAATCTTCGTGCAAGTCCCCTCTGGTATTGCGTCCAAGGGCTCCTTATTGGCTGGTGTCGACACTGCCAACAAAATCACTAATTCTTCCACTTCCAATTATGAGCCGTCAGATATTAGCTCCTTGAGTTTTGGTGCCACTATGGTGGAAGTTTCTATTGGTATTAGTGTTGGGTTGTTTGCGGCTGCCATTATTGTGTACCCATTTGGAAAGCGGAGAACGGGTTTGTTCACCTTGTAATCCGGCTGGCGTTTAGATTAGGAAAGGTAATTAATTGGAAAGCTAGGCTAAGGTAATTCGTGTAAATGGGGAATGGCTAGTTTTCGAAAATTCGAAGCGAGTGGCACGAGACTTTCTTGTTTAAACGGGTCGAAGTGGATTTTTTAAGAGCGATATATGACAGAGTCCTTTTATTTTTGATTGCCTATCTCTTGGGCAGACGAAGAAACCCGCCAACAGTCCATTACATCGAAGCTGTTATTTTTTTTCTTTTTACAAATCAAGATTATAATTGGAGTTCTTGTAGTGATTACAGCTGTCCAAAAGGAGATAAGCCACAATGGCTAATTTTTAAGTTTCTCTCTTTCCTCTGGAGTCGCATACGGCTCATGAATTCCAAACTTTGTACCCCCTATCTTACTAATTAGCACTATATACCATCAGAGGCACTCTGGCCGAGTGGTCTAAGGCGCCAGGGTAAGGTTACCTTACCATACTTTCCTGGTCTCTTCGGAGGCACGAGTTCGAACCTCGTGGGTGTCACTACTTTTTTGTCCGCGGTATTCTCCACATAAAATGGCCCCACCCCCGCATTATTGACATTTTCGTCTACCGATAACCATGTTGAAATCTCGAACAAACCTCCCAATTCGACTTTCGTTACCCACATTTCTTCGTCGGAACATCTCGCTAGTCTCTTATGACCACAAGACTATTGTTCTTAACCTTGGCAACTCAAAGTCCCCAGTGACCTTTAACACCGTCTTCTTGAGAGACGCATGCGACTCGCCAGAGTCAGTGGATACCTCCACCAGACAAAAACGATTCACTACTGCTAGCATTGGAAGGCAATTGAATATTGCGAAGGAGCCAAAAATTGTAGACAACCATGGAGAAAAGATTTTAGAAGTTGTATGGAGACATCATGATGGAACCATTCAGACCTCACAGTACCTGGAGACTTTCTTGAAAAAGAGCTCGACTTTAGAATCGAGATTGAGGGGGAAGTTTTTCTCCAACGAGAAAGTCTTTTGGACGAAAAACGACATCGCATCCAGCATCGACAGTCTCCATGTCGACTACCACAAATATCTCGAGACAGAGCCAGCTTTCAAGCAGGTGGTGAACAATCTCAACAGATTTGGCATTTCATTCATAGACAACGTTGGCGACCCACTAGACAACCCAGACACCGTGGTGTTGACGGCCGAAAACAGTCTTGATTGGCCGGTTGCAAAGATGGCGTCGAAATTCGGGTATGTTAAACCAACTTTCTACGGCATGTTGTTTGATGTGAAGAATGAGAAAAATGCCAAAAATATCGCCAACACGAACGTGTTCTTGCCCTTGCATATGGACTTGTGCTACTACGAATCGCCTCCAGGACTTCAGCTCTTGCACTTTATCAACAATTCCACTTTGGGAGGAGAAAATGTCTTTAGCGACTCGTTTGCTGCTGCCAAGTTTGTCTACAACACCGATAGAGACGCTTACGAGGCCTTGAAGAATGTCCCGCTTACATTCCATTATGACAATAACGGAGAATATTATTACTATTTGCGTCCGTTGATTGTTGAAGATATTTACATGGAGGCATTGGATGGGGCTCCATACATCAAAGAGGTGAACTATTCTCCGCCTTTCCAGGGGCCCTTGGAGCTTTCTGTGAATGGCGAGGATCCCAAATTGTTTGAAGATTTCATGCGAGGAATGGTGTTGTTCGAGGACTTTGTCAACGATCCACACAACCAGTATGTTCAGAAAACGCCCGAAAATACCTGCGTGGTGTTTGACAACAGAAGAGTACTCCATTCCAGACTTGAATTTTCCGATTCCAATGGCGGAGACAGGTGGTTGATGGGGTGCTACGTGGACGGCGACGCATATCGGTCCAAGCTACGGACACTCAATCGTGCCGAAAAATAGAACTATTGTTAAATAATAAGACAGGTTGATGTAAATATAATTCTTTCTTTTTCTTGACTTTTCGTCTCTTCTCCCCTTAGTACCCGTATCCACCGTAGTTGGATGGCTGTCCTGGTCTAGCCGACCGTGACTTGTCGTTGACAAGTGACTTGAAAGTCTGCTTGAACCCATTACATAAACGCATCATGTTTGGATAAGAGAAGCCCTTCAAGACAAAGCCATTGCACTCGGTCTTCACGTGCCACGTAGTGACAGGAGTATTGACGTTCACCTTGAACAAGAGCAAAAACCATCCAGGCGCCTTGTGGTCATAGCAGAACACATAGGCACTGTTCTTGGGGTTCGCCCTGGTATAAGACTCAAGCCAATCATTAACTTCGGCAAGAGTACCCTCACGGAACTTTGGATGACGACACATCTCGTTCACGTGCTTGGCAATGGCCTGGACGTGCTGGAAGATCATCTGGTCCAAGTCTGAGTATCTCTTGCCGTCGACAACGTACTCGGTTCCAGCGTTGGTGTGAACCTCTTCGATACTGAGATGCTGAAACAAGTTGTTTGCGACCTTCCAGGTGACAGTCAAGAAATTAGGGCCCTTGGATGATGGTCGCAAGACACAGTCTCCGACACTCTGTGGGGCCAAGAACTCCTCTGCCTGTTTGTGGTTGAAGTTGTGGAACAAGGGATGCTGGATGTTTCTGGTTCTGGCGAGCTGGGCGTTTTCCTTGGCTCGTTCTCTCTGTTTGTCTGCTTCTTCTGCCTCAAAGTCCCACTTCGTTGGCTCCTTGAACACCTTGCTTCCTGAACTCTTTTTGATGTCCTCTGGCAACGTGCTGAAAGAAGCACTGAAAGAGTCGTAATTAACGTCCAAAACAACCGCTTGGACTACTCCTCCCTGGTCAAAGTCAGATCCACGCAAGACGTAGCCCTCTTCAACAGTACCGTTGATCAGAGACGAAGTGGACACTCGCAAGAACTTGACCTTGGAGTTTTCGTCACGGTAGTTACGTCCGACTCTGTTGATGGTGACAGGGACGATCGTGCCTCTGGCGAAGCTCTCAACAGTTTCTCCTGTCAACATGCGGAAAACCTCGGCAGTGTCAAGCAAATGGTACGAGCGTCTGAGCTCCTCGAAGTTGTTGACAAGTTCCTCCTTGATACTTTGAAGCGTGGCGTATTTCTTCTTGCCAAACTTGGACTCCAACTCCTTTCCGAAGGCTGTCAAGTTCAAATCATCGACCTTGCTGACCCCTTCTTGCAACAACTGGTAAATGATACCTCCTTGTTCCTCAATGTGGGCCATATCCTCCTCGTCCAAGTCGAGAGCGTCAGCTGCCATTTTGCGGGCCAAACTGTAGTCCTCAGGGTGGATTCTGGTAGCATCCAACAACTCGACGTTGTTGTCTCTGACAGACACACCTTCTTCATAAGGTATATTCAAAAATGAGGAGCAATTAAAAAAGATGTTGGCAGTCGAGAGTTCGTTCTCAATCAAGTCGCTTCTGGTTGCCAAAGTACCCAACTTGGCACTGATGTTTCGGAGCAATCCAGATGCCTTTCTTGGTCCAAGTCCAGCCACAAACGGCATGAGCTGAGCAATGTAGGGGTCACGGAGTGCATCATTGATCTCAACACCAACCATGTTGACGATGTCAACAAACACTGTCTCGAAAACATCCTTGATAGCGTCATCTGAGATCAATTTCTGGTTATCATAGAAAGTCAATGACATGATATCATCATGCAAAGAGATGTACTCCAACAACGGACTCTGGACATAACGAGCCAAACCCACACAGTACTTGACCAAGGTAGGCTTATCAAAGAGCTCAATCAGAGCTCTCTCGGAGTTTTGGTACAATCTGGCGGTTTCATCTTGTCCCCAAATGACCGGAACCAATGTTGGAGTGGTTGCATCGGCCAAATCTTCGGTGTTGACCACAATATTGTTCTTCAAGGTGAAGTTCTTGACAATGTCGAAGAGCCTCTTAGAGTTGACGCTGTAACCAGAAACGACAATAACGTCTGGCTTGTGATAACGAAGGTTTCTGTCGTAGAACTCTCTCAATTGCCCAAGGAATTTCTCCTCACTGTCTCTGTCTCTTGAAGGATTATTGTCCGACTTGAAGAATTCGTCGATCTTTCCCGTATCTCTGACGAACACTCCCACAACTGCACTGTCATAGTCGCCCTTGCCAAAGGATAAAGCCAACACGTTTGGTTTCGTGCCTTTATCGTAACCAAATGGTGTGAATGGAGCCTGGTCAATTTTGGACAAGAATCTAGTCCTGAGTTCAGACCCTACTAAACGTTCACACTCACGGCGCAAATCCTCCTTAGTGTTGAGAGCAACCATTGTAGTTAATCTCTTAAATGCAATAGACAATGCGCTTTCTCTCTCCTTGTTCCACAACTCGGCAATCTCCGATGTACCATCAGACTTCAAACAGTTAAAGATCGACTGGTACCAACTGTCATGGTCACTGCTCGTCACTTTGATAACAATCAAACCATTAGCTTCAGCTTCCAACATGCGCAAAAACACATCTGGTTTGCTCACCAAGTCAGCAGGAGTTCTGTTGATGGCGTATTTGATATCCGCAAATGGGCTGTGGTTATCGATGGAGCTTCGGCCCTTTTCGGTCAAAGTCACGCTGATAGAAGCAAAATTCTTGAACACTTGTCTGACCTCGTGTCTGATCTTAGGATTGTGGAAGATCTCCTCGGCAAAAGTCTTTCTCATTGCACTGAGAACATTCTTTGGGTCTTTGAAAAGAATCTCGTCGTCTTCCACCAAACGCCCAATCATGTCCTCTGGAGACTCGAAAGGATCGTCAGTGGCATGAATTCTATAAGGAACCTCGTAGTTCTTGGTCGACTGGTCCTGAACATTCTCACCAAACTCTTTAGCAGAAATACCGAAGCCCTTGACGGCATCGTACAAGACGTTTTCCCTGATTCTCTCAAAAACAGCATACTTGGAGTGCTTCCTCGACAGTTTCTTCTCGTCGTCGTCGTCAGGTGTGGCCTCGTCCTTCTCTTCGTTGACTTTACGGATTAGCGACGAGTAGGTGAAGTTCACATAGTCTTGCAAGTCCTGGATTGACACCATGGAGTCCAACGACTCAATGTCACGAACCAAGTCGTCGTCGAGCAGCAATTGCGACGCGAGTTTCTCTGCATTGAGTCTCTTTTCGTAAAGTGAGTGGTACTCGATGTCTAGCTGGACAATTCTCCACAAGTCGTCTTCAAACAACAACTTGTGCACGACGTTTCTTGTAGTACCATCTGGGTTGGCCACCTCCTCTGTGTGAATCAAGAAATCTCGCCTGTGCGCCCAAATAAACGGAACCTCCCAGTTCTCCTTGGAGATGAACTCGACCACTTTGCCAACGGCCTCGATGAAAGGGCCCTTCAAGGGTCCATCGAAGACGTTTTGCTTTTCGGCAAACAAAATCCTGCTTATCCACTGCTTCTCCTTCTGTAATTCCTCGGCATCCAAGTCCACGTAGTTCAAGTTTGCCCGGTACTTCTGGAACCGTTCGGGAACATCGATGATACGGATCAAATTGTCCTCTTCCGTAAGCATTCTGTCCTTCAATTCGGCGTGCTCAAACACTTCGTCTAAGGCGGTGGGCTCCTGGTCGTTGTTTCCTTCGTCTTCGATTTCTTGAACCTCCAACGCCCATTCGTACTCGCCTCCGTTGCCGAAAACCTCAAAAAGCTGCTGCAAGCTCTCTCTGTCGAAATTCAGCAACTTCGAGGTGTCCAATTTGGGCCCCGTGTGCTTGGCTCTTTCACGCTTCTGTTGGGCCTTATGTGCTCTGGCCTCTTCCTCGTCGGAGAACTCGTCCTCTTCAATGAAGTCTTCAAACTCATCCAAGATGTTCCTATCGTCGTCGACGTTCCCAGCGCCTGTCTCTTCGTCCTCCTGCTCGTCGTTGTCCGAGAAGAAATCAGTCAAGCCATCGGGTCTTTTCTTTTGTCTGTCGCCCGATTCTTCTTCGTCCTCGTCTGCGGGCAGAGCTCTCTTGAGTCTTTTGAACTTATTGCTGCTTGTGGGCCTGGGGGCGGCCCCCGAATTCTCTCTCAAGAGCTCCAAATCGTCTTCATCCAACCCGTCGTCGGCGGTCTCCTTGGTTGCGTCTCTTTCACGCTTTCTGCGGTGTTTTTTGCTGCGTCTCTTGCGCTTCACGTCATCTTCCTCGTCGTCGTCCACAATGAAACCTTCACGCACTTTGCGCATCTCCTCCTCGTCGTTGTCGTCATCAACTTCGTCGGAGGAATCTTCCATGACATCGTCGCCTTCTTCCGACAGATTGTCGTCATCTTGGTGGGAGGTGCGGATCTCGTCCTCTTCAAATGGTTTGGCCATACCGGACTCACGGACCTGGAGATTTTCTCGGATGTTTAGAGATTGGGGTAGGTAGCTTGAGCGTTTTTGAAAAATCGCTGGAGGTGAGTGCCGTGGTGTACGGGTGTGCGATTAAGACGCCAGGCCAAGGTTAGTGTCTACTGGTGATAGGACAAGGGCCATGATGAGAAAAAGGCTGGTGAGGGGACAAAGACTGGTGTTCACCATTGCTGTGAAATTGATAGGATGGGAATAATGATGGCGTTGTGTGTGTTTCTTTGTTTTGTGAAATTCTTATTTTCTTTTGGATACATTAGCTTTAGCTGTAATGGGGAGTGCGACTGGACAACCACTAACGATACTTGAGTCATGAAATTGATAAAACTAAAAATCAGCGGGCTAAGTTTGGAGAGAGGTGGGCAATTGTAGCTGTCAATTGACCACAATGGCGATAATCAAGTAAAGTTCGGGATGTCTGGTTGCTAGTAATAGCTCTAGAACGTCGATTTGAGTGCGGGCGAGACCTCGTAATTGGAGGCATTAATAGCCATCTTGCTCCATATCTAATATAGACATCCAGGGACAATCTCTAAATTCAACTAGACTGTATAACCAACTGCAACGTATGGACCAGTTTCATGGAAATAAACCGGACGACTTTAGCGAGTGACAGGTCCGTGATTCTACTCTTTATTGCTCACCTCCAGTGATTCTACTCTTATTCCTCACCTCCAGTGATTCTAATCTTACTCCTCACCAACTTCACTCTCACTACATTCTCCACACTTTCCCATTTATCTAATAATAAACAAAAATGGCGACAGCTAGCACTCAATCTCATTATCTAGCAATTGTAGTAATAATTACCATAGTTCGCTTCCCCTGGTTCGTCCCGACCGGGAGAATCCATCTCCATGTCCAGAACATACATATCGCCGTCCACCATCACTTCATCTTGCAAATTTCTAAACCTGTCCCAGTACGCATAGCTTGTTCCTTTCGCTAATTCCTCCTCTTCATGCATCTCCTCCACCTTCTTGGAGTCGGCTCTTTTGTCTCTCTTTAAAGCCAATTTTTTGCGCTCAATGGCGTTGTACTCTCTTAGGATTCCGGCCAAGTCGTCGAGTGTAAACGCAACATGTGGATCTCGAACTAACTGCATGATCTTCATGTATGTTGGGAACCGTCGTATTGACTTCCTGTCTGGGTGGCTTTCATTGAAATGCTTCACAAACATATTAAAAAGACGCTTGACCCACCTCTGGAAATGGGCTGTAATCACCATGATGGGCGGCATCCACCTTATTACGGCGTTATCTTGATGGATTTTATCTTTAAACTCTTGCATCATCTTTTCCGAGATATACGAATCGATTCTGGACCGCTGCGGATACTCTTGGTCTGTGTTCAACATTGAATTGATGGTCAATTTGGCTGGCTTAGCTAAATGCCTGTGGGGACTGGGCTCTAAGGTTAAATTCTGTAGTAGAGTGTCCAATCTAATCTTTTTGAAGGACAGAGGTGGGTCCGGATCCTCCACGAGCCGGTGTTTTCGGCTGCTCATAGTATGGTGGATTCCTTGGAGTTAAGAATGTCATGAAGTATGAAACGCCGAGTCAAGGACGTTTATTTGAGCTAATCTTGGGTCCATATAATCGCCTAGGATCTTCTAGAATCTACTGATTTTACATACAGTACAAAACCACCGCTAATTGAGAGCAAGCATAAGCCTTGTATTGAGCCATAATAGGTGAAATGCTACCTCGATGCTTCTATAAGCTACTCTGCCCTTTGTCATCCACGGGCAAGTATTCGTTACTCGTCTTGGAGGCCGTCTTTGTCGACATGATCTCCGCGCACAACTGGTCGTAGTATCCCTTCATAATCTTCAAATCGTTGACAGTTAACGACTCGAAGTCAGCGTGCTGATATTTGGTCAACTCGCCAAAAGATGCACTGAAGACCGAGCCTTCATTGTAGTTAGAATCACCCGTGGTATATTGATTGCTGGCATTGCTGCTCGTGGGCTGGTGATTAGTAACTGCAGGTGCTTCGGAGATGTTGTTGAACCATTGGTCCATAGTTTGAACACTTGCGGAACGATTGCCATATTGGGGCCTTTTGGAATGGTCCTCAAATGGTGAGGGCTCTTCGATAGAATGCAATGATGCGTCGGACGCGTGTCCCACAATAGTTGATGATGGTGCCACCAAGTTTGTTGTAGAAGGTGCCGCAGCAGCAGCAGTGCTGATCTTGGTCATAAACTCAGTAACCCCACTGGAGAATTTCGATGTCAAAGTGGTTCTGCGAAGCGAGGAATTGGTGCTAGCCAATGCAGCTGCCGCAGTTTCCAACGATCCAGACCTAGTTCTCGAATGATTTGGAGAAAGCCTGTCAAAGAACGACAGCGACCGCTTCGCCCGCGTCTCGCCAGTTTCTGGTCCGAGGTCGTCTGTGTTCGTGATTATACTATCAGCCTCCTCATCGAGAGGTGGTGGACGAACTTGCATAGAAGATACCGAACTAAGACGGCCCAAGATGTTTCTTACTCTTCCCAAACCATAATGGTCTGTTTTATCCCCGAACAACGGAGAAGCTGTCAAAGAAGCTTCGAAGTCGTGGGGCTCTTCTCGCGTAGGCGACTTGAGAGCAGAATTAGAACGAGAGCGAGTCACAGAGTGTGACATTGCACTGCTGATGGTGTCAAATAGAGAACTGGAACGGACTCTTGCACCATCCATTTCCTCCTGGATAATCTTAGACATTTCATCATCCAGAGGCTTCTCTGGCAGCAGTTGGGCACGTCTTTTGTCGGTGCGTTCTATAATCTCATGCAAGTTCATTGTGAAATGAGTGCTCTCCTTGTATGCGTCCGGAATCACGAAATCCTCGGGAATGAGCTCTTTAATGGGGGTATTCAGCAAGAAGTACAATATGGCCTCGAAGTTCGTTAGGTAGTATTGGTGCTCTCCGTTATTCAAGTAAGTGGCCTGGATGTGGTTTGTTAAGCTCTGGTCATCTTCCAATTCTTTGATTTCAAGTGAAGAAACCTTCTCGCCATCCTTTCCAGGATTGGACTCAGACAAGTTAAGCAACTCATACAAGTTGCTGGACGACTTCCAATCATTGCGGGAAAAGGCACGACTCTTTTCAGTTGGGTTGTATGCCAGTAAAGACGAGCTGAGGGTGAACAAGGAGCAGTCGACATGGTAAGGATCGATCACGTTCAAAAAGTTCTTGACAAAGATGAAGTTGAGGTAGAAGTCATAGTCAGCTTCGTCTTTCGGATGCAGTAACTCTTGCGATGATGATTCATTATCAGGCAAGTAATTGATGATGATGTAGATAAATGCAGGTAGGAGAATGTCATTATTGACCTTGGAAGTATCATGGTCGTAGAAGGCCGACAACAAGATTATCAAAAGCTTTTGGGTCTTCACTATGTGCTTGAGCTTTGCAGATGGCGTTCTTACCTGGTTCATGAGTCTGAGGCTGTTTTGAATCTTTGCCAACGTGGAGTTCTGGTCCATGTGAATGGTGAGGAAAAACTTGTCGAGCCTGGCCTTTTCTTCGGAGTCGGTGATGTCACAGAAGCAGCTAAAGCTCAAATTCAAGTTGTGGAGCACAAGTATCTTTTCTGAAAACAAACGTTGCATCCGAATGTCCCGCTCGTCAAATCGGAAGATCTTGTCGTATAGAGTCGATTTGTCATTAGGATTGCCCGAAGAAAACAAGTCGTACTGGGCCTTTTCGACGGTATCAAGAATTGTCAACAACTTGTAATATGCAAACACCCTGAGCTGCTTTAATGCCGCCGAATCACTGCGTTTCACGAGTTTGATCGAAGACGTGGAGTAGTTAGCAATGGCCAACAAATAGTCGAACGATTCCTGGTCCGCGTTGAAGACCATGGACTTCTGCAAGAGCGAGCGCTTGTTTGTGTTCAGCTGCGTATATGTGTAGATGACCAACGAGTCCAAGTCCGCATAAAAGTTCTGAAATAGACTCGCCAACTCGTTTAAGGATAAAGGGTTTTGGTAACGAGGCTCGCGCAAGTAGGCAAGAAACGCATCCACTAACGCCAGCACCGTCGGATGGATACCACCAGCGGTATTTCCATGCACCTCCGCCACGATATCCTTGAGAAGATGCGCCATGGTGATCAGGTGGTAGAATATAGGATGAACGGTTAGATAACGAGCAGCAGGTTAATGAGACCTAAAGGGCGTGTGCAGGCGACCAGATTTCTTTATGCGTTTCAGGCACGGGGGAGGCTATGCTGGAGCAGAACACCTCAGTACTTAAGACAGCAACTTGTGGCTGTGAGTTGATGGACGTCGTTCAAAACGGGCAAACGGGCTATTTGAAGAGCGGATTTCGATGTATGGCAGACTTCCCGGAGGTGGCGTACTGCATCCAGCCGGAGGCGATCACCAATGAACGGCTATGTGAGAACTGAGTGGGACAAGAGAGCAGCCGGGAGTTGGGGGCAGCACATGAAGCGGCACAAGGAGGGGTTTTGTATTGTAACCTTCACTTGTAGTTTGTAGATCGGATCGTGGATGTGCGGCCAGTTTATAATCGGGCCGGTTAGGAGCACGGAGATCCGATCGTCCCATGAGCCATGACGGTTGAGGCGATCGGCAACCGGCGGAATCTCACAGTACAAATTGTGGAGACGGTACCGGAGGTCCCAGATAGCGTTATCATGGGGGTGTAATGGCCATGGAAGGTTCTCGCTCCTTGAACAGCCCTGCTGGTAATTTGTAGGTCAACAATCATTTTGCCGGTTTACGTCTGATAGGTACCGGAAATCGGGAACCAATTGTTGGTGAGCCGATTTAGTTCAGGTTCCATGGACCGACCACCAAAGGGTAATAATTGATATATTCGGAAAGGCAATACCAGATGTCGGCCATCTCTTTTAGTGAAATGTTCCATTAAGTTTCTTATCAGCTATCTGAATCCCTATAGCTGGTCACTCGTTCAGAAGCATTGCCGTGGTCAAGGTAGGTTTGCTCGGAGACAGCACCTTGCTCAGTATTGTTGCTCTGTTCGGTAGTGTTGCTGTTCAAAGCATTGCCATGCTCAATAGCCTTACTCACTCCATGATTTATCTCTTCAGCGTTGATCTCTTCAGCTTTGATCTGATCTGCTTTGATCTCTTCTGCTTTCATCGATTCAGCCTTCATCTCTTGAACTATAATCTCTTCAATTTTCATCTCTTCTTTCATCTCTTCAGCTTTGGCCCCCTCACCATTCTTCAGCATCCTCTTCACCATTCTACAGCAATTTCCGTAGCATCGACTACTGTCGTTTCCTCCCCTTCTGTTCCAGTCCCCTCCCCTCCTGTTTCAGATATTTCATCCGCCTCGTTGTTGGCATCGGCTTCTTCGCTCGCTTCCTCACGAGCAATCTCCCGAACTCTTTGCTGGCCAAGCAATTCCCAGCTGATCGTCCAATACCAAGGAGGAGTCACAACCACCTGCGCAATTGCACGCACAACGCTACGAGTAGAAACTCCTGGAGCAAAGGAATCATAAGCCTTCTTCCAATCCCTTCTTGTGTCCGATTTCGTGTCGTTGTACATGGTCTCCACTATGAAATACCGCAAGAACCACCAAAAGTGAGCCACCAACACGACCACCACCTGGCTGACTATAATCAGACTGGTGAGAAGCACGTACAGCCCCTTGAGGAAGCCTTGCTTATAGGCAGCAATCACGGCGAGAAAATCATCCGAAATTACCATGTAGATCAACTGGACACTCCAGTAGGCGTACTTGGCGCGGATGGGAATCTGAAGCAACATCAAGTTGCTCTCTGGATACGTCTTGCACCAGATGTACATCAAGGAGTTGTGAAGAATGGGCCCCAAAAATACGAGCGACGCTCCGGTGAAATTGAAGTGTCTGTAGACGATAGTTACCGTCACCAATATAGTTGCAGCGATCTGGAAAAGAAAGTAGGCAAAGTCCACCATTCGGTTATCCTGGAACTTCGTTTTCAAGTGCTCGACCAGCTCGGCGTCGAACCCCACCGTTAGCCGCGCGGGAATCATGCTTTCCTCGCTGATATAGCCTCCTTCTAATGCTGACGTGGAGTCTTTGATCTGAATGAGGACCAGGACAAGCAGGAGCGATAGCGGGCCAAAATAGCAGAACAGCGTGAAGATGCGCCATGGCTCTTCTCTGATTCGATCGGGGATAAACAACACTTTGACGTGGGGCACGTAATTATTTGTAGTTAATCCAGAAACGACTAGCACCAGCGCTATCCACGTCCGGGAGATTGGCGGGATCTGGCGCACCATCTGTTCGAATGTGTCCATGACTAGTAAAAAGAGGAGCAAAATAAAAGAACGAAATTTCCAGAATACTCACTCTGTCACGATGAGAAATCCTTAATAGTTGTGACACTTCCTGTGGGTAACAAATCTGGAGATCGCTGGTAGTAGTACTAGTATACAGAACGTCACCACCGATTCTCTATGGATCAGACGTCGATTCGGACCGTTAGCGAATGCGCATTGTCGAGCAATACTTTGATGGACGCCGATATCGACCAAATTATCGGGTGGACCGGTGCCTCGCCGGTACCTCCATCCATTGTGGCTCCCTACACCTATCTTCATAAACTTCCGGGAAATAACCAGAACATGCGCTACCAATTCTTGGTGGCGTTCAACAAACTGTACTTATTCGTTGAGGACGAGCGGGTGTTTGCCGAAATCGGCTCAGTTATTTCCATCTTGCACGATTCATCCTTGCTTATCGACGATATCGAGGACGCTTCCACCGTCAGAAGAGGCCAGCCTTGTGCTCACATCAAATATGGTGTTCCGCTGACGATCAATGCTGGCAACTTAATGTATTTTGAGGCGTTGAGGCGCGTCTCCACGTCGCTCCCGGACCTCTGGCTGCAACACAACGGAAATAGCAACAACTTGAATGTCCAAAATGACATCTACAAAATATTGGTGGACGAGATGGTCAATCTCCATGTGGGCCAGGGCTTGGACATCTACTGGCGAGACAACCTCGCCAAAATTTGGAAGAACGAGCTTCCGTCGGTGGCTGACTATTTGGACATGGTGAAGAATAAGACAGGAGGGCTCTTTCGGCTTTCCGTGCGGTTGCTTGCCTTCTTTTCATCAGGCGAGTTCGAGCTTTCAGAGTTGATTGTCTTGGCGAATCTAATGGGGATAATTTACCAGGTGCGCGACGACTACTTGAACTTGGTCGACGAGCGCTATCTGGAAATGAAGGGTATGGCAGGAGAAGATTTGGTGGAGGGGAAATTATCGTTGCCAATATTGCATGCCATGGCCAATGCCCATGGAACCACCCCTGTGCATGAGCTTTTGCTCGAGTTAACGAGCGAGGAGAGACTGAGGCACCCGGAAAAAGTGGCAGCTGCCATTACCTATTTGAGGCAATGTGACTCTCTCGCGTATACATACAATCTTTTGAAAAGCTATGCAGCGAAGGCGTTGTCGATTTTGGCTGCTAATTCAGCCAATACCGATCCCCTCAAATTGCTTGTTGAGCATCTCGCGGACGTTGTCAAATTCTGATATTATGGGGCTGTTGAATAGGCTGTCCGGTGGCATACGAAGCCAGGTATTTATACAGGGCCAGCATGCTGGCCTAATTGGTAAAGGTTTGGTACGTAAATATAGCATGAGCAGATTACTCTGTAACAGAATTTTCGTACGTCTATCGTTGTGTTTAATGGTCTCTTTGCTCTTTCTTGTATATCAAGACTCGACTACCCCGATGACAATCGCCTTCCCCTGAAATTTTTGGTGTCTTTTTTGTAATGCTGTCTGGCTATTTCTTTGCATGTGTTGCATGCTGCCTGTCTCGTCACCCCAATGTTCATCTTCAAATAATCCTCAAGCAAATACATTTTTTAATTAGCTCTTCGAGCTCAAACTTAAAGGACATCCAAAGCTGGTCAGCATAACGTTCTAATTCTTTCTTCTAGGTGGAATATTTGCTTCATTATTCTAAGCGTCCTCCACATGAATGTAAGTGAGACACTTGGAGCAAAACGATGAGATACGAATGTCCGAAATAAAAGTCTACTTACATACTGTAGAGTATCGTAAAATTGCCTATTGGAGGTTTATGGAATGCAGCATCGTATACCTCAACATGTACTTTTGAGGTTGAAACAATAAAGTCATGTGGCGATGTTCACGCCCTACAACGAAAGTGATGCAATGTTTTATTATTCATTTCGTTAATTGTATATGCTATCGTGTTCCTTCCGAATGTCCTTACTCCAACCTTTCATACTCATACTAGTGGGAGCGACTGGGCAGTGTCGAGCGGCCTTCCGCTGATTTGTCGGAAGAAAATGTCAATGTCATCACTAAATGCTGCCGTTTGCATTTTCCAGAGCAATTTGTCTCCCTCCTCGTTCTCCACATTAAACCTGTTCTTCTCCACTTCAATGTTTTTGGGAAGTAGTCTCCACAGCATGCCGTAGTCAATATCGTCAGACGCATCTCGAATCTTCTCGATCAACGCGCTGTACAGATTCTGGGTCACTACTTTTTCTTTGAAGGTCACTGCTTTCTCGCTCAAAGGTGCCGTTGAAAGCAAAGGTACTGATGGAAGCTTTTTGGCTGTAGAAGGGACCTTTAGGCTCGAAGGACTTCGGGTCTTCCTCTCCATATGGCTCCTCGACCTCGTCCGAGCACCAACCCGTCGTTTCATTTCATTATCACTCTTTTTCGTACCTTCAACCGTCTGCTTTGTCTTTTCTTCTATCATCTTGGGCCCACCATATTGGGGCCTAGGTATACTGACATTCTTCAGCCTTGTCAGTTTCCGCTTCGCCACTCTCGCCCGTTTTTGGCAGTCAAAAATACTCCGAGGCGGAATGTCCTTCTCCAACTCAGCAGATTTCGCCAAGATCTCTTGGAACTTCTCGATATCTTCGTGGAGAGATGAGGTCTTCATGGTGTGCACTTAAACGGCATCTCATCGAAAATCACCATATCGACCTCCAACTAAACCTCTACATCAGAACCCCAAAATGTTGTACTTGATTGGGCTTGGTTTGTCGCACGAGACCGACATTACCGTTCGTGGACTCGAGACCGTCAGAAAATGCAAGCGTGTATACTTGGAGGCGTACACTTCCATCTTGATGGCCGCAGACCAAGAAAGTCTAGAAAAATTCTATGGGAAGGACATCATTTTGGCCGACAGAGAATTGGTGGAGACCGGAGCAGACCAGATCTTGGAGGGTGCCGACAAGGATGACATTGCCTTTTTGGTTGTAGGTGACGTTTTCGGTGCAACCACCCATACGGATTTGGTGATTAGAGCGAGAGAATTGGGAATTCCATTTGAGCTGATCCACAACGCTTCGGTGATGAACGCCGTCGGTGCTTGTGGTTTACAATTGTACCAGTTTGGCCAGACTGTTTCCTTGGTGTTTTTCACCGAGACTTGGAAGCCAGACTCTTTCTACCAGAAAATCATGGAGAACAGAAAAATCGGCTTGCACACTTTGTTGCTTTTGGACATCAAGGTCAAGGAACAGAGCATCGAAAACATGGCTCGTGGCCGTTTGATCTACGAGCCTCCAAGGTACATGGACATTGCCACTGCTGCGCAGCAATTGTTGGAGATTGAAGAGTTGAGAAACGAGAAAGCCTACACTCCAGACACCCCCTGTGTGGCTGTATCGAGACTCGGGTCGCCCACTCAGAAGTTCAAGGCTGGATCTTTGAAGGAATTGGCCGAGTACGATGCTGGCGAGCCATTGCATTCTTTGGTGATGTTGGGCAGACAAGTTCACGACTTGGAGCTCGAGTACTTGAACCAGTTTGTAAACAACAAGGCGAGCTTCAAGGCATTGGTGGAAGCTGACCAGGAGTACTTCAAGCCACCGCCATACGTTGCTCCTGAGGAGAACATTAGCGACGACGAGTAAAATCCAGAGTAACATACAAAACACCACCCAATAATTTATTGTCTATTGCTGTTTCTTCTCAAGCGCCAGCGCAAGGTGCTCGTAGGCATTCTCGTTGATGTCCCAAATCATCCAGTCGTATAAGCCTAAAAATGCCGGAAAAATCGTCACCAAGTGCCACAACGAGTGGGCGTCCACCAAGTCAAAGAAAA
Source organism: Sungouiella tsuchiyae (assembly GCA_030566995.1). Classification (NCBI taxonomy): domain Eukaryota; kingdom Fungi; phylum Ascomycota; class Pichiomycetes; order Serinales; family Metschnikowiaceae; genus Sungouiella; species Sungouiella tsuchiyae. The sequence continues at coordinate 14,492 of JAJLRO010000009.1, read as the reverse complement.
TCGGAGGGAAATCAAACACCTCAAGCGACATGCCAATCACGACAATGAACGCGAGCATGAGGGGATATAATGAGTAGAGTTTGGCGGATTTGGAGTAGAAACTGCCCATGATAATGCGTCCAGGAACAATGTAATTGAGATGGTCCAAATTGACCACGGTGGTGTCCGCTGCTTCCTTGTTGTAATAATCCGTATAAAGAGAGAAGCATGTGTATCCCCAGAGCACGTTCTGCAAAATTCCCACTGCTATGTTGGCTTGCATGTTGTAGGTGTACAGCCAGTCAGTCTCGAGCCGATAAATGTGAACCGAGTATGCTGCCACGCAAACAGCAGCAAATATCCAGCCAGCGAAGCGGCGGCGCGGTAAGTACAATTTGAAATACCGGAAGCCGATACAGTAGAACCCAGTAAGAACCGTGAGTCCGGCAAAGTAGTAGTCCAACTTTTCCGTGAGCAAGAAGTCTCTCACATGAAAGATGGTGGAAAATGTCCAAGCGCACATTGTCACGAATGCCATGAACAACATATTATAGTAGCAGCGATCGACAATGGATTTTGTTGGAGGATTCAGTGCCATGGTTGCTCTCACCTTTTTGAAGCCGTAGTAGTGGGGCAAAAAGTTGCCGATGGAGAAAATCACCGATGCAAATTCCTGAATTCCTCCTATACGGCGGAAGGGCCATTTTCCATGGAATTGGTACACTTCTTCGTTGTTGTGTATGCGCTCATTGGTGATAATTTGCTGGCACTGGTAATCGCAATTGGACTTGCAATCCCACCACAAAAGCTTTAAGTACCAGGGCAATGGCGAGTCAAAGTGCCAATTTGGCTCATAGCGATGGTATTCCAACCCTTTTTCGTGCCAGATATCTCTGTATTCTTCCTGAATGATAAAGTATGGATTGTTATAGCAACTAGTCTGCTCGCACTGGTAGAGACAATCGCCAAACTCCTCCAAGTTGTCTCCAGGAGAGCTGAAGACGGGAACAGCCGCCAAAAGCAAGACTAGCGCTTGTAATCTCATGGGAAAGAGAAAAGAAGAAATGTGAAATTGATTCGCAAGACGTTATTCCGGGATATAAGGACACACGAGAATAGAGAGTAAGATGCCATGAAGACGGGGCAAGGGTGGTGGAAGGGGGCATAGAATAGGATCGTCATCGCGGTAGATGGTAGTTTTGTTGGTTTAGTGAATTTTTAGAAGTCTCGATTCGCATGCATAGAAGGTCCAATAAGTATGAGTTTTCGGTTAGTTGAACATGACGTAAAATGCGGAGCGGAATTGTAAGGTGAGCGAACATGGACAGGTCAGTGAAAGAGCCACGAATAAGTTAAAAAAAATATGATAAAAAGAAGTGAGGCAGCTTTATATATCAGGACCTATAGTCGTCGCGTTATCATTTGGTGTTCTCGTGGAAGTGGGGCAACGTGCGGAAAGGAAATTTCCCGTACTAAGACATCATGTTGCAAAATGAATAAAAAAAAAAAATCTTGAGTATTAAAGAAAAAAATAAAAAAATTGAAAGAAACAAACGGTAAAGTAAACTGTCGAAGAAACAAATTTTCCGAAAAGAAGTCAGCAAGTAATCCCAAAAAAATGATGTCGAAAAATCCCAATGAAATGTACGTCAAAACGTAAAACCGAAAATAAATAAACCCCACGCACTACAGCACATCTATTTCCCCGAGTTACCTCATCTCCACTACCCATTTATATCATAGCTGCTGATAGATTAGCCCACCTTCAGCAAAAGAGCATCTTGCAGACAAGATTAACGTTTCGTGCGGCTTTTCGTAAAGCAGGCGACTGCGCGATCGCCACATAGATCTGCTTTTTGAACTCATCACGATCCACCACATTCAATCACAAAATGCCCTTTTATCCACCGCGAAATCGGACCCCTTGATGGTGCCTACCGCTTAAAGTACTTCTTGATGGCCTGGAGGCCACTAGCGCAGCAGATTTTACCTTCGCCTTTGCCGTGCAGAGGGTCCGATCCAATGTCTTGGTTGACTTTCACTTAGTATACGGAAGGACTTTTATTTCGAAAACCACTGAAGGTAGTCTGCCTGAAAATCCGTAAAATACCCGGTGTAGAACGCACTGACTGCTTTGAACTTGACAATGCGTGGCTTTGTTCATTCTGGAACGAAAGAGGTACAAATATGTGGTTGCTTCACGCTGAAGGAGAACTTCGGTGTGAGCTGTTGCGGCCGTGAGATGAAGTGAAGATTGAATTGTGGACGAGGTTGCTGCGTTCATCCGAGGAGTCCAGACACTTTGCACGGCATTCCACCCTGATGAAGGTTGGAATTACTCCAGATCGACACTTCCAAGAATAAGGATGCTTTGGTGACCAGTCCCACGTCGGTTGAATTTGGAATAGCTCATGGAGAAAGCCCAGAGCCTTGGACGAGGTGGGGATGGCCCTGGACTAATGACTGTGAAAGGTGCTCGTCTAGGAAAATCCCTGGGAAGCCCAGCATTTGTTTGCAAAAATTGTGGTACACAATCGGCCAGAAAGATAAGGCGGATAGGGATAGTTCGTATAACTTCTGGCTTTACTTCGGACGCCTTTGTCGACTTCTATAGAAAATAACCGTCCCGATTCAGAATAGACTTTCTGGCTAGGTATTTTGGAGCTAATCGGCGCACCTCTGATAAAATTAGCCTTTCCGATGCATCAGCAAGTTATTGATAGTGTGTCTGCAGGTCTGGTGTTGAGCCACTTGGCCATTCTTCATGCGCATTAAAGTATGGAATCCTTCATATCATATTTACGAGAGAACGGGTCTTTCTGTGTTGGGCGCCTTACATGATAGGTGGCCATAGTTCAGTGTGTGTAGGCTCACAGGTGATGAGGAGGGCAGGAGCGGATTAATACTACGAGAAAATATCCGCCTGTACTCCTATTCACTCATGCCCTTTTTACTAGAATAGTAGCTAGTTGGGAAGATATCTAGAATTGATTCCGAAAGACTGAGGTAGCACATACATCATTTCGGTCAAGTGAGGACTACGTAAACATTTCCATTAGCTAAAAATTGTTTAGACTCTCCATTAATATGCACTTCGCCATCTCCATTTTGCATCTTGTGAACTGCTAAAAAATACTGTTGATGTCTGCGTCTGCGAATAGCCGAACTTGCCCGGTTCTGAAAAGGTGCATTAACAAAGGAGAACTGCATAAACCCCAGCAAACACCGAATACCTATGTGGGGGGCAGCGATCCTGGATTAAGCTTTCTTTGTGTCCCTTATGTTTGGTTTGGTCCCCCTCTCTACTTGCCAAGTCTGTTGGTTCTTATCTTACGTATCTAGCCGAAGTGCTAACCTTGCTTTCACTCTTTTTTGTCATGCGTAATTCTCTTGTCCTCAATAAGTCTTTGCTATTGCTGCTCATCCACTGCGATAGTATAGTTCTTGAACGATTTCTATCACATGTATGATCTCTTAATTAGTCCTACGCCGACACTCCTTTGTGATCCCTTTGGGGAATTCGGTTGTTTTTCCCGAGCCCATACACTCGCTTTACGGTTGCCTATTATCTAAAAAGTGCGTATTTGCGCGGCTCTGCTTTTATTAGTTTTGGGTCTGCCCGTTGCCCATTTTTCGGCCCCCATCAAAGGCGTTTTGAAGAGGTCCTGAAACAATGTCGCGGGCTGTGCGTACACGTTAGTGTCAATGTTCCCCGTCTTGCATATGCACACGCACTACGCTTATTTGTAACCGAAAACGAAGACAACACTGCTTGGATACTAAATCGCCATTACGAACAAACCCAAGAACAAAGATAGGCCGAACAGTAATACACTTGCATTGGATGATACTCAAGAGTGTGCATGGACTTTGATTTCAATAATATTATGACTACCCAGACGAAACAAAATATTGTGATGTTTCGAATCTATACTTGCTAGCTTATCGCACTCGTACTTTTGAGTTTACCTTCTTTTGGGAACCATCCTGCCCCCTTCCTTCCACGCCGCATCGGGTTTATACTTTTCCAGTATAAATTACCCGCATTTGCATTTCCTTAGCCCTATCCCTAGCCGCTCATTCGAGGTAAATAATTAATCAGCGCCCCAGGTCAGCGCCCCAGATCGGTCAAGATGCTGAAACATGTCTGAAGATAATCCCGGAATTTTCGTGGACTTTGTAAATTTTGCTTGCCCATTCCTCGGTCGTTCGTGGCTTCTAAGAAGGAAGAAAATAAAAAATTGTATTCTACAAGTATGTTAGTGACACACCAATTTTTTTATCTCAACTATTACCATTCTTTACGCCTTCAGCACCTAGGAATGTTTTCTATAACTTAGTTTCATCTAATAGCCATATATTAAAAAGTGTGTATTCAATCCACATGCAATGTTGTAGATAACAAGAGTCCAAAATAAGTAAGCGAACAAATAAATCAGTAGAAAAGAAAATCGAAAATATATAAACTTCCAATCACCACGCAAAGGTCATGAGCTGGGGATTAAGTACGATGGGTGACAACATGTGGCTGGCCACAGACCATCCAAGAGGCAAAGCACATGTAAGAAGCCTAATCTGATAAGCATAGGGAACAAAGAATGCAACCGCAATCATTCCCATTACCAACAAGACACATACTATGTACATGAACTTGTAACTCTTCATTGCCTTGGGCAACTCCTTGAAGAAGTTGGAGTCATCAATGTCTTTGGCAGTTGCACCCCACTGCAAATTGAGCGAAAGAAAGTAACTGCCAATCGAAACAATCATGTGCCACGAAAGCCCACCCAAGAAGATCGAGAAGAGAATCGAATATCTGAACTCGAGAACCGTCTTGTAAATCGAATGCTTGTAGATACGGTATCTGCCAATAATGTAGGCGAGCTGGGTAGCACATCCAAAGACAACCATCACGGAGACAAACACCTTCATAGCATCGATGTACACTCTGTAGTAACCCCAGTCGTAATATCCCACAATACCGTAGTTGGCGATAAGCATAATCAACGACGTTGCAATAGCGTAGTAGGTTCCCATATAGCCCAAGATACTGAACTTGCAGGGGAGCGAGATATGCGAGTTGAGGAAAATGAAGAAAAGTTTGGCAAAGATCTTCCCAGTCCACCACCTTTTGAATGGCGAGAACATAATTTCGGCACAGCCAAATGCGTATTTGGACCATCTGGTGATCTCATCGTACACAGTCAAAGACACGCCCTCTTTGAAGCCACCGTCGTGGTATGTAGCAATACGAATCGTGTAGCCCAAAGATGCCAATTTCAAAGTCATCTCAAAATCTTCAGACACATGAGATTCGGACCAGTATTTAGTTCTTCCGTCATCTTCGTCGACATAGGCCAATTCCTGGATAGCGGACCATCTGAGGAAAGCGTTGTGTCCAACAAAAGCTGCCATGGTCAATCCGTTACCAGAGACACACGAGATAGAGAAATAAATCATTTCCGTAAACCACGCAATTGTCTTCTCCCAGTAGTTGTTGACCACCATCATTACACCAGAAGCGTGCTGAATGATTGCAACCTCAGGAGAAGTGTACATCTCGGAAACAGAATCGATGAAACAATCCTCAGGAACTCTAGTGTCGGAGTCAATTAAAAGGATAACGTCTCCCAAAAGGATATCTCCACCGGCCCAGCATCTTCCCTCCTCTTTCACCACTTCATGAAGGACCTCGAGGTACAATCTTGATTCTTTCTTTGCTGAGGTGTTTTCAATGAGCGCCAAGCGTTCGTGGAAGCGGTTGTCCACCAACTTGGAGATGTGGAGACAGTAGTTCATGTTGGAGGCCTTCTTGAATCTTCCCTTTCGGACGAATCCGTTCTCTCCGTGACCTGGACGAGCCACGTAACCCAACCCACACTCTTCGTAGTACTCGATACGCTCGAGTGCCTCGGCACGATCAATGAGCTGTAAGCCGTCATCGTTGATGAAAATGTTGGCAGATCCACCCTGAAGCTCATAGGTACGAATAGCAGCTTGGAGACTCTTAATAGTAGGCTTGATGACAGACTCAAGTTTCTCCTTGTACACGGGACACTGAATAGTCACATGGGGCAAGCTTCCGTTCGTTGGCTTGATTCTTGGCACCTTGTGGACTGAGTAAGAGTAGGAATTCTTATTCATCTGAGAAATGGGACCGAAAATGTAGAGGACGGTAGACACAACCGAGGAAGCGAAGAAACTGGTGAAAAGGAAAAATGGAATCAACATGATCAAAGAGGCAATAAGTGGGTAGTTGCCCTCTGCCTTGACTGCCTTTGTGACTTCTGCAATTTGTATTCCTTCCCAAGTTAACACCAAAGCGACAGCAAAAGCAGACACTATTGCGTGGATGTAAATAATAGGTCTCTCGTTCGACTGGCCTTCCAAGTCCAGAGTTGATTTCTCGTTCAATACGTCGCTGCTATCTTGAGAAGAGTTGGAGGATCTCTCGGAGACAGGGCTCTCGGTGACGACATTCTCTCCCAGGATCTGCATGGCATCCACAGATTCCAAGCTAGAATCAGAAAATTCGAAGACACTAACTCGAGGAACGTACTCGCTCCCTTTCAAATCGACGGCGTTACCACGCTTCCACACGTAGTCAACCATCTTATTCTCGAGGGTGCGAACATGGTCTGTGACCTCTTGCACGGAATCACCCCAACACACCAAGCTCTTCTCGTCACGGACGAAAGCGCAGTTCTGATACTTTCGCACCCATTGGAGGTCGCCAATCCCATCGATAATCTGGATGTTATTGTTGGAATCCAAGCTCACAACCCCTTGGGAAGTGAGCATATCCAAGATGGCATGAATCACTGGAAAGGACACTCTGACACACACATCGCTACGGATAAACCGTGCGCAACAGTCGACAAACGAGAGAGGAGCAATCTCATCAAGTGCTGGTAAGTACCTGTACTTGATCTCATTGCCCTTCTTACTGTTCATCTTGATGACACATGGCTCCAGTGGATCAACCAACTTGAGCCAGCCACTGCCTTGGCAGATGTCGTAGAGATAGTTGACCACAATGAACTGAGGATCATTGAAGTCACCTCCACCAGAAAGCGTGTTTCCACCCAGACCAAGCATCATTGGAAAGTCCGAGGTCGACTGGAGGGGAGCGTCGCCAACCATGAACTGGACGTTGGATCCCATTTTGGACCCACCAGTTACACCAGATAGCATGGCTGAGAATGCTGCCTCAACATCAGGAACATTGTCACTAGTCTTCTTCTCACGCTTTTTGGAGGCGGATGCCTTTTTGAACACAAAGTAGTCGGCGATTCCCATGAGAAATAGATGGCTGCGAAATGGAAAGTGGCCCGGAAGTGTGGATTATAAATGGAGGCAACAAGGCGAACAAAAAATACGAAATCAGGGAGTCTCGGGCGGCCAGTATTCTGCTCTCATGCTAGTTCCGGGCCGCAAAGCCCCTGATCCCTAGAGTGGCTCTATCATTACATCTGAATCGACTTTTAACAGACTAGCGACAGTGGGTCCATCTGCAGGTCACTGATGCAGAAAGGTTGGCCGGTGGAGACATGCATGACGCTTCCCATGCAGCTCGGAAATTACGAGTGGCTCTAATCCCACGGAAAAATGAGCTCATAATCCATCTTCGCTAGGCGCATTAGCAACTCAAAATACGAACCCAGTTGGGCGGCCATCTTATCTTCTCAATAAGCCTTGTGTCAGCCCCTTGTGGCGCTTCATCCCTTCTCGGGCGTTCTGCCCGAGGTTCCAGATTCTGATGTTCTTATTAGATGGCCATTCGCCCACTTTCTCTTTTTCACATTTCATCCTCTACTCTCTTCTCTATAATGACTTCCTCTTCTAGTGGTGACAATGTTCCTCCTTCCGGCGCCATTCACTTGAACACTGTCGATGGCCAAAGCTCTCGCACCGATGAGTCATCGATGCCTGAGGGCTTCGAGGCTGCTCACTCCCCATCTAACTCTACCAACTCAGCAAGGTTCATTGAGCCCTCGCTGGCCGGATTGCCTAGAGGTGACAGCCAGCCCGAAGTTGGCGAGCATCTCGACGATTCTGTGCCAGAGTTGAACCCTTCTCTGGGAGTCCAAGAACCCAAACCAGTTCATCAACAGCACGGTTCTGGAGCAAACAGATACTTCAGTGCAGACTCTGCTCGCGGCAGCATGCTTGGCAGCAGATTTGGTAGTGTGGTGGGTAGCGATTACAACCGTTCAGGATATTTTCACAATCGCTCGGTGAAGACCACCTACACTACCAAGTTGGATGGCACAGAGGACGAGCTTGTGATTGTCAAGCGAGAGTCAAGATCGAGTTTCATGGCTGAGGATGCGGTAAATGAGAAGCCGTGGCTTGGTGGCAAGACGCGCAAGAATCTCAAGCATCTCAACTGGATCTTCTGTGTTGGTATCTTTGTTGGTATTGGTATCATCGCTGTGCAAGTGTACTTTGCCTACACATCAATCACCAATTTCGACTACTGCGAGGTACTCATCGACGAGTTTGAGACATTTCGCGAAGACATCTGGACCAGAGAGGTGCAGGTAGGTGGGTTCGGCAATGGTGCGTTCGATTGGACCACCGACAGCGACAAAAACTCCTACGTCAAGGACGGCAAGCTCTACATTCTCCCCACGTTGACCAATGAGACGATTTCCAACGAAGACATCATCAATGGCTACACGGTCAACCTTACCGCGGATGGAACTTGTACGGGACAGGGTGCGGGTCAATGTTGGGTAACTTCTAACCGTACCAAGAATATCATCTTGCCTCCGGTGCAGAGCGCCCGTCTCAACACCAAATTGTCTGCTAACATCAAGTACGGCAAGATTGAGATCACAGCCAAGATGCCGAAGGGCGACTGGCTCTGGCCTGCCCTTTGGCTTTTGCCGGTGAACGACACTTATGGAGCTTGGCCTGCCAGTGGAGAGATCGACATTGTCGAGTCTCGGGGAAACGGTGTCCATTATCCAGAAGGAGGCTACGATCAGATCTCTAGTGCGCTTCATTGGGGCCCCTCGTCGACTGTGGATGGCTACCTTCAGACGTTTAAAGCTTATAAGAGAAAGTTGGGGGCCTTCGGCAATACTTACCATACTTTCGGATTAGAGTGGAGCGACAAGTACATCAAGACGTACGTTGACAGAAGGTTGCAGCAGGTGTTCTACCATAAGTTTAATAAGCCATTTTGGCAGATCGGCAAGTTTCAAACTACCTACCAGAACGGTTCGTACATTGAAAATCCTTGGCCAATCAACTCTGATGTCGCCCCATTTGACCAAGAATTCTACTTGATTCTCAACGTGGCCGTGGGAGGCACCAATGGCTTCTTTCCCGACCAGATGGGCAACAAGCCTTGGATAAATACGCAGGAGGACGCCGCAGCCTCATCCTTCTGGTCCTCCGTAAGCAGTTGGTACCAGTCGTGGCCACAAGATCCTGAGGATAGAGCTTTGGTGGTGGATTCGGTGAAGATGTACAAGATTTGCGACAAGACGAAGAAGAAGTAGGCTTTTCTTCTCCCTTTCGGTGGATTCATCCGGGACTTCTTAATTTTGAATACACTTTGTTTACGAGATATTCCTGTACCGCCAGATTATTAGAGATCGGCGTGCTTAATTAGACGTGCACAGGTTGCGTTTTGTGCCCTGTCTGATCGTCAACTCGCAGGACGCATGGTTCCACACATCTAACCGAAGGAGTAGTATCCCGAAAAATGTGAAACGTATATTCATCCCTGAAATCTAATCAAGGAAAAATGTGCTTAAAATGCTGGCCAAACGCACAAGGAACCATATCAGATGGATTCAGGTGGATTCACTTCATGAAGCGCTGGAAAGTGGTAGTCCTTGCCTTGTCCTGCAAGTAACTAGCCCCCATTCACGGATACCGTCTTGCCAAGGCATGTCTATGTCCTTCTCCATATATATCTTCTCACGTCGACTGATTGAACTCGAACAAATCTTCACACAAAATCTTCGCAGTGCCAGCATACCACCAGTAGTCGCGCAAGTGTTCTAGCTTGTCCAAAGACTGTCTCGATATCCTGGTGCGATAGTCAGCAAACTCCGGCTTGGCCGCCTCCGGATTAATCTTGCACTCAAGTTGCAAAAGCGCAATGACATGTAGCACCACATGAACCACGAGCACGTTATGGATGAGGTACGGCGGGTCCACCAATCGCAATGTCTCATTCGAGCATTTGTGGATGTGGCCGAACAAGCTTTCTGCCGAATGGAGGCTTTCGCTGTCTCCGAGCATCAAGGTGATGGAATCGATGGCTCTTCCGAGCACAAGAAGCTGTGCGTAGCAGTGGCTGATTTGTAAAAACGTAATGCACTTGCTATACGGTTCCTCACGTACACTAGGAGGCCTCCATGCATTAATTTCGTCGCTGAGAAAAATATCGACACATCGGTTCGGTGGAGGACGGTACAATGCACATTGGATCCGCTCGATAAACTCGCATATAGAGAGCCACAGGGAGAATATAGTGTAGTCTGGACGCTGGAGGGGCCCCTCATCAAAGTCGCTCTCCACTATGCCGTCCACCAGTAGGTCCTTCCTGTTGATGTTCATCTCACGCCCACTAGTGGCAGAGATCATCCTGTCAAGGCACATGGCGGTCCAGAAGATGCGGCTGAGCAAACGCTTGGAATAGTTCTGGTCCTTGGGCGTGCCCAAGTTCGTTGAGATGTTCTCGCCCGTATCTGCTCCCAAGTTGGTGATGCACAACTCGCCGCAGAGATTAGTGGCCCTGGAGATATATTGCTTTGACGACGTCGGGCCCTCCATTCCCTCTTCGTGTATGGAGAGCAAGAGAAACAGCTGAATGAGCACCACCTTATTGTTTTCGATCATCTCCAACCACTTACACCGCTGAAAGAATTCGGCAAGCCGCGGCCGGATGCCTCTCTGAGGAGTCCGTCTATCTAGTCTAACTGCAGCAAGAAAGATGGCATTGAGTAGAATGAGGGGCACCTCGTGGAGATTGTCGATGATGTTACGGTTGACCACAGGATAAAATGGATACAAATTGTCAAGAAAGAGCCTTACTAGATAGCGTTGCTCGGCGATGGGAGGTAATCTGAATGCACCCTTCTTCTCCAAAAATTGGGTCAAGTCGCTATCTGTCTCTACGCAAGAATGCTCGCTTCCTCTCCAAGGATAGAAGAGCCCGTAGGCGTCACCATCGAAACACAAGATGGAGTCTCTGCTCAATAGCAGCGCTAAAGGCTGCGTAGAACACACGAACTGTGGTCTTGTCTGGTCGTTATCGCGAAACATATTGGCAAACACATGTTCTTCAGAAAAAACCGGCGCGGAAGCCCTGGTCACCTTTTTCTTTGGGGGAGTCTTCCACTCGCATTCGATTTTCTTGTGTTTGCACTGGTCACAAGTCGAGCTTACTCCGCTCACCACACATTTTCTTTTGAGTGCTCGACATCTCAAGCAAGCTGCCACCGATTGCGGAAATGTTAGTACACTATACCGAACACGCTTAATAAACGGACTTACTGTTCTTCTCTTGAATGCGAACGTCGATACGGTAAAGCTCATGGGTAGTTACAAGTGCTTTAAGGGAGGAATTCGATATGAAGAAACGCGGGCGGACTTCCAGATTAGGTGCGCGTGCGGACTTCCCGAATAGGAAGGGGGTCCCCACTACCCCAACTTTCACATATTCCATAGATATAAATACCGAAGATGCTTTGTTTTAATTTGCATCTAATCATTTTCCCTTATCACAATACCGAGTGAGAAGAAAAAAAAATTGTTGAAAAATGCCAGCTACGACTACTCTGTTTCGTCTCTGCGACCTCTCCACGGCCAAAACGAGGCCAGATGGAGACATCTCATCGGTTTTTGAGTCGTTCACGCAATCAACTAAAAGCTTGGATGATTCGTTCGCCCAGGCAAAGAAAAAGTTACTCAAGGATCCGGTTGCAGTCAAAGAGTCCTGGTTGAGATTGAAGAAAGATCTCGCAACCGGAATTGCGGAAATCAAGAAGCTAGGCACGCAAGCAATTCCGCAGGTTGATTTCCTGGAGCTTGATAAGATCAGTCCAGAGAAGAGGGAAACTATTACCGACAGGGGATGTTTGGTGATCAAGAATGTGGTTCCCAGAAAAGTAGCAGAAGGGTGGAAAAAAGAGGTGATCGACTACATCAACGAGAACCCGCAAACCAGAGGATTCCCAGCCGACGACAAGGTCGTCTACGAGTTGTACTGGTCGAAGCCACAAATCAAAGCTAGGTCGAATCCACAGTTGAGAAAGTCCATGGCGTACATGAACAGCTTGTGGCATGCATCTCCAGACACTCGTATCTCGCTCCAGCAAAATGTTATGTACGCCGACCGATTGAGAATCAGGAATCCAGGCGATTCCATGTTCTCATTGGGGCCACATGCTGATGGCGGATCGCTCGAGCGATGGATAGATAAGGAGTACAGTCTGTGTTATACGCCGATATTCGAGGGAAGATACGAGGAATTCGACCCATATGATTGCACCCACAGAGTGAATACCAACATGGAGTATTATGAGACGTCGGGAAGCTGCAGCATCTTTCGGTCATTCCAGGGATGGTTAGCAGTGTCAGAAATTGCTCCTAAAGAGGGGACCATCCTTTTTGCACCATTGATTAAGATTGTCACTGCTTATTGGATGTTGCGGCCATTCTTTGACGATGACGACAATATCAATTTGGAGTCGTTTTTCCCTGGGGCATTCCCGGGAAAGGGCCAAGAGTTTAACGACAAAACTCACCCGGATTTGTGTCTTGACGACTTGATGGTTCCAGTTCCCAAAGTAAGCCCAGGCGATATGGTGTATTGGCACTGTGACATGATCCACTCGGTTGATCCCGTGCACCAGGGCAAATTGGACTCGTCTGTGTTTTACATTCCATCTGCTCCTTTGTGTGATATCAACGTCAATTACACACATAAACAGAGGGAGACTTTTTTGAGTGGTCTCACGCCTCCAGACTACCCAGGATTCCCATTTGGTCCTGGTGAAACTACCCATGTGGGTAGAGCTTCTCCACAAGATGTAATAGAGAGCGGCGGAGATGCGGCCATGCAAGAGTTTGGACTTTCTCCGATCAAGGTGGCCACCTCGACACCAGGGGAAGCTGAGATCGTTGAAAGTGCAAACAAGCTTCTCTTCTACTAAAAACGAGCCGCCTATCCGATCTGTTCATGACTTCTCTGGTACTATTTTCTCAAAGATTAAGAACTCAAAACTGAATAAACGAAGACACCTCATCAATGCACTTGCCGGAAATGCATCTACACATTGCATCTAAAGATGGCATTAATAGTAGCAAAGCGGCGTCGGGTCCATTTCATCATCTTATTATCTGCGGAAAAGTATGGCAAAGTTTAGTAACTGCTCTTCTTCCACTTTGTTTAGCTGATGAGGCTGACAGGTAGATTTGAATGAATATGACTTTCGATACCGTTATTCTTTCGATCAATTTCGTAACGTTCTAGTACTATTTTGGTGGTTCATTAAAAGCGAAAAAAAAGGAATTGGGGCGAGCTGGGAATTGAACCCAGGGCCTCTCGCATGTTTGAATAGTCAGTTCGGTGCGCCGAACTGTCGCCCAAAGCGAGAATCATACCACTAGACCACACGCCCTGTCCAATGGTTCTATAATTTCCATACTTGAATAGTAGTAGCTCTCTGAACTAAAAAAACTCAAAAATCGGCACTTCGCGTTAACATATCTCAATTAAAGGAATTCTAAATTTATATAGAGTGGTAACATGCTATTAATTCTGGTCAACAACCTCTATACCCCTGTTGATTAGCGGTGGCAGACATTTAACCATTTTACTTCAATCACTTTCAAATTTTTCATTGGATCTGGTAATCCTTTTTCTCCTTTCATCTTTCTCCTTTGTGTGGAGCCATTCCTAGAGCACCTCAGAAGATGTTTGTTCGGTATTAAACTATCCCTTCGCCAAAGTATTGATATTACAATCCACACTATCGCCTTTGCTGATGATATCGTGGTGTTTGTTAACAAGCGACGCGACATGGAAAACCTTGCTAGGATCATTGCACGCTTTGAGCGGGTTTCAAACAGCCTGGTCAATAAGGATAAATCGATCATTTACGACTTTGAGCAGCACAGGGAGAATGAACTTCATCCACTCCTTCAATTCCCGATGAAACACTATGACGTCTCCACTTTCACATATCTCGGTTTTCCTAATCAAGATATTCAATGGACCAAAGAGATCGCACGAATATTGTCGTTATTAAGATCGCTGAATATTGTTACGCTTCCGCTCTGTACCAGAGCTGTGGCTATCAATACTTATATCTTTTCCAAATTCTATTTTAGGGATCTTCATAGTCCTATGATGGAACCAGACTTAAAGACATTACAAAAGGAAATTTCGAGATACATGCCATCAATTCTGGTCAACAACCTTTATACCCCAGTGGTCAAGGGAGGTTTCGGCCTAATTGACATGAAGCGTCAGCTTCTAGGCA